>BJKM01000003.1:4065442-4632942 GCA_015082035.1 Chaenogobius annularis | reverse complement strand
GCAATAGAATGCATTCATCCACATAGTAGGAAATCCATCCCTTTTTTAATAGTACACCAAGTTAGAAATGTATACCAAATGCCAAAGTGAATATATAGTATATTGTGGCAAGGTTTAAATGGGACATACTATTTTAACTCAACTTAAATTAGCTTTTAGCCTTGTTAGGGTTTCCTCATCATTAGTGCGCTCAAAGGTTTATTTAGACTTCCTGCATTTTTTATTTTTTTCCCCGCAAAACAAAAACACAAACACAAACACAAAATAACAATAATAAAAACATAAATAAAAATAGGACACAAAGCAAAGAGTAGTCCAAAGAAAATCAGTCTGGCATATGTCCCTTTTTGTACCGGTCCCATTTGTCCCAATGTTGTGCAAATTGGTTAATTTCCAAAATCAGTGTGAATGCTAGTCATCATCCTTTTGTAAATGTCCATTGTTTTGTCCTTGACAGCCGGCTCCATCCCTGTCATCCGTTCCCTTGTCATTTCTTTATTTTTTTGCACATTCCACAGGTATTCATCTCTATAATTTCCATTGTTGGAGTTTTATATCCTAGATACATTGTAAGTCAAAGGATATCTCGAGGTTGAGTCAGTTTACAGTCACTCATAAATCCCAGTCCAATATTTTATTATTGACCCTTATTTAACCTGGAAAGTCCCTCTGAGATGTTTCTTTTTCAGGGGAGTCCTGGCCCCAGAGGGGTGGAGCCTACTGTACATGTTTTTAGTGGTAGGGGAAATCGGAGCACCCAGAGGTGCTTTTATGAGGAATTGGACTGTCCCAAAACATCTGAAAGTAATGAGCTACTTGACTACAGAGTTTCTCCAACAAGGTGCCACCAGAAAATTCCTGTTTTCACCTACCCCCTATCTTTGCCTCCATCCCTCTACTTATTTGCGATTATTTGAAAAAGAAAGACTCGAAGTGATACATTTGGGTTCCAAAATGCCACATAGACATTTTTCACGATAAAAACATGAAGAAAGGAAAATCTGCTGCCTGTTACAGTGAAATGTAATTCTGAAGGGGCGGAGCTTATCAGTTCTGCAGTTTTAAACAGGAAGTCAATGGAACTGTTTCTAATACTAAGTCGTTTTAGATTAATATTGTGGTCTACAATGAACAAAATGTAAAATTATAATGTTATGGTAGCGTTTAATACCTGAAGAATGCATGATATGTCTCTGACTGTTTTAAAAAGTCAACCAGCCTAGTGTTGCGTAATGGTATGAGGTGATGCTTAGTTTTATGAAACTTTCTAGCGCATGTAAAATGAGTAAGCACCCACGTCCTACACAGAAGCCAAACAGCTGCACTCAGTTAACATGTCATCATAGCTTCAGCCAGTTTTCCAGCTCTGAAATACAAAACAATTTTAGCTTCTATTCTGTAGTCTTTTCCCAATGTCACTGTGCAGATCTGTGCTCGGCTGAGACAGTGGAGTCTTCGGGCGGCATAAGGTGAATTATTTGTTGGTGATTGTTTGTGGGGTGCAATCATGTCGCCTTGATTACTGTTAGTGTGCTTTAATTGGTGTACTGCAGGGAGGAATCAGCACACAGAGGGACAAAAGGCTCATCCAAGAGCTATCACACGCACTTACCAATCAGATGGTGAAAAAGGTAGACTAGATACAGTGGGTCATTGTCACTTCAGCAAATACTTGACTTGCAGCAAAACATGATGAACTTTAGAAAATAATATTCTGAGATGACTGAGCCTTCTGAGATTGTTAAGTGTGACATCATAGAGGCTTGTTGGTTCCAAAAGGTTTGACTTTTATAGACACAAATGGCTGAAACAGGGTCTGAACCTATGATGAATTAAAAACATATCAAATTTTATCTGTGCGTGTACATATATTTTTGATAACATGTATTGTTTTCGTATTTTATTTTTATACCTTGATTTATTACAATATACATAATACTTTAAAATGAGTACAAATGGCTGAAAATGTTCTCTAAAGTACATGATTTATATTTTGTGCGTATTATATTTGTCATCATCAACATTTGTAGCTTTTTTGGTCTTATTAGAGGAGAAACCCAGGTTGAAGTACATTTATTGTTTAAGTGTTGGTTAAAAAAAAAAAAAAAAGCATTGTTCAAAACCCAGGAACAGGTTAAAATCTGCTTACCGGTAAACGTCATCTTATTGAATGAGCTTGGAATTCCACTGGACTCAGAAGTAGACAAAGTACAATTATACTGTAACATTATCACATTCCCCGCTACTTTTGAACCTGTAAGTTACACCTGAATCTATTGTGATGCATCATGGGCACAAAGCAGCAAACACGGTAATGAATGGCAACAAGCCTGAAATTTAGCTTTTGGTGTTTATCTTTGTCATTATATTGAGCTGTATACAACAATGCATCTTAAAAAGTAATCAACCCTTACCTGGTCAGAGTGTGCTTTTAAAGAGTTTAGATTGTGTAGATTGCATCTTATATGTGAAAAATCTAGACATCTGATTTACTTTCCACTCCTAATATCATCACAAAGTGTCTCTGGAGATATTTGTGAGAAATATACTTTATTTTAAAACCCTGTACATACAACATTTACTAATATTGACTAAATTACAACTGTGATCTTGATAAAATTGTGAAGAAAAACGTGTGTACTAACTAATGCAAAGCTGTACTAATTTCAATGTAATAAAAACCTGAAAATCATTGGTTTAACTTTAGTTGGTGATTTTATGAATCCGTCAATTCGGTTGACAATATTTTTTAAAACCATTTTGGTTGTTTCTCTTTAAACTACTTCAATACATTTGTTGCTTAATTAATGTGAGGCTTGACTCACTACAGTCCGTTTAGTTTCAGAAACCCACTTCTCTCATCAATTTGGAGCTTTTTCAATCCGGTAAAAGTCTCTGTCTTTCTTCTGCGTGGGATCATTTGTAAATCCCTGTGCGCAAAAATAATAGACAATCTCTGAAATTCCGATAAAGTTTGATAATTGCTGCCGACGCCATTAGTTTCAATGCAGCTTCCCCACCGCCAGCACTGCCAGTGTTGAGTTTGGTGGTGCGTGCTGGGATAGTGTGACGACATGTGCAGGAGCTCGATTGGCAAATATGAGCCTGTAGCAATATGTCCTTGCTACAGGCTGGACAAAGTTCCATAGTCTGACAAAAAATTGATCAGTGATTACAGCAATCGTCCACCAACCCCGAAGGTCAGAGCATCCATTCCCGCTTATGTCCTTGGGCAAGACACTTCTCGCACCATATTACTTGGAGATTGTCAAGAGTCCAAAATAACCACGGTAACAAAGATAGGACATGCAGACTCTACAGTTAATCGCTGCCTAAAGTTATTAACACCAGACAGTGGATAATTGTCATTTTAGCCGACGCCTTCTAGCACAGTGTAATAGACTTTGCAGAATAATAAAGCAAGACCAAAACATAATTATGACCATTATATTCAGTCTATGCAAATGCATGCCATATACTTTTTCAAGGTCGCCTTAACCCCATTGAAAGTTCCCCCTTGGTGTCTGTGTGCAGTGGAGAGCACTGATCCTTCAAAGTTATACTGTATAGAACCTACTCTTTCTCTGTGCTTAAAAGTTCTTTTTCATTTTCCTTTTTATTTTCCAACTTGGCTCAGAGTCTATTTGCGCTAGACTTACGATACAGAGAGATCTTTTTCCGTTCGGTTATCCCTCTGGGGCGTGGACTTGTTAAACGGTGTCTCATCCCTGGTGGTGCAGTGCAGGATGTCAACATATGGTCAAAAGTGGTCATACGTATAATGAGCTGCCGCCTCGGAGCGCTGCACAGTAACCCTCATTAAATTCAAAGAGAGGAACGGAGTGTTTTTAATGTATAGTATTGGCCTGACCTTTTGGCAGATTAATGCAGGGAGGGATCGTCCAAAAGGACCAGGGAGCCGCAGTATTTTAACAGCGTTATTATCACGCTCATTTCCCTTAGTCAGCGCCCTGTCTTACTGCTGTTTTATAGCCGCTCCGAGACCAGATGATGGAGATTAAGGACTCATAACAAGTTGTTTCGTGTAAAGTGTCACCTCTAATGTCCTCTTATAGCTGCAGTGTACCAGGCTTTCAGCTTGACCTGTCTACTTCTAGCTTTTCTTTGGCGGCTTTTGTCAGATACGCATTCCCGCAGTGTGTGGCAGGAAAATGTGGCCCTGAATAGGTTGCGTTCAACATCCTAAAATCCCTGAGAATTAGAATTATAAGAAAGAAATGTGCTTTTTCATTTTCAGTTTATGGTTCATATCGCTGTAATTACTGGGCCTATCCACATGAAATAAAAACTGGCACAAAGTTGAAAGTTAAATGATTATATTTTTCGCAATAGCTTCAGAAAGTGGTACAATGATTCAACCACAAAGACATGATTGTTGTCATTTGAAAGGACTTTAAGGCATAAGATTTACAGAGTTAACACATTTGTGGAACCTATCCCGAACTAAGTTTAAATAGTGGATCATATGTTTGGATAGTTTTTCCAAAAACAGTGAATTTGCCAAAGAGTTTTACAGACCCCTGCCCTCCATCTGAAAGTATAACATCATCACATTCTAGAACGTGAATGCCACCTATTAAGGCAAAAGGAAATATTGTGACTTTCTCTCATTAATTTGAAGCATGAAACTACAAAAACAAACAGGGACCAGAGAGATCAAAATAAGTAAAAATTTTTAAAAAAAGATGAGAAAGATAGAAAAAAAATGAAGGCATACAAAGTCCAAAATAAAAGTCCAATTTAGTCCAAAGTTGGTCAAATTCTTATTTCATTTTCCATATGTCTGTTATAATATCAGTCCAGCCCTTAATTGATGGCGCATTTTGTCATCCACTTTTTTTCTTTTTTTTGTATATTCCAAATATATTGTGTCCATGGCAAGGTTTAGGGCATAGTTCTGAAATTGAGCGGGACGATAATGTCAAAAACAGTCTGCAGTGCTTTGTTAATTTCGGTCCAATATTTTTGAGTAACAGGACAGTCCCAGAACACATGATAATGGTAAGCCTCCCGGCAACCACAATTTGTAGTTTCCATTCATCCATCCATCTTCTTCCGCTTTATCCGGGGCCGGGTCGTGGGGGCAGCAGTCTAAGCAGGGACTCCCAGACTTCCTTATCCCCAGACACTTCCTCCAACTCCTCTGGGAGGATCCCGAGGCATTCCCAGGCCAGCCGAGAGACATAGTCCCTCCAGCGTGTCCTGGGTCTTCCCCGGGGCCTCCTCCCGGTGGGACATGCCCGAAACACCTCCCTAGGGAGGCGCCCAGGAGGCATCCAGAACAGATGCCCTAGCCACCTCAGCTGGCTCCTCTCAACGTGGAGGTCCGTTCCGTACTCCGCAGCTCCTCCGTATGACTGAGCTCCTCACCCTATCTCTAAGAGAGCGCCCAGCCACCCTGCGGAGGAAACTCATTTCGACCGCTTGTATCCGCGATCTTGTCCTTTCGGTCACTACCCAAAGCTCATGACCATAGGTGAGGGAGAACGTAGATTGACCGGTAAATCGAGAGCTTGTCTTTCGCTCAGCTCTTCTTTTACCACAACAGTCCGATGCAGCGACCACATCACTGCAGACGCTGCACCGATCCGCCTGTCAATCTCACGCTCCATCCTTCCCTCACTCGTGAACATGACCCCGAGATACTTGAACTCGTCCACTTGGGGCAAGGACTCCCCACCCACTTGGAGAGGGCAAGCCACCTTTTTCCGGTTGAGAACCATGGCCTCAGATTTGAAGGTGCTGATTCTCATCCCAGCTGCTTTTGCAGCCGAGTGTGAATTTCTAGTTTATTTAATTTAATTTAGCATTTCCCTGTGAATAATAAGCACTTATTTAAAAAAAAACAAAAAAAAAAAACGGTTACATTCTTCCAAAAATAATTATTTCCTGACTTTGTGGCCTCCATTGTGAAGTACATATTTTCTTTGCCCGTCAAAACAAAATGACCCTCTTTCCCATTTGTTTTTAATATATTTATTAGAGTAGCTGTGCAGGTCATTAATGCATTTATATACTTTAGATATTATTCCCCTTGTAAGTTTTATTTATATACCTTAATAAAGATTTCAGTTAGGAGGTTGTAATGGGTGTTGCGTTGTTTTATTTCTTGATTATAATAACTCAATATCTATAAAAGTCGTGTTGCTCCAAGCCAAAGGATTCTTTCAACATATCAAATCTTTTCATTAGATTTTTTTTTTTACAATCTGTTAAATAATCTATATACCTTTTGTTATCCAGACCTTAAATCTCAGGTTGGTGCTGTTTGGTGCAGAACCTTGATCATAATCAATAGTTTGTTTTGATTAGCTCCTTCCATGTCATAAGCACAGCAATGCTCTGATTTGAGCTAAAATAAAGATTTTTTTCCGACAAGGTAAACCCCAGCCTTCTTTTTTGGGGGGATAATTTTAGGGTTTTGAATCAGATACAAGGTTTTTAACCATGCCATATAAATCTAGAGACTGCTTTATTCCACTCATCAAACAGCCGGTTGGGGATGGAAATAGCGAGAGACTGGAATAGATAGAGAAATCTGGGTAAAACACTCATTTGAATAGTTTCAGTACTTTGGCTTAATGATTACTGTCTCATCAAATGAAAACTCTTCATCACGTCTTGGTATAAATCTGTGCAAACACAGTTTTTGATTCATGTGTTGTCAATTAGCACGCATATATAATTTCCTACAGGTATAAGATATCTGTAAATTGAAGTTATACTTTCTTATGTCTAGGGAAATTAATTCTCTGCAATAGCCTCATATCTATGTCCATCCTAACAGGAGCAGTGTTCTACTACTGGGACCTGCTCCTCATCTGAAGCTCGCTCTTACTTCTATATGCCCTGACTGCTCCTCTGATAACCTATGGCCTAGCATAGAGTCAAAACATTTTAGCTTCAAAGTGTGTTATTGCCTGAAGCAATGTGCATTATTACAATATTTTATATTTTTTGTGAGAATGTTTTTTCTATCGAATAGCTACAAGGAATTTGTGTTTTTTGTGCCAGTTTCAAGCGTGATCAGAAGGAAGGGCATCGACTATAAAACCAGTTTAAACATGGGCACTAAACTAAGCTGAAATATTTCTAGGGATAACGGATAAATCAAATGACTAAAACTCTGATTACTGACCATTGCCACAAATCAGGGGTTTCTAAATATACATGTTGCATCTTATATCTCTTCGTTATTATTATTATTATTATTATTATTATTATTATTATTATTATTATTTTAAATGATATTGTTGTCTGTTGACTTGGATGGATGTGTTTTTCCTATATAATAAACCAGATTAGTTTTGCTCCATTCCGATGTCTATGACCTTGTTGGTACATGTGGGATTACATTTACATTGAAACCACAAATCCGTTTTAATGCATGTAAATATGTGCTTCTCACAGACATGTTACCTATGGAAAAAGTGATTGCGTGTGATTTTCTTTTGCATCATCCCCGAGACACCTGACTGCTCTTTCAACATTATGTATGCATGGCCGCTTATGTATAGCACAGGTGACTTTGCATGGGGTATACTGTCGGAATTTGCATAGTGTATAGCCTGTGTGTGTGGCCTGTGTCTTCTCTTTGTGTGCTTATGGAGAATTCATATCCTCACAGTCAGTCGCAGCCAGTCAGATGTGTCTCCAGGGAGGCGGTGCTTCTGTTTGTCGTCGCTATGCTGTCTCGGTTTCATTTCTATTTTTTGTACTTTGTCTTTCCTTTCTCAGAGCTGTTTTTTTTTTAACTGCAGTCTGTAATGTCTGCTGCTGCCTCCAGCTGTAGTCGGGCCCGTGCTGTGTCGCTTCATTTGATCGTTTTGATTATGAATGCATTTACATTGTATATATATGTGCATATTTCAGGTTTACATGCTCATGTGAAAGAAGGGTTACTTGGGTGTGTGTCTGGGAGGCACAGCTTTCCTCTGAAGCCTTTGAATGAATTTCAATAATATCAAGAGTGAGCTAAAAGATTTTGTTTCATGTCGTTCAAAGCCTCTTCAAAGGGCTGGCGCTTTGAAATCGTCTTGATGTCTTTGTCTCAGAATTTTCCGAACATGTTTGGAAGATGTGGTGTCATCAGCTTTGGAGATACTGATAACTATTTACATTTTGTTGTTCCTTTCATTGATTTCTCCTTGTGTTTTTGGTACTTTTTGACACAGAATTCAGTTACTAAGGTTTGGTCCTCAAGGTTTGCTTTTGTCCAAAAGTTTTCACTACAGCAGTTTCACAATGTTTGGTCAATTGTTCCTACTGTTTTCATTTTAGTCTAGAAGCTTTCAATCATGGAAATGTGTCTTCCAATTTAAACGGCCCGTATTATATTATACTTGGGGGACTTTTAAATTACTATAGCCTTAATATTTATTGTTGTCCAACGCAGAGTAATTTGGATGTCTTTAGGCACTACCTTTTGGCTTTATTTGTCGTAAATTGTGCATACAAACACCAGCAGAGGGCACTAGTCCTTCCTTTGTTGGACCTCAAAAGCAAAATTTGCCAAAAAAAACCAAAAACCTAAACTCCAACATATGTTTTGGATGAGGATACAACTTTTTTTTTTGTGCTAAATATTAACTTTTGATTGAGAAATATTGAAGGGAATACATTATAACGGTTTGGTAACTGTCATGTTTCTGAAACAGATATTGCTTAACATTTATCTTAACATAAACCTTTATAAACATTAAAAGGAAACATGTGCTAAATGGGCAATTTCTTTGATGTCCCTTAGGAGACTCACTCTAAATATTTAATGACAGCTTCATTGGCTCTACCATATGCATTTTGCCCTCACCTTTTGAGCAGACCTGCTTGCGCTGTCTCTGTGCAGGAGACAGTTGGCATAAAAATGATAAGATGTCTGAAGAGGTTTCATGTGCTAATCCTTCTGTGTCTTTCTTAAATAAATGCCAAGTCAGTCTGATCAAAGCTTTCCGCTGTCTGTGCTGTTTTGGAGGATTTGTAACTTTTCAAACTAAACTCAGCATATCAGCCACATAAAAATCTCCTTCAACAACATATGAGTTTTCAAAACCTCAAAAATGGGATTTGGTGCCAAAGAATGTAATTTCTTTCCTTTTTCAAGTTTGGATAAACAACATAAATAAGGAAACTAATTGTGGTGGCTGTAGTACACGGATATTTTTTGTTCATATCTTGAGTAAGTACTCTTACTTACAAATGACCATCATGCCAGTAAACTGCCAGAGTTCAGACAATTGACATCTTTTGTGATAAATTACATGCATATTCCAGAATGTATATACATTTTTAAAAATCTGATCTCTTCTTTTATCTTGGAAGAAAAATTTAAGAATGAAATAAATTTAGCTAATGCACATTTATATTCATTAGACTAATTCATGTTTAGTAGCATAACTTAATTAAATACTTTATAGGGGATTCTAGGGCTGCATTTAACCACAATTACAGCAGAACTGAATAAAATGTTCACGATATTGAACCCCTTTGTCCCTCTGATGGTTAAATATGTATTTTCGGTGCTCTTTGTTTCCCCCTGCTGTCTCTTGGTGGAAAACCAGCCTTGCTACATTTGCCGACATCGACCCGAAGACAACTCAGCTGAGAAATCCTGGCAATGTGAAATGTTTTTGTATGTGATTATACTGTTAATATGATAAAGAAAGGAAAAATATGTATATATATTTTACAATCGCAAAAGTTACTTAGTTCTACTTAAAAAAAAAAAAAAAAAAGGTGAATTTTTGCTATAATCAAATGAAAAAACCCATTAAGGTCTCCTCAAACAAAATCTGAACTCCTATGACTAGGTTAAACCGCTGTAAACTCACTCGGACAATGTTTTTGAAAATTTGACTTTTCTACTTCCATCCGGGTCATTTTCAATCTGAAAGCCCTTGTTTCAAAAGAAAGAATTTGTTTTGCACTGGGCACGATTAGTCCTGCCGTAAGGGCGGAGTTGAAACTTGCCCTGCCCATGTTTCCTTTTGTTCTATGAATGCTTTCCTTACAGCTGTCAAGTAAGTATTTAAGCATTTGAGTTTTCTTGTCCTTTGAACCCTTTTCAACCATGGACCACTCCTGGACGAATGAGGGATTACACTTCTCAAATAAATGCTTGTGGTTATGTTTAAAATCCTGATATGAAAACACATAATTGTGCAGCCCTAGATTGAACAATGTTTTATATATATGAAACTAAATCCTCAACAACTAAATGATAAAGTTTGGTGTTGATTCAGAAAGAAGTTTACATGGTTTACTACTCTTTGTGCATAATGGTGTCCAGCTGAATTGACAGTGCCCTTCTTGCTATTACTCTCCTCTTTCCGTCTGTTGTTGAACATTGAGGATTTGTACCTGCGGACCATTAGCGCTGCTGTGATTTCTCCTCTGATCCCCGCCGCGCTGGTACTTCGGACAGCTAGCCAATCAGGCCGCTGACTAAACACCGCATCAGGAGGCATTTTAAACAAATCCTTGGAGAGTCCTTGAGCTCGGCGCTTTGATCACGCTTCTTATGGAAGTGTAAGGCTAATTTCACCAGATGGCTCTCCTGTCTTTGTAGTCGGTGCGTGAAGTGTTAGCTGTCAGTTTGGATAGGCAGATTAGCATTTAAAGGCATATGAAGTCTGCCATAAACACACGCACGACAATAAAAACATGCTCGTATCCAAGCGGATGGAATATCAAAGCATCTGGTTTTGAAAGCGAAATGGGAGAAGGTATGATTCATTACTCAGGTGTAATCGTGTTTCATTTATATATTTATTTTCTATATTTTTGAACGTGTGATAAAGAAAAAAGACTGACGTGAACACTAAAGCAGTAGTTATTGTATGTATTACAAAATAAAATAAATCTAAATATATCCCTATGGCAAATTACAACTGTGACGGCCTTACTGTGAAGGCCTTACTGTTCTCTGAAACAGTGGTGTCAACCTGAGTGTTGGGAACTCATGGGAGGTCCTTTGATATGAGAGTTAAATGTATACAATAGTCTTAAGTAAGGCTTGACACCCTTAAAATGCAGTGGTAAATGTAGATTATTATCAAAGTCATATATCTTGGTCTATATTTTAAAATCAAACATTAGACATGACGAAGGGGGGCATTTTTTTGGCCATTTTTTTTAATGTCAGAGGTCGCAAATGCCAGCAGTTGTTGTTTTGGGGGTCGTGACTGAAAAGGGTCTGGAACCACTGCTCTAAAAGGACTGCACACAATAAAGGACTGCACACAATTTTTCACATCAGTAATAATTTTTTTGCTCCAATACAGATGTATTGTAAAAGCAGCTCTTAGAGACAAATTGAGACAGTTGTGTGCTGTTTGAATCTGATTACAGTGTTTTATCATTCAAAAACCAGGAAGTGCACTTTTTTTTGCACAATTGTTGTTAGACTTTCTGAGACAAAACAAGCTTATAAACTCCATAGAGTGTTTTTCTTATTTTAAGGCAGAATCTGTATTTGATATATATATTTATATTTGACAAAACAAAGATCTCTTTAATGGAGTTTTCATGTTTTAGAAAGTATTTTGAGACATGTGGCTTTTTTTTTTCTTTTTCTGCAGTATAAGGGCCAACCCAAATTTTAAAAATTGCGGGCACTACGAGAATAAAGTCACAACATTTCGACATTAAAGTCATAATTTTATGAGATTAAAGTCGAAGCCAGAAAAAAGTCCTACATTTACGAGAATAAACTCATAATTTAACGAGAATAAACTCTTAACTTAACGAGTACCAATGGACCAGACACTAGTTCAATTTATGGGCTTGAATCAACATTTTTTAATAGATCCATGCCCCTCTTTCCTTCTGTTCGTCCTTCCCTTTCGGACTTCTTTCAATCCCCCTTCCTTCCTTCCTTCCTTCATTCTATCCTCTTTCCTTTCCTTCCTTCCTTCCTACCTTCCTTCCTACCTTCCATCCTCTATCCTTTCCTTCTATATTCCTCTTCTATATTTCCTTCCTTCCCTTCCATCCTCTATCTTTTCCTTCTTTATTCCCCATGTCTTTCCTTCCTTGCTTTCTCATTCTTCCTTCCCTCCTTCCTGTCAGTCTGTGTATGATGCATGCCCAGATTAGCTCAGTCAGATCCATCTCTTTCATTTGGCAGACGGAGCTATCAGACGCTGCTGTGACGAATGACGCTCTCCAACTACCTTTGTTTGGTTTCGCTTTGCCAGTCATTTTGTGCATCATTTCACACTGTCTATACCCCTCTCCTGCTCGGAATGATGTATTAGATAATTCCCCTTTTTTCTATTTCTTTTCCGCTTGATTGACTAAGAAAACTGAAAGATGACATGTTTTGAGGTTTGGAGCAAATAAATTATTCTTAATACAAACAAATACGTCGTGTTATGGTCAAACCTGACATGAGATTTCCAGTCATGTCCACGAGGTGATTTAGTGCATGTCCCAGTCAATACCTTTTTTACATTCTAAAAACTAGACTAGATGTATCATACTATACTTAGGATAGAAATTACACTTGTTTGTTTAGTTTTTAAAATAAATATAGTTGATTTCTATGCTTGGCTTTTTCCATAATGCTGATACAAGAGAAGACATTGTGGGAGGCATGTTCCCACCTCAATTGCTTTAAACATGGACATGGTATGTACTATTTAACAGCAGCTAGTCAGATGTGTTTGACTGTTTAACTAATAGATTTGTCCTAATTGCTGTAAGTGAATTAAATTGAGAGTTATTGTGTACAGTATATTTCTGTATTGATTGTTTTCAATCTATGTATTACTTACGCATACTAATTCAATTACGGTACATTCATTTATTAAACTTTCCCTACTGAGCTGTACTAAAAATATAACAACAAACTGGCACCACGGTTCAATATATGTAATTTAGCCAGAAATTTCAATAAAATATTTTTCTTTCTTTTTCTTCTATTTATTATTTTTTAAACATATAGCGACAAAAACTTACATCACACAAACTAACCTATGTAAAAACAGAAAATGAAATTATTATTATTATTATTATTATATGTACACATCCACATACACAAACATTCATCTGCACATATACATACATATATACATATTTTCATCTTTTTCATTACCAAAAACATTTTTGAGGTGAAATGGTTGCTGATTATGAAATGTTTGCTGATTATGGTTGCTATGTACAAACTGTTCTTTCAGTGCATGGGGGAGCGGACAGTGAGTGGACCGTGAATGATGAACTCCACGTAATAAAATAAAAAAGTCTTGGCAAAATTTGCTGATGCGGCCTTTATAATATCTGTAACTTTGTTTGGAGAGAATACTGCAAACTTTCTGGTCCAAATATCTTCTATGATGTCTGTACTCATAAATACAGTATATATTGAAACCGCATATAACAGCACTGCAGTAGACCAGGTGTTGCCTAGAGGAAGGACAGACTAGAAAATGTGGCCAAAACTGCTGTGTGCACAAATCCAAAATGCTTTAGTGAAAACCCATTAGCCCCCCAAAAATGGTTAGAGCGTTTCTGTGGCAACCAGCATTTAAAGATAAACAGTGCATTAGTTAAAACACACCTGTTTTTAGTGACATCTGGTAAAAAAAAAATAATGCATTTAGGAATAAATAACTGCCTGTTGCTAAAACTGGGGTGTGTTATTTAGGTGGATTGCGTGTCCGTTGAGTGGGAAAGAGTTAGAGGCAAAATATGCGTTCAGCGACTGGTGATTATCTGATTAAAATGTGTAAAATCTAATTTAGCCTTTTAACAAAGCCCCATGAGAATATTTTCACTGTGAATATTAAGACAGAATGAAACTGTTAGGGAACATAGCTGAAATTATCTAAACATTTATATAAAGTAGGTTTGTTAGTTGTTTATTCTGCTGGAAAGGCAGGCTAAAATTACATCTACATTTTTAACGCCACCAAACATGTGGACTCACTTGAAAATGAATAGTGGCTTGTGCCACTGCACAACTCTTGTACATCCAAGCCAGACTGGTGTATTTGAGTCATGAGAAAAGGGGGAGATATATTGAAAAATTGATAATATATGTTGTTTTGAAAATCTAAAAATGTTAATATCAAGTGTATTTATAGTAGTTTATTTATAGAGCACAATTTGTTTGGTGGTATTTAAAAGAGTTACTTTCCTAAAATCAAAAGAATAGATTATGATATTTGAGCACACAATTTTGAACTTACTTTGAAAGAGAAAAATTGGAAACTCACCTCTTTGAGTGTATGCATTTTTACTTCTCTAATTGATAGTAGATAATAATAAAGTTTCTCTTATTTTATTTATTCTGATTTAAGGAATATTTTATGTAGTTGTGTACAGTCCTGATTTGTTTTTGGTTACCTGATTATAAAATTATGAGCTGGTTTTATAATTACGCTAATAGGATTTTGCTTTTGTCCATTTCATTAGTAACGGGAGAGGAGACAACAAGTATAGCCTGTATAACTTGTATTTGTAAAGCAAACTGTGTATGCAGCCATCTATGAAACTGTTTAAAATGTCTTGTAAGCCCATGCTGGCTGGGCACATAGCGCACTATAATAATAAAAATAGAATCAATCAATCATGTCTTATAAATAAATACATGACAAACGGTGTGACAAATGCGTTTTTCCCACTATAATATAATGCATATCAATGTGAAAGTATTCAGAATACAATACTCTGATTCGACCAATTAATGGAATATGTTACAAAATACATTTCAATGCAGTATTCTGTATGTGTTCTTCCCATCACTGATCGTTCATAATTAAAACTATTACAAATGACCCTCTGCTTGTGAACTCTAACACTCTAGCATCTCTGATCAAGCCACAAACTGGTGTGACAACTATTTGTCAAATCAATCACGTTGTGTTGAATTGGCAGAGGCTCTGTCCTCTTTTCTGGATGTGTCCAAAGGAGTACCTCAGGAATCCATATTAGGCCCAATTGTATTTTCCATTTATCTTTGTGTCTAATGTAATGTACCGCTTTTATGCCGATGATATGGTACTTTACTGTTGCCCAACATCACTGGAATGGGCCATCGAGTCACTACAGGCTTCATTCTCCTTAGTGCAGTCTCGATTGTAGTCCCTGAAGTTAGTGTTGAATTCAGACAAAACCAAAGTTATGATTTCCTTAGTGGCCCTTGTCAGAAAGACTAAGGGGGGAACCAAAGTTTAGTTCTGCGTTTCTAAACGTCCCTTTTTTACTGTTGCATTCGTTCTAGCTAACCATTCGGCAGCACCACATAATGTTGGCGAAATTACTATAAAAGTAAGTAAGTATTTGATTGTGTTAAATGTTTCTTAATTATATATTGTAGACGTTTATCCTCGTTTTTGATAGTGTATGCACTGTATTCAGCTAATCTGCCACGATTCTTTACTTTATTGCCATTTTCAACTAGCTTGCGCTAAAATTAGCTCCGTCATTGCGGCGCTTATGATGGTTACGTATGTAACCCACGTTCTATGAATCGCGTATGCTGCGCAATGTGTATGTTTCCCTTTAGTTTGCACTGTGACTAATTGAGGCTTATTGTCTTTCTGTTCGCAGACCACACACACACACACACATATTCACATACACTGTTGCCAATTTAAGGACATTCTCAAGTTATTCCAGTCTCCTCTGAATCTCTAACCGGAATCAACGGCCCACACTGTCTGCGTTATTTCCCCTTGGTTAATGTGGACATCTCTACAGCCCTCTTTGAGTGCTCGGAGGTTCAGGCAAGACAAGTTTACTTGTAGAGCACAATTCATACACAAAGTAATTCAAAGCACAACACAAAAGCAGGATAAATACATTCAAAATCATTATAAAAATTACTTTAAAAGAAAGAGTAGCTAAAATCCCTTCAGTCATATGTAACATAAGATAAGATCACCTTTATTTGTCCCACAATGGGGAAATTCCAGTGTTGCAACAAAGGGTACAGACACAGATTATGCACAGTATAATAATAAAAGCAGATAGAAAAAGAAAACTCTTATAATATTAAGAATAATTAAATTATTAGCAGTTGTCATATTGCACCCCTCCTTCACACACACTTCAAACTAAACAGAACTGTTTTAGCCTAGATTTGAACATTGACTAATGTGATTGTACTTCCTGGTTCTAGTCAGGACCCAAGCAGCGGCATTTTGGATGTACTGCAGCTGTTTTAAAGTTTACTCACTGGATGACTCTAAACCAGGGGTCACCAACCTTTTTGAGGCTGAGGGCTACTTCATGGGCCCCGACTAGTATGGAGGGCACAGAACCCGTTTGCCACAAACTTCCTAAATAACAAAACTGCATGTATAACCTGACGTTATATAATGAATATTAAATAGTAGTAGTTGTGAAATGACTGCTCACATATCAATAATAATTATCCACAATTACCAGTAATTTACATAGCAATAATAATCAGAAAAACATGTTGAAACATGAAATACTTATTTATGTTTATTTGCTCAAACATTTGAAAGTCAGGGGAAACACCTGCTGTTTTTGTAATGCAAATCATCACTTCTAAACATTTTTAAGTCAAGGAAACAACACTTTTTTTACCTAAACAAGTTAATAAATGCTTTCTGATACCTTTTTATATATATGTATATGTTGAAATATGAGTAGTGCTATTTTTGGCGCCATCAAGGGTTGCTCAGGGCGCATGTGCGCCCGCGGGCACAGCGTTGGTGACCCCCGCTCTAAACTATAAGACTATTTGTGGTTGTGCTCCAACCTACAGTATCCTTGCGCCCTAGTGCAGAGAACCAAAGGTCACTTGACATTTATGGCTTGTCTTTGTACGGCCTGATTTGGGGAAACGAGCCTTCTGTTATGCTGCTTCCGCTCTCTTTTACTGAGGGGATCGCACTATTAAAAAGAAAAAGAAAAAATGAAATTGTCAATGTAGTCTAGTTTTAATCTTCCTTAAATCTCTCTTGTTTAGTGTTTGAGTGTAAATGTTTTTATGATAGGGGCTGCAGCTTTTCACTTTGCCTCAGGTCACCCTTGACAAATAGGTTTAGAACTGAGTTTTATCCTGGTTAAATAAATAACAATAAATACAAAATATTGAATTCATTGTAGTATATTAGTCTCGTTACCTCCTCACAGGCAAACATTTATGAGGGCACCAGCTAGACTTTGTCCAGCAAAACATTAATAACTCAGTTTAATTTTCTGAAGGGAAGTTCTCGATGCAGTGACTAACTATAGAACTCCAAAAAGACCAATAAACCAGAACAATTTTGTGTGGTTAATTAAGAAAAATCAAAGCAATTAATTATACATTTAGTTACACAGGCTATGCCTGGGCTCAACTTAGTTGAAAGAAACATTGGTGTTGGAAAGTAATATTTGATTAATTCTCGATTAAATCTTAGGGAAACTTCAACTACTTTTAATGCCAGACTCTTTTTGGATCAGTCTTATGTGTCCGATTAAAAGCCCAGTTCTGGCAATGTCCTCGAGATGTAGCTTGTTCAGATGTGGATCAAGGCCTCCACTGGCTCTTTGGATCACTCATAGTCTTCCGTAGCGTGCTGATCTTTGTGCAGGGTTTAACATTCAAAGATGTTGAAGAGTCCAACGAAGCTGCATGGTGCTGAGAAGGTGTTTTCAGGAGCATGTTTTGAGATCCGCTGACTTGTGCATTCTTTGGCTGAGAAAAGGGGAAACTGGCCATCGACTGAATGCAAAAGTGAGGGACAAAGGAACCCGGACCCCCGGGTGGGCGAGGAGTACCTGGATGTTACTGACCAAGAGTTCTTGGGGTTGAAGTTCCTGCAAGAGGAGAGAGTGAGAGGTGCTTGCATTGTCTTTTATCTGGCCACGGAGGTGGGGCTTAAAGTTACCTTAAGACTGACTTGACTCTCAATCAAAACTTATTGTTACTAATTTGGACAATGTTAACTTAAAGCAGCACAACAACCTATGTAACCATAACAAAATATTACAACATTTTCAATGAATACACGCA
This sequence comes from Chaenogobius annularis, assembly GCA_015082035.1. Lineage (NCBI taxonomy): Eukaryota > Metazoa > Chordata > Actinopteri > Gobiiformes > Gobiidae > Chaenogobius > Chaenogobius annularis. Next base: position 4,614,950 of record BJKM01000003.1, on the reverse strand, counting down.
TCATTAGCAGGTAATGAGGAAATGTATATTATGGCAAATATGGCATAAACACAACACATTTCAAACACAGTTCTTAAGGCATCTGTTGAACAAACATGGTTTAGTTACAGATTTAGATCACTTAGAGAAACATGGAGTCAGTTTAAATGTGAAATAGAGCAATTTAAGAACTAGAGATGTTTGAGGGTTGTAAAGGCTGTGTTGCTGCCTCATGGGGGAATGGGTCACATTCCATCCGAATCTTTTGCTTACAGTGACATGAATATCACTGTTGTTTTGAATTATGAAAAGATAATGTATTTTTAAAAAATCTTTTGGGACATATATGTCTTACATAATATAAATTATTATACATAAAAACACTATCTAGAACAAGACCTCAACCTAGTCACATTCCTGTTCCACAATCTACAGTCTCCAGCGCATGGCACTATAAAAAGCTGGCCTTGTCTATCTCAGACTAAAACCGGAGCATCTATGAGAGGTGCGAGACTGTTTCCTCTGAGCCTGACCTTAAACACTCACTGTATCTGCTGCTTGGCCCACAGCCAGCAGCCGACCACAGTACAGTATATGGATGGGCCTAATGACGCAGACTAAAGTGGATCTTTCATTAATCTTCTGGGGGCCTGGTCTAATCTTCACAGCCCTCCATGTGTGACAGCAACTTTGTCCACTACGGACCCCCGCACACGCTTCAACCAGACATTACTGAGGGCCTGTCCACAGCTAATCAAATATATCTCCTGGGTATTGACATGGAGTTAGTTAAAAGTAACTTACAGCTTTAGTCAGGGATCGATGCTCGCTGGTTTCTGCTTGGCTTATCTGGACACTAAGATACACAGGAGCAGTACAGTCAAGTCAATGCTGCGTCATTAAAGCATGTAGTAGGCATTAACAGACCTCAGTCTAACAGGAAATACATCAAAAATACATTACTGATAAATTGTTCACATGTCTGTTCTGAATACATTGGTGCTCTTTGCTATAGCTATAGCAATCCCATGTATTTACAGCAACTTTTCTGGTAGTGGGTCCACCAGAAAACCGTTTACTCTAACACTTATTTCAGAATGCCTTTCTTGTTGTTAAATGTGGTTAGCTCTCGCTTCACAGCAAGAAGGTCCTGGGATCGATTCCCGGGTGGTGCTTTGCATGTTCTACCTGTGTGTGTGTGTGTGTAGGTTTCCTCCGGGTACTCCGGTTTCCCTTACCGCTGAGGAGAAAAGAGATGCTACATTGGGATATCAGTCTGCCTGTGGACCACAGGTGAAAATAAGCACTTGAGCTACAGCTTGGTACAATACATCTCTCCTGTTAAGGTTAATGTATTTTGTGCAATGGCCTATCTCAATAAATTGTATCAAGTCAGATCTGGGAAAGGGGGCAGAAAAATCCCTGCAGCATTGACGGTTCATATTAGCATAGTGGCCTCCATCAGCCGTAAATGGAAAAAGTTTCCAGAAGAAGAACCATCTCCGCAGCACTCCACCAATCAGGCCTGTATGGTAGTGGCCAGATGGAAGCCACTCCTCAGTAAAAGTCATGTGACATCATGTGAGTTTGCGAAAAGGCACCTGAAGGCTTTGGCTTGAATAGCAGGCAAAGAAGAATGGGAGAAACTGCCCATAAATAGGTGTGCCAGGCTTGTAGCATTATAGTCAAAATGACTTGAGGCAGTAATTGGTGCCAAAAGTGCTCCAACAAAGTATTGAGCAGGCAGTGAATACTTATGTACAAGTGCTTTAAAAAAAAAAGAAAAGAAAAAAAAAAACTTTTGCAAATAATCCATACAACCTTCTTTCACGTTGTCATTATGGGGTATAATTTTATACAATTTGGAATAAGGCTGTTACAAGACAAAATGTTGAAAAAGTGATCCTCCAAAATCCTACATAAGAACACGTCATATGTACTTCAAACTAGTGGAGACAAGCAGGTGATCAGACCAGGCCAAGTTACAGGTCAGATCTGAGGAGAAGCGACCCCGCTCACAAATAACAATGTATGTTTTTCAAGGTATTTTAAAGAATTAAGTAAATTCCAGTTAGTATTAAGTAGTAAGTCATGCAAGAAAGTGTAATGCCATACTTGATGTTTTGTAGAGGCATAAGAAACCATGAGGCCGCACACGTTGTTTGGTCCAGGTTTAGATATAGACTTGGTTGGTTTCGTTAGACCCAGTTTAGTCCCAATTTTGATGTTTTGTGTGTGTGTGAACGCAGCTGGTATCTGATTGGTGTGAGAATCTCTATGTACTGTAAATGTTACAAAAGATCTGCTATAAGTTAACATATTGACTATTTGCACTAATGCGGTCCAAAGTTGAAAATATTGTGTTTAAGTATTGAAAAACCCTTTTGATTTAAATGTGAGCCCAGCACTTGTCAAATGGCTTCACTCCCTCTTGACAAATAGATCACAGCAAGTGAGGGTTAATGGTACTCTACAGGTGTGCCCCAAGGTGCAGCAAGTTCACCCCTTTTGTTCACCCTGTATACAAATCAGTACAGGAGCCGCCAGCCTAACAATAAAATCATCACATTTTTAGATGACACATTAATTGTGAGCCTTGTTAGGAAGGGGAACTGTATCTCTACCTACCACAAAGAGATGAGCTCTTTTCTGTCTTGATGTGACGAGCACCACTTAACAAAACCAAGGAGATGCTTTTTAAATATTTAGGTGTGTATATTGATAACCTCTTGAAATGGAATGTGCATGTGGATTTTTTCTATCCAAGCTAACCCAGAGGCTCCATTTTTTAAGGAAACTTAGACTCTTTGGTGTGAGCACAAAAATTCTGACTTGTTTTTACAACGCAGTTTTGGAGAGTCTTACGATATTGTGTGGTTGCTTCGTTCAATTCCTTGACTGTTCATGGTAAAACCAAACTTGGAAGAGTGATAAAAAACAGGGTTTCCTTCTCGCCAAGACATTTTCCAAAACTATGCACTTGCTCAGGCTAAACGAATCATTGGAAATCTGCTTCACAGCTGAATTTGAGTTGCTTTCATCAGGCAGGCGCTATGGAGTGCAAAACTTTAAAAGCAACAGATACAAACTTTCATTTGTGCCTTTTTCTTTGTCTCTTTTAAACAAAGCTGTCAACAAAGTTGTCATTGTACATTCAATCTATCGTTGTATACTATCTGAGGTCTTAGTAATGGTTTATATAATTGTTGTACTTCTATTTACGAATCATCCGGTGCTACTTAGACACTTGACCTCTGTGTAATACCGGTCACTGAACAAAGGGACATTTAAATTGTCTTCTTTTAAAATTTGAGGCCCAGACTGCTGTTGTCTGTGTTTTAATGTAGTATGTGTGTCTGTGTGTGATCATGCGCATTGTACATCTAGTAACTCTTGTCCTCACACCAAAGAGAATTAAACTTTCTGTTGCACATTTTGAAAAACTCCTTCTCCATCGTTATAACCACTATTTTGTAGCTGAGGAGTAAAAGTAGGGTAACAGAGATGTGGTGAGTTTTTTCATTGCTTGAGGACAGGTCTACGCGTGCTTATTGTATGGAATTGTATTGTGGTAATCTGTCAACATAAAAGATAAATAAAGCTCATTTATTTTGCTTGTTTATTTGATATTTTAATGTTACTGTATTCAGCAACACAAAGGAATTGTTGGCAAACGATATAGGTTATACAATAATGTAATCTATAATGTATAATAAAAGAGTACTCTAAAGCATTACTTTTATAACAGAGTAGCGCAGTAACTTAACGTGTTAGTTAGTTAGTTAGAAAGTAGCGCGACATCTAACACTGGCCAGAATTAGCATTGTACACACATTCAATAAGAAACAAACAGTAGACAAATCACCACATTAGAGTTAAACAATTCTTTAAGATAGTTATCACAGACCTGATTTTTGAGCCAACATTTGATGTTGTTTTTAAATATGTTTAGTGTGCGACTGTCTCTGACAGCTGGGATGCTGTCCCAGCACCTGTTGACTAAAGGCTGTGCGTCTCAGAGGAACTGCACTGTCACCTCAAGTAGAGGCTCTGGTCACTCTCTCCCTTTTTCCAGATCTGATTTGAATAAATTCATAAACTTTATTGTCATTTCAATGTGAGCTCGCACACACAAATCAATGAAATGTTTCCCAGTTTAAAAAAAGTGGTTTACAATAATAATTAATAAATAGAAGAAATAAGTAAGCCAAGTGACATTTTATAATACTAATACTAATTTTACCAGTGTAGCCTGGGAGTCAAAACAGCAAGAAGGTCACGCCTTGCCACTCTGCCGCCTTATTTATTTAGTATAGAACTCATTCAGAGATGCGGAGAAAGTCAGTCAAATGTTTACAACTTGAACAAGCTAGTTTATTGATTTATTTATTTTTATCCAAACGTAAAGCAGAGCTGAGCTGCAGAGGCTGCACTAGCACTGATTCATGATTGGTGCAGGTGCAGGGCTTCAGTTAGTGACCATTCAGATCAGAGGATTTCAGCTGTGAAACTGGCAACACAAATGAGAGACTCTTGTGAGGCTCATTCTGCTTTCTGATTGGAGAATCACCTGACCCAAAACACCAAATAATAACATCAACAACTTGGCCACCATCATGTCCAATGTTTATGTGATTTAGAATAAACTTTACACTTGTTATTTGTAAAAGCTATTTTCAATTTGACCATGTTTATCTGGTATCTGAGGACACAGATAGATCAAAATCTTACATACTGTCCTTTCTAAATAATTGTATTTCTGAAGTTTAAGACTGATGAAAAAGATGCGGTCTAATCTAATATTCTTAAGGCTTTTTTTGTGTCGCAATTAAACTGGTTTAAATGTTGCCAGGTTTGTCATAGACCAATTTGTAATCCAATATTCACTGTGAGAAAGAAATCATACAATGAAGATACATTAGCTTGACTATGAGCAAAATTATTATCATTATTTGATTTGATCTTTTCAGAATTTGTGCTTGAACATTTTTAAATTACATGATGACTTTTTTGGAAGTTCTCTGAAAGGTTAAAACCAATTTTAAATGATGCTGTTGCTAGTATTATTCTCACAATGAAAACACAGTTCTGTGCTGGATCAGGGATCAGGGATTTGACTTCACCCATTTCCTGACACTTGTACAGTAACATTTGAGAACCTACAAACCAGTAAAAAAAAAAACTCTGCATGAACTGCTGCTCAAGGTGAAGTAGCATCCTTACGTCAATCAAATTTGACCCAAATAAAATATTCTAAGGGCCCTATCAGTCTACATTTGCTATGGGTGAACTCTGAATCACCTCACCCGCCCTGGATTTCGGTCTTGTTATGCAACTACATTTTTAGCATGCTTGAGTCTCTAGTATAATCGACGCGGCCAACCCTATGGTTTATATCTACTATGTGTTTGTCTGTGTGATAAGCACTTTAGATTGTCCTGGTCTGACCCTGAGTTTAGATTTTGCTGAGTGAGTTTACCTGTGGCTGTAACTTACCATTGCAGACATATAGTACGCTCGGAAAGCCACAGCCACATGAATATAGACAGTGTTTGGTATGTGTTTTTTTTAACAGTGCTTTAGCCAGGGGTGTCCAAACCTTTTTCACAAAGGGCCGCATTTTGAAACTTATACGGAGCAGAGGGCCACAGACAACCCGACAATGAAGAGAATCATTTGAAATTTTGCATTTGACATAGTTTCACTGGGCCTCCACACCTTTAATAAGACTTGGAACATTCATATTAGGTTGTTATAACATCAAAATACTTGAAATTTTTCTTTTTTTTTTTACTTTTTGTTGTAAAGGTTTCCTCAGTGCACCTTTACAGCTCGTTTCAAAAGTCTTATGTGCTGACTTGCAGGCTGTGGTACTCAATTTAAAAGGTGCACTATGTAACTTTTGTTCAATTCAATTCAATTTTTTTTTCTATTTCCCGAAATCACAACAGCAGTTGCCTCGAATGTTCATAGGAAATGAGCAAATGTCCCCAAATCCCCTGTCCTTAGACCCTCCTTCTCGGCAAGGAAAAACTATAAAACCTTGTTTTGAATGGTTAGTGTTCTTGTGTTCATAGATTATGATATTGCTTTGCCTGGAATCTCCCACAGTATGGCATTAAATGTGTCTATCTACATGAACATACAATGTGCACATGGACAAAACACAAACTTCCTCAAACAGGCTCACGTCTATTTCTCCAAGCATAGATCTCTGTCTCATCTCAGTTGTTTAGGGCTGTTATTATTAAAGAAGTTCTAGGTCGAATACAGACAATCCCTGTGCTCTAAAAAATGTTTTCAAAATTGTTGAAATCTTGCCAAAAAACTATATCTAGGGATGCAACAATATAGTTTCTCACTATGCTTTAGGCCTCAGAAGAACAAAAACAAATGTTTCCTCTATTATCTTTATAGTAACTGTCAATATACAACATTTGATTCAATTGCAGTTTCACTTCCCTGTTTAAATATATCAGGTTAGGCCTTTTTGGAGCTGTTGTCTTCTGCTACAGTGTAGCACCATTAAAGCACAGAGCAGTGATGCTGGGGCAGTGACATGTGTGTATTGAGTCACGCATTATATTGTGAGGTTGTGAACAGTTTGATATTACAGTATATTGACTGATGTTGCATTCCTAATGTATACAGAGATACTGATATAAGTACAGATAAGTTGTCCAGTCACTTACAAATCTCCACCTAACTCATTCCATTGAGTGCACATCGAATGGACTTTCAACGTTAGGTTGTAAATTTATTAGTGCTGTCAATTGATTAAAAAAATTATCAGATTAATCAAACCTTTGAAATGTAATTAATCACAATTAATTGCATAGGACACTTTTAAAAATTGTATTTTTTAAATGTCTATTTGGTCATATTTACATTCATTTTCTTAAACTTTTTTTTAAAATAATGTAATGATTTCACAAATCAAAATAAATAATTTAAAAGCCCAACTAACTACGATTTAGATCTAGACATTGTATTTCATGTTGAATCTGTGTGGCCACATATTTCAGGTAAATGTACATGAGGTTTAGTGGGTTAAAGTCCCATAATAACAGTGTAACTGGCTCTGATGGTGACAGATGTAGCTGCTTGTTTTAACCTGCCATCTACAAGGGTTCTGTTATAATTTGGTGAAATGTTTGGCCCATTTCACCTGTTGGAGCACTTACACACAAGTTTTGCTTTCAACACGTAGCGCACAAGCTGTTAAACTCCAAATCTCCACCGGTCTTTGGTTCACTCTGCTGCTGATGTAGACGAGCGCAGAGCAGCAATGAGTGGTACGGCTTTGCTTCGCTTCACGGAAAGAACTAAAGGTCATGGAGATCTGGTTTGAACAAAGTGTGCTCCATGACAGAAATAAAACTTGCGCGAGTGTGGTCAGACTGATGGATTCTATGTGTAAATTTAACCATGTGACATCAGCTCTGCTCCTCTTTCCCCTGCATAATGTAAAAGAGCTTGTTGGGTCAAAACAGATGTGGGATTAATCAGTGTTAATATGGGATTGATGACATATAGGATTGACTGTCCTACTATTTATAGGTTACAAACCTTACATTGAAAGTCACGTAATTTACTGACGTGCGCAACAGTTTTGTACATACGCACGTTTGTGCTGTTGGGATTTGCGTATATAATTCAAACTATGACTTTGACCATAAAAAACGTATACAAAAAGTTGGAAAGTTGCCATGAAAATTGCCATATCACATCTACAGCACCTGTTTGTATTTTTACCACCAAATGACTTATGCACCGTTTGCAAACACAATTTACCGTAACTTTGGCTGAATAAGGGTCTTGCAGGTTTACTTGAATATTGAGGCCTAATGTGCCATGTACTATGTTGTGATTCAATGACATGATTTGGGTTTTAAGATTTGTTGGACTCCACCGGCACATTGACAAAAGCTGTTTTAATTGAGTTTTTCACAGTTGCGCACAGCAAAAGGTGAACTATTACCTACAGCTCTGAGTGCATACAGCAACAAAGCCAGCTCCTCTTTCAAAGACTTGATTATGAAAAGCCCACATCTCTATTCCAATGGTAAATACACTGGCTTTTTTGCATTATCAAATATGTTTAATAGGTTTTTGCAACAGGCCTAATATTATAACACCATCCTTTCAATGTATAATCAAAAGATCTGAAAAATGAATACATTTGCAGGCTTTTAAAATGTAGTCATCACCAAATTTACAGCATAAACAACCAGATACACAGCGGAATCCTGCACTTGGTTTGGATTGGAACTTTTTAATTAGAATTTGTTTAATCATTAGTCAAGTTGTTTAATCATGTCTTTAGGGATTAATAAAGACTATCAAACTTTCAAAATGTGTATGTGCATGAATTTATATAATTAGTCAGACTAAGCCAGGACAAAACAAGGCCGAAACCCTCCCACCTATTGGGCTAAAACTGTAACTACAAGAGAGTTTGCATTCACTTAAAACATAGTAACACAATATGAAGCCATTCAAATACTTTAAATATAGTTTTTTATTTAAGATATAAATAAAATATAGTTTTTTATTTAAGATTACACTTAACACTTTTCTGAAAATTCTCCAATAACATAGAATTGACATAGATGCTATTTATTTCTCTTTGCTTTTTAAGGTGCACTATGTAATAATGGACTCAGACTTTAAACTTTAACAGCCACATCAGCAGCTTTTTACCATCTAAAAAACATTGCCAAAATCAAAAGTATAGTGTCCAAACCAGATTTATCCATGCGTTTGTGTCCTGACTAGAACCAGGAAGTACGATCACATTAGTCCTGCGCTTAGGTCTCTGCACTGGCTCCCTGTGGCTCAGAGAATAGACTTCAAAGCAGCTCTGCTTGTATACAAGTCTCTCCATGGCCTAGCACCAAAGTACATCTCGGACATGTTAGTGCCATATGAGATGAACTATCTCGGACTCTGAGGACCTCAGGGACCGCCTCCTGCGTGGTGCCAGAGTCAGGACTAAACATGGAGAATCTGTGTTTTAGTTTTATGCAGCTAAAATCTGGAACAGTCTTCCTGAAGATGTGAGACAGGCCTCTACTCTGGCAATGTTCAAATCTAAGCTAATAACACTTTGAATTGCCTTGTGTTAGAATTGTGCTCTACAAATAAACTTGCTTTGCCTTGCCTATGTAATTTGTGTTTAGCAAACACCTGTGGTTTCCATGAAGATGCTTTATTCCACAGTATGGCAGTATGATCTAAGTCTCAGGCCAAGGCCAAGTTACAAGTCAGATCAGTGGTGAGGAGAGCTCACAGATAGAATGCTTTGTTTTGTGACAGGACTCCATGTAAACTACCTGGTGGCAGCGCCACTACCACCAGAAAGAGAGATCTTTAAAATTTTCACCAACAAATTGTGTGTTCAAATTGCTATTTGTTGTTCCTGAAGTTGATTTTGCGAAGTTCAAACACGATCATAGATAAGACTTTCTCCAAATGTCCTCAGATGACCAGACACTGTCCACCTGGAGCCTGTCCCCGGCTGACCCGTCCACAGCTGGAAGGACAAACAGAGTAGTGGTTGTAGTGTGCCCTCGGCTGACCCAGAGACAGTGGACAGACAGGCTTGGGTCACTGCGTCGGGACAAACTGACTCTCAGCGGCTAAGTGGAGTTGAAACTGAGCCGGAGCCTACAATGTTTATTGACTTTTCACTTGTGTCAATATCTACTCGGTACAATAGAGCAAAGGACTAGTCAGAATACAAGGAAATAAGGAAATTAAATGATTGGTAGTTGCAATCAGACCTGTGCTAGTGAAGAAAAGGTCCAGCCATGATGTGTGTCGTTGGGAGAAGAGAAGGCGCAAAAGTTTATTTAACATTATTTTACCAGGGAAACATTAAACAATTCTTTTTTTTTTTTTTTTTTTTTTACAACGTTGGCCTGGAGAGCAGTGCAAACTAAATAAAACATGGTATAAAATAGAGAAGAAGGCTAACTAAACTAGTAGTAGTAGTAATGGAATGGTACATTTTATTGTCACCGTAGGAAAATTCATTCTCTGCAGTTGACCAATCCTACAACCAGTGCCTGGGCCATCAGGAGCAGTAGGAGCCACAGTGCAGCGCCCAGGGACCTTTCTTCAGCTTGGGATTTCAACTCCAAACCTTCTGACTTTGAGGCAAGAGTGCTAGCCACTCATCCACCATGTGTGTGTGGGCGTTATGTATAAACACCTTACCGGAAACTCTGTCAGATCAGTATGGCACAGGTCTCAGTTTCAAGATAATTGCAAATGCTGACACGCTCACATCTTGACATAAGCTCGCACTAGTTACTAGAAGACATGTTTTGTATAGTACTGTGGTCATAACTATTTGCTACTCTAATTTCTCCACTAGAGTACAGCAGAGAAGCATGATAAGACCCCTGACCATGACCTTATCCCAAACGTAATTACTGTATTTTGCTTTAAGAATATATATTTGTTGCTCATATTCCTCTGCACCATTGTGTGTAGAAATGAACATGGCAAAGAGAGGTCAGTAAATGAACAAATGATTTGATTACTTGTGAACCAAAATTGTAGCTTGAGGTTTCAATCAATTTGTCTTGAATTTGAAAATCCTTGCCCAACTGGCTAATCTTAAAAGTGCTTAGAGTTGTTTTATTTAGGGGAAATTGACAAGACAAGCCAGAGATCTTTCAGAATGAAGTGTACTATGAGAGTGCCACAATAAGCACCTTGCTCATATATTCACTTACTATGTTAGGTAGCTACAATAAGAATTCCTTAAATTCCTCTTGTTTCTTTGAAGAATCTAGAGAATTGTCATGTATCTCTAGAATACATGGCTTTACATTCACACTAAAAACGCCCACAGCTGTTAATGTCTGTAAAAACAGCCGTGTCATCTCTCTATGAACACTACAATCCAGCCTCAACACTTTCCTTAACCTCACTGAAACAATATCCAAACCTAAATGTGTACGTGAACCCCACAGATATAGAAACAGGTCAGCACAAGCGACCGTCTGAGTCCACACATGACACACACACACGCACACACATACACATATGTACACTTGGGCGCTTGTCTCTGTATCAAACAGTGGATTAGGCCGTGGTAATTCGGCTCTAACGCTATAATCAATTAGTCCAGAGCAGTTCTGTGCAGCTGCTTCCCCTCTCCACCACCTCAAGTCCAATCACTCCACTCTTTTCCTCTCACTCGCCTCCTGATCTAATTGTTTCATCTCTTCTATGTGCTGCAAGAGCTTATTAGTTCTCTCCATTTCTTTGGCAACTTTGAGTCTCAACTTTCTTTTCTTTTTGCTTTGAAACTTGACTCAGACTGTTAAACCTTTACTCGATTCCTTACATACCATTAGTCCAGGAAGTGTCATATCATGTCCTGTGTAGTAGATATTACAGGTGTGGCTTTGGACATGAAAACCAAGTACATACCGGTAGCCTAAAATGATGTATTTAAAAAGCTGCAAAAAATGCTCATTTAAAATATAATTAAAACAATGGGGAAAATTATTTAAAAATAGAGTCATTTAAAAAAATAATGGACATAATGAGACAATTATTCAGAATTGAATATGTGCTAATTCCTTTATATATATTTCTTTTCTGATGCCACGCCCTTATTTTCTACTTTTACTCCTTTACTTGCCTTATGTTCTACCTGTACTAGCTCATTCTTTGTAGGTTTTTGTTTGTGGTTTTTTGTGTGGTTTTTTTCCCCTTTCTGTCCCCTGTTGCGTTGAATAAAATAGCAAAACAATAAAAGAAAATATAATTAACACAAGCTGCGCAATCTTCCAAACATAAATATACATTGATATTTTGGCATATTTATAGTACATTTTTAACAGTCACGTACGTTACGTTAATATGTTTTGTGTGATCTAGAGCCTCAACCAAAACATTGTCAGGCATGTTTTTGATTGATTGCTATAATACTGTGTAAATATTGAGAAGACATATTTTTGACCACCCCTAGAAAAAAGGAACCAAAAGCCACACAGCAGGGAGGTTGTGGGTTCAGTCGTGATGCCATGGCCAGTGTGAAGGCTTGTGAATGAAATGTGTCATGTAAACAATGCTTCCGTTTCCAGTCTTGTGACTAACTGGCTATTGTACTCCACTCGTGAAGAAAACGGGCAGCTGCATACTTCTATAAAGTTCTCAACTCCAAACTATCTGCAACCTTAGAAGAATTAAAACAGTCAATGTTATCTACACAAAGTGCGGTGTATATGAACATGGACAATTTAATATTTAGCAGACTGCATTGTCATTTAACACAATTATCACTTCCTTACCCTTGTCTCATTCTTCCAGAGCCCATTCACAGATCCAGCCGCCTTAATCTCCACTAAGACATTATGTAACTCTCCTGAAATAATTTTCCTGCATTCACGCTAATCTCCCTTCCATCACACAGCGCCTGTTCTTTCTGCAAAGTCACCAAAAAGAACAAACGCTGACTCACTGGCTCCTACAAATATCTGGTGCGTCACTGTTCTCGCCTCACCTCCTCTGTCCCATTTGTCAGTGCAGTGGAGCTGTGATAAGGCTCGATAAGGACAGGCGCACAGGGGGAGATAAGGGTTTTGCCGGGGCCCGGACTGCGACGCTCGCTCCTAAACCGCAGACGGGGCGTGTGTTTACCGTCTGTCTGCTCCTGCCATTTTAAATTCACTTCCTTTCACCTTTTATTTCCATGTCATCTTATGAAAGCTTGTCTTCTCTTTTCGTTTCATAAACATGCGGCTTTTTTGGTTTGTATCTTAAGTCGAAGCAGTCTTAGTCTGACATTTAATCTTAAACGCCAGTACAATGGGTCATTTTAGATAAAGTGGTTTATGCTTACAGTTAAATTGTTTGTGTGTAAGGGAATAAGCAAATTACCATCTTTTTTTTCCTTAATTTTTAGGAACACATTAACATAATAGAACACTACACAAAATCGAGAGTGAAAAACAAAAAAACACAACTAGACATCAACTAAAAATGAATACACGGCACACTTCATACACAAAATAAAAGTCCCATTTGGTCCAAAGTCTGTCAAATTTCTTCATTTCCAAATTTTGTTCAAATGTATTTTGTTCCATTTGTCTGATGTCTGCCACGATTGCGGTCCAGTCCTTGATCGTTGGTTTTCAGACAAATTGGACTTGAAAATGACCTAACATTGGGCGTATGGTTGTTTGGTGATAAAAAGTCAAACTGAATTTCATCTGATATTAATCCCCAATCTTTAAGTGCCTCTGAGATTTGTAATACTCTAGGAGAGGGATTCAACTGCATGAGGTAAGAGAGAGATTAGACATGTGTTTGGACCTGCATCCATTTGTTTTAGATTAGCAGAGGTGACAAACTACAGCCCCTCCACCGCGGACCACCACCTGCTGTTTTGTTTTGAACCCCTGCGTTAAAATGAAAGTAAAAATGACCAGACTTGTGAGCACCGCAGTTCCTCAGGTCTGTAAATCAAATGCTACTCATACATGAGTGTCGCTTGTCTAAGTCTGCCAAAAGTGTGTTCACAAAGGCACTGTTTAGTAGATCTGCAACAGAACTTTATAGTGCGCGGGAAACAAGGAGTATAAAGAATCTGACTGACTAACTAAGCTGATAGTTGTACCACTGTCCCATCATATTGTTTTGGTAAATGTCTTTGTTGTTAATTTTATTTTGCGATACCTTTTGTGAGTACTTCTGAGAAGTTTGTTCCCTCTATTCAATGTTGAAAGGGCAGTAGTGACTAACAAGGGCAAGGTTAGGCAAGAGCTATTATGTCTTAAGTTTTCAAAAATTTTAATAATCCAAACTTTAAAAACCCCAAATTCTCTGAACTTTCCATACAAGCTAAATTTTGGACTGAATCTAGGTATTTGAATGGGAAATGCCTGAGTTTGCCCCATGCTCTTAAGTTGTTTTTGAATCTACAAAAGCACGTTGTTAGCCCTGTCCCCTTTACCTCCTCTTTTTTTGGATTTCACTCCTTTCCTCTCCTTCCAAAAAGCGGCACTTGGCACGGTTTTGAAATGTAAATAAAGTTTTGTTGTTTCCTGAGCCGTAGCCTCCTCCAGCCCTGTTTATCAGGCAGACTTCAAAGTGCCACGCTGACATGTGGCTCTATCTTTGGGCTGCTCTGTGAAATAGGGTCACGGGCGGTGCTTGGCTCTCACAAAAAACTTCTCCCTTTCATCTAAGAACCTAGTGGGTGAGGGGGAACTAAAGAGGGCCATGCCAAGCAGCCAGGGGTGCCAGTGTGGGTGTGTGTGTGTGGGTGGACAAGTTGTTTTTGTGCGTTTTTCTCCACTGGTCACTCTTGCTGGCAGGTAGCCTCATAGTTTGCATTACATCATCTGATTTTTGATTATTATTCACCAAACTTTCTTCTTCTTTGTGTTTCTGTCTAGCTGTGGTGCCAGTGCGAGAAGACATCGCTGTGTCGTGCTGAGCCGGGGGCCAGCTCAACTGTATCTGGACTAAGGACATAAAAAGAAGAGAAGAACAAGAAAACGGGAAGTGAAAACTTTTTAGGAGCCAGTAAACATCAAGTTGTCAGACTTAGGAGAACGGATAACAAGACTGACTGTACAACTACAAGTTCAAGTCGGAGGTAAAACTTGCAGACGACTTCAAATTTACTTTTTCAACTAACAAAGCCTGGACGAACTCTCCAAAAGCTGCAAATGCTTTGGTTGCCTTCCTAAGTTGTTTTAGCCATAATTTTGTATCATTAGTCGAACAATTGAGAGTAGTTCTAAACTACTGGACTATCTGGACAGCAGCAAGCTCAGAAGTCAAACTTGTGGACCCATGGATTCATACTTTTTGTTGCCTTCCTGCATAGTTTTAGCCGCAACTCTCTATCATTAAATCAGTGTCAAGCCAGTTGGAATGGTGAATTATCTGTGCAGCTGCAAGGTCGAGTCGAAAGTCCAAACCTATGGGCCACTGCTTCTTCAAATCCAATCGACAAGCTGTTAGTGTTCTTCTTTCACATTCCCAAGTCGACCAATCAGAATTCCCTCATTGCACTATTGAATGAACTGAACTGCAGCAAGGTCAAGGCAAAAGTTGAACCTGTGGACTCAGTTTTTCAAGTTCAAAACACACTTTTAATGCCAGTATTTTATTCAGTTGAGTGTTAAACTATTCAACAAAATCTTTCAAAAAAAGAGCACCTTGTCTACACATTACTGGCCTTTTCTAATCGACAAACTGTACTGCAGGAAGATCAAGTCCAAAGGTTGTATAAGGACAACCGCCTCCTCAAATTGACTTCATAAGTTGTCATGTTTTGAAGTTACTAGTTCTTGCCAACTGCTTCTTGGTTCTTTCTTAGGCACCATTTCCGTATCAATAAACTACTTTAAAACAACTCGACCAATAAATCAACCTTTTCAGTTGTCCAGTCTGTCTCGCAGTGCACCTCACTATTGGCTTTTTCCACCCCTTTCTTCGTCTGTTGATGCATATAGCAATGGCCATGGGACAGAAAGGTGCCACCCGGTCCACACAAACTCCCTCCAGGCCCCCTCGTAACACCATTGACTCTCGGATCGGCTGAACTCCCAGCATCCTTTGCAGCATTGGCAGAAGGCTTGGAGTGGAACAGGGCAGTATGCAAGAGACTGACATACCAGCCACAAATGCCTTCACAGGTAAAACACATTGACACAGTAGAACTTTTGATTGTATCTAATAGCATTGGAGGTAGTGCTAGTGTTTTCCACAAATGTTTTCCACAAATTGATAACTCATATAGAACAGAAAAGTACAGGTTCTCATGTTTTCTAATTATTACTTAGTTTGATGGGATATATCATTTGGTAAAGATTTATCAGTTAAGTGGCAGTTTCTGAAGAAAAAAAATGAAAAATAAAAATTACAGGAAGTAGACAGTTTACAGGCAACTGACACAATTTTCTGAAATAAAGGTGTTATCAGATATTATTATTGATCAAGTCATAACTATTGTGTTATATACATGGATTTTGGCCCTTGTTTACAATATGGTTGCTAGGTAATAGTTGTGGAATTAGCTCAACTTGTGGGTCACATCTGCTGCCGCTTACAGACTTCCTAAAATTTCGGCTCCGAAATGTTCCGAAGGCAGAGCTTAGCCTTTTTTTCTCCCATTTTCCAAGCAACATTGACAAATTTTGACATGATATTATTCCACATATTTGAAGGTTTGGGTTAAGTTAAGGAACAGCTCATTTTGTCAACATTTTGAACATAAAGCCCTAGGACAAAAATGTATATTATGTTCAGACCGCCGCATCAGAACCGCACGGAACGCCTCTAGTTGGACGCCTGTACTTTTGAGGGCAGACGCTGGACGCACTTTTGAACTAGACACAATTTCAATCAATTAATTAATTAATTAATCATTCATTATGATAATTTTAAATTTATTTATTTATTTATCTGTTTATTTCAAAGTTAACCTTAGCCTGATTTACATCTGGCAGGGGAAGAATGCGACGCCTTGGTGCCGCGGTCTAAACACAGCACTAGGGAGTCCTGCTGCTCATGTCCAGCCAGGAAGTAAAACTATAAACTTCCTCCAAATCGTCAAACCGGCGGAAAAATAGGCATGTTTTAGTGAAACCTTAAATATAATCACATTCACAATGTTTTATGGAAATAAATAGTCTAACCCAGGCATGTCCAAACTACGGCCCGGGGGCCAAATGCGGCCCTCAGACTAATTTTTGTTGGCCCTCCAGCCTCCTGCCAAATTGATCCAAACAGCAAAAAGTAGTACTTTTTACTGTAGAATTGAGAAAATTCAAGCATTTTGATGTTATACCAACCTAATATTAATGTTCCAAGTCTTATTAAAGGTGTAGAGGCACATCGAAACTAAGTCAAATGCAAAGAGGCCCTCTGCTACATGTAAGTTTCAAAATGCAGCCCTCTGTGAAAAAAGTCTGGACATCCCTGGTCTAACCTGTCATATACATTTTATTGTACTGATATATAAGTCAATTTATAAAGTGATTGGCCTCATGCATCATCAAATTTTAATTTTGGGCAGGGTTTTGTCAAAGTTCCTCAACAGTCAATCAAATCAGCATGTCATTTTGCACGGAACATTTAACTGACTCTCAAACTATATTTTTTATGTGCGTCTTTAGTGTTGTGTCAATCATCTTGTTTACACTTGTGCTTATTAGCCTTGTTAAATTCTACTGCAGGACACACAGTGAGGTCATTTACTGCCAATCCCACAATGCACTGGGCCGTGTTTACTCGATGATAGTTGAGGTGGCACAACAGTAAAAATGTGCTGCTTGATTTGATGTGATAAACCAAATGGCAGTAGTAAAGAAGTGAAAGAGGAGGTGACTTCCGATCTTGGTGCTTCTATTTTTCTATTGTAAATACTTAACTTATCTTGTAATTATTCCAATATACAATCCAATTCAACTTTATTTGTATTGCACATTTTATAAACAAGACAGTTTCCAAAGTGCTCCACATAATAGCAATATAAAACAAACATTTAGCTCTAAAAGTCAGCAAACTAATAACAAACAAATGGAACTAACCATGGCCTAATGAAAGCAATCAGCACAATAAAAGCCAATAGAAGGAATAAATTAGATCAAGTCAAATAAATTAAAACTGTACAAAACATAAACAACATAAAAAAATAATAGATTGCTAAAAGGCAACAGAGGACCACTCAGCTCACGCTGTGTTAAAATGCAGAGAATAAAAGTGGGTCTTTTTCAATATGACTTACTACAAGTTTATTGTCTTGTATTGGCTCATGATGTTTGGTTTATGCCACAATTTACTGTAGAAATCCATAAGGCATTCTAATTAGCAAAGTGTGTGCAAAGAGCTTTTTTTTACTTCAAATTTGTCTTGGCAGCATATAGACAAAACACTCTACAACACTCTAATTTAATTATTATTTAGGCTGTTTACAATATGCACAAACACAATAGTAGTATATTTAAGTCATTCAAGCTAAATATTTCCATAATATTGGTAATACTTGCTTAGGGTCTTAATATAACAAATGTATTTAATAGCTTGTGGAATTTTAAAATGCCACTAATTTGTAATATAATTTTGGATTAGTAAATGTGTCGGGACTGAACTTTGTAACGATCACAAACACTTCGATAGCCTTCTACCTACAGTAACCTTTAATAATTGCTGACTTGTCTATACTCTTTGCGTCTTGACATTTATGAGGCTATCGTGGTCGTCTTTGAGGTGAAAAGTTCACTCTAACGCAACTGAAATGTATTCGTCAGTGAAAGTAACACCGCTCATAAAGCATTAGCCTCGGCGGACCACAGATTAACTGTCTCATAATCGCTTACTAATTATGATGGCTGTAATTGAAGTTGTATAGTCACCGTAGCTCTTTCTTGAGGGATTTGCTGCATTTCTTTGTGCGGCTGAACAATGAGCAAAGCTGCGAGAGGCCGCTGGTGCCTTTAGTTAGCCCTTGAGATTTAATCTGGTTTAGAGCAGTGGTTTTGTGAGCAGAGTGTTAGTGCCACTATAGGTGAGGCCAATCAAAGACCATTCACAGATTTAATGAAAACTACCCAGACGACAGTATCACACAGACTTCAACCAATAAAGGCTCAGTGTTATCGCCAACGAGGCTTTTATTTCTGGGAACAATTATTCCAGCAGTTAGCAAAAGCCGGTTAGTAACAATACATGGTACATTTAGAAGAATGTCCATATAAATTGGACTAGGGCTGTGCATTTAATTAATTTCTTTCATTATTTTAGGTCATACCTAATTGTCTTGGATCTTTTTAATCGAGAGGTCCACAGCCAATTTTCTGCCAGTAAAAGCAGAATAGATTGAAAGTGGATGACACTGGACTTTTGTGTTAAGAGGACCTAATTAAAAGTCTGACTTTTTCATGTTCAGAAAACAATTTTTGAAAGCTATTTTACTTGTAAAAAAAATAATATCAATAATAAAAAAAATCGCCCAGCCCTAATTTGGATGCAGAAAATTGATACAAAATGTAAAGCACAAAATATTTTATATTTCTGTGCTATTTGGAGATAATTCACAAGGGTCAAACATGAAAATAAAAATATAATTTTGGTTTAATTTTTGGTCACATTATTGAATTAAATAAGTGAATGTTTATCATGTGAGATCAATCAGTTTTAAAGCATTTACGTCTGAAGTAGACTATTTCTGGTGTTTTCTTTTAATTGTTTAATAATCGCTTTAGTCGGCATGTATTCTTCTAGTGTACTGTATATGATTTAGATTCACTTCATAGCATTACTTATCATTTTTATATTTTGAATTGTTTTATCTAGGTCTCAACTGATGCAAGAAAAATGAAACATTGCTGAGTGTTATCAATATTTATGAAACAATAGACTAACACAAACATATCATAAAGTCATTGATGAAACTTTGAATAGCTAACATGACAGCTTCTCTCAGCTCAGTCAACACAACTTCTTTTCATCCCTCAAATCACAACTGAAAAAGTACATTTGGTAAATTTGAACTCACAAAACACCATTGTGCACGCACTTCACAGATGCTGTCACATTTTTACAGTCTCTCACCAAACCGTTTTATATTGAAGAGCTGCATTGTGTGGTCTTGTCAAAGCACAGTCCTGATATGGTGCTCAGGCTGTCCATGGTTTGAGGCGTCTACACCCGAAATAATTCTGTAATGGTTTTCTAGTGTTGGTGTCACAATCAGTACAAGCAGACGTTCTACATAGATGATTTATAGGCTTAAAAGGACCTGTCCCTGTCTCATCTGACAAAATAACTTACAAAAAGAGTAGAATGGGCTGGAAATATGGCTACAGAAGTATAAACTATAGATCAGATCAAAATGCCAATGGTTTTTAATCGTCATACCAAAAAAGTAAGAGTTTTGAATTTCCAGTGTAAAAATGTGAAGAAAAGAAATGGATGGAAACATATAATTCAGCCCCAAAAAATATTCAAGCGTCAGAAAAAGTACAATTTGCGGTAAAGTATGTGCGTCAACCTTTCTGTAAGTATTCACCAACAAACTTATGATTTCGCTGTCATGAAAAATGCACCTATTATGTAACTTATCGAATAAACCCATAGAGTAAAATACAATTGTAAATGTCCTAAAAACAGGCTCTGATATCACATACATCTGTCGGAGTCTTTGGCTAAAACCACCTTGATTTTTCATATGTTGTGATTTATTTATTTATTTATTTGATAACTTTTATTTAACAAGGTAAGAACCCACTGAGATCAAGTGATGGAGTGACCTTTCAAGGGTGACCTGGGGCAAAATAAAGACATAGCAACACACACATTTTAAAACATTAACCATTTAAAAAAAACATTAAACAAAAGAAAACGCAATCTACTTTTGAAAGCATGGACAATTTTTTTAAGATTCACTCTCTTTATCTATATTCTTATGTTAATCCCAATTTTGCTAATGAAATCACATTAAGTTTCACTTCACTTTTTCCCTTCAGTGGCCTTCATTCCCAAATTTGGAATGTATTTGTTTAGAGTCAGAATCAGAAAAGGTTTATTGCCATTGTCAGTGAACAAAATTCACATCCTAGGAACTTGCTTTGGTGATTCGTAACATAAAACAATGAACAATTATAAAAGCACGATATATCAAGAATATATCAAAGACAAATATGTTTTTTTACTAATAAGATAAAAAATAGATTTAGTCTGTACACAAAATGTACAGTTACATTTACAGATGATGTGCCGTTTACAAAGTGTCTATATATTTTGAAAAGCACTTAACAGTACGTTTAGCATTACATTGAAAAGCTTGATCAGACACAATTGCTTTTTGTGCCATTATATTTTAACAAGGGAAGGTCCTGCCCCATCCTTTTGAAAGATCATGATTCTAACAACAGTTCTATACTGGTAAATTATTCACAGGCGGTTTAAGCACATGCGGCGCACACACAGCTGCCCTTTACTCTTAGCTGAAAGTAGTTGAATTAAATTAGCTGAAAAAAACGCCCAAACTAATTATAAAGTACAGTTCAGTGAATAAAGTTTCAAAGTGGCAGTCATGAATGTAAAGTGAATTTTGCAACGCCACCTGGCCAGCGTCTAGACAGGAGAGGCTGAAATGCAAAGTTTGAAAGTGAGATCTTAAATACAGGTCTAAAATAGCCCAGTTCCTGTCGGCACATTCTGGAGTCTATCCACACAATAATTCTTTGGCGTCTGAGTCAGTGTAAAATCATTTCGTTTTTTTCCATCACATTTGAGCATGGCTTTCTCAGACCCAGCCGTGAAGGTGACTGCAGAGTAATTTTTACCGCTTTCTCACATGTCACCTTCCTTGATGTCACACAGCCATTTTCCTAACATTTTTCTGCTCTTTGATTGCCCCCTGCAGTGATGTTTCCATTGAGACAGTTAAGCAAAGTACTCAAATGATCGTGATTCCTTTACGCGCTGATGGTTTGTCAAAGCCCGGACATGAATCTTGCAGACAGACATCTCACTCTTTTGCCAACTGTGGACTGTGGACTGAGTGACTAGCAGCTGACAGGTTGACTTATAACTGGGCCGTGCTCCATTGTTCCCCACCAGTTAATTAAAGTGAACTTAGAGGCTATGGGGCGTTCGTGCTGTGTGTGTGATCACTACAGTTAAGAAAATGATTAATGCACTGGCTGACACACACGCACACACATGTAAGTGAATACAAAATGTTCAGGTGGCAGGTAAAAAATTGTGAAATATATCCAAATGTTGAGGATAAAGTGAATGTTGCTTCGAAGGTATGCTTGATTTGAATATCGAGTATATTTTTTATATAAAAAATGCTACAAAAAGAGCTGATTAAAAAAAAATGAAGAAAGTTCTGTTGTAAACCCTCAATTAGGGGCTTATGGTGATATTTCTACACTTTTGTGATTCATTTGACAGTCATTCAGCATTTTTCTGATAATTAAACCTCTAAGACTACATTTAAAGTCATGTTTTAACACATTTCTGTTGAGTTTAAATCAGGAGTGTCCAAACTACGGCCCGGGGGCCAAATGAGGCCCTCAGACCAATTTTTGTTGGCCCTCCGGCTTCCTGGCTAAGTTGATCCAAACAACAAAAAGTAGTACTTTCTACTGTAAGATTGGGACAATTCAAGCATATTGATGTTATACCAACCTAATATTAATGTTCCAAGACTTATGAAAGGTGTGGCGGCCCATCAAAACAATGTCAAATGCAAAATTTAGAAAGATTCACTTCATTGTCAGGTTGTCTGTGGCCCTCTGCTCCGTACAAGTTTAAAAATGCGGCCCTCGGTGAAAAAAATTTGGACACCCCTGGTTTAAATAATTGTAATATTGGGGACCTATTCCACTGCACGGTTAGCATATTTCCAAAGATAGTTATTGTTATCATCAACATTGTATTATTATTATTATTTGTGTTCCATATAACATTAAATCTCAATTGTACAAACTAAACTCTGGGGTACATGTTGTGAAATGTTGTTGCTATGGGATCTGACCATATCATGTAGATGTCTGAGTCCAGGCTGTGTCGGTTGAACATGGTGTGGTACAGTCACGGTTAAGGGTGAGCACAGGGAGACATGTTATTATCGGTTTAGGGTTAGGGTTTGCCTGACCAGCCGGACCCTTCTACTTTCTGTTTGTCTGACAGCTGTAAATATGAGATGGTATTGGGGTATTGGTGCCTACACGCTACTGGTTCAGCCGCTGTAGAACACTATGTAATGATAATGTTAATGCACAATGTAATGTATAGTGTATATAATAAACTAAACAAAAATCTCTCAAATGCTGTAGACGTCTCCTCTGAATATTCTCGTAACATTCAGAACAAAATATATAACTTCTTTTACCTCGGATTTACAGAGTTAAATGCTTTGCTGGTTGATCTGGCAGAAAACGGCTCCATTTATCTGTCCTCCATGTTATTAGTTCCCAATTTTTTATAGAATCTGCCATGTTTGTTTAGACATTAACGGACCATGCGTTTCTCTGATTGGTTAATCCGCCCATTTGAAAAATTGGAGAGACCGATAATCGAGACCAAATCTTTAAGTATTTTTAAAGCATGTGGTCTTGGCTGGTCTGGCAAGGTTAGGGTTGGGTTGGGTTTGCTTTTTGACATGTTGGTCCTGCCCAAGCGTTCATTCTCTCTCGTCAAATCGTAGAGCCAGATGACACTTGGTGAGGCCGCACAGGTCACATCGAATAGTGGATACACCCCCACCCCGTACTGGTCCCATTGAAAGCGCCCTTTAATTACCTAGAATAGATTGAGACTTGTTGTTATAAGATGTTTTACTTAACAAGTGACTGGGTACAACATGTTCCAGGACTTTTGAAACTACTACGTTGCCACCTGTTGCTATAATGTCCATAATAAGCTGCTCATATTGAAAGCCCATTCCCAAGCCAAACATGGGATCAGTCCATAAATCCTTATTGAGCATTAATTAAGTCTCTCAGTGTGTACTTTGCCTAAGTGTCTGTGCCCTGCTGTTATTATACCTGCTGTTATTATAAACACAGTCTAGATGTAGAGAATTCGCTCCAGAGCAGTGCTTCTCATACACATTACATAATTCATCAGGCGTGTGCGGCGCCGGGGGAATGAAGTCATCGAGCGCGAGTAAACAAATGTAGATGTAGCTCACACAGGTGGTCGATAGCTCCAAGGTTGCATACGGGTTTGTTTTTATCACGCCAGACTCGCATGTGATGTCTGGGTATAGCCACTTAGCTCCGCCGCGCTCTGTCCGCCGCAAACTTTTCAAGTTTCAAGTTTTCAAAGTTGATTTCCATTGTGAGCTCGTTAATT
The DNA here is from genome assembly GCA_015082035.1 of Chaenogobius annularis. Lineage (NCBI taxonomy): Eukaryota > Metazoa > Chordata > Actinopteri > Gobiiformes > Gobiidae > Chaenogobius > Chaenogobius annularis. The sequence continues at coordinate 4,591,118 of BJKM01000003.1, read as the reverse complement.
GTGTGAGACCTTAAGACAAAAAAAAAAAAAAAAAACATTAAGGACATGGGTTTGTTGTAGTTGTATGAAAAGTCCAATATCAAGAAAAGGTCTGTTTCTTTGTACCTACTCTGTAATAAGCTAGGTAAGCGTTACTGAAGACTGAAGTCTGAACTTGTATAAATACTTTTTTTCTGATACAAACATATTGAAACCTTCCTGAGTCCACAAATAAAGGTAATTAAATACATCTAAATATTACGTTTTGCGGGGCAGGGAGGACAAATATGGACAAAAAATATAAAATAAAACTAGATTTCAACCAGAGTGAAACAGGGACTTTTCTTTTGACAGCACATTTGAATTTAGTCTTCTTTTGGGTGTTATTCCTTCAGAACGTCTCGTCTGACCTTGTGATATTTTCCACTGGGTCCGTTATGTCTCGGGTTTTTGTCTTAATTCTCTGTCACCTTTGTATCACCTCTGTACTTTGTTTGTGGACAAAGACTCATCCCACATCGTTTCGTGATCATTCAGGGCAGTGTGAAAGGACTGTTAATCATTTAAAATCTATACTGTTGGGCACTGGTAAAAGATATTGAAAATACATTTGTTATTATCTTTCTTTTTATCTTATTGTGACGGGGAAACCATAGAGCAAACTCACTCAATGATTTAGACCGGCTCAATCAGTCAAATTTGCAAAATCATCTTTGGCATAATGAATACATTTATAGTGAGAATAATAATCCAATATGGACTTTTTTCTTTTGATGCTGATATACAATATTTGTCTTGTTGCAGTGGCCGATGAAGATTTCAAAGTCTATAGCAAGGCCCACAAATGAATGTTTATGGTAAAGTTCACAATGGACATAAAGATATTGGGTTAACCTTCTTCCGATCTCATCAATGCCGATATCAGCGCTGATGAATAAATCATCCCTGATTTATAATCGGTTGTTGCTTATTTTGCAGATTGCTTTTCTATATTATAATGAAGACGTATGGTAAATCTCTAAATGAAACATGTAGCTGCAAATGTAACGAAATACCAGGGGGGAAAAACGAATATGTCGAAACCAGAATAAATTCGAACATGTTGTCTCTGGCCTATTTTGTTTTTGTAGTAATGTGTAATTTCAACTCTCAAAATAAAAACATCCAATTTTAAACTTACATTCTTTGTAATGCAGCAATGCCTGTGTCGGACAAAGTTGTTTTGTTTTGTGTGTGCTGCAAAGAACAGTCAGTACTCATCCTGCATGCCAAATCAAATGTGAGACCTGAACAGGACTTTTTCTGAAAAATAAATTTCAAATCAAGCATGGAAAAAGCGACATAGTGTGAGTGGACAGTCTACTGACAGGAGGCAAAGTGATGAATTGACAGTAAATGTGTTCCAGGATCACTGATATCCAAGCTGTTTCCCCCCGGGCTAAGACGCTAAAAGTACAGCATAGTCATTCAAAATGCTCTTTTCCTCCATCCCCATTACACACAGCTCACATCCCTTTAGGCTTCCTGTGGTAGAGACAATCTTGCAGCGTCACTCCAGTGTTCAGCCTTGGACCTGTTTCTCATCTGTGGGTCCAGCCGTCTGACACATATTCTCCCTCCTCCTCCTTCTGCCGGCGCGCACCTTTTTCTGTCTGTCTCCATTAATCTCACTCTGTCTGTCACCCCCCCCACCTCTTTCTCTCTCAACCTCTCTTTTCACCCCCGCACCCAACCCAACCGACACACACTCTTTCCTGAAGGCTTTCCGTCTGTGTGGTCGGTCTGCCACTGTTGATCCGTATTGAGCTGCACTAATGTAACTCGCTCGCTCATCCTTTTGAGTGACTGACAGGGATGTGTTATTAGACCTCCACCTCGTGTGTCGATAGACCAGCCCAGAAAACGGTCCTCGAGTAAGTGTACTGTTCACATCAAATACTAAACGATATTTCTCTATTACTTAAATCGTGTAACCTTCAGCCTTTTTCATTTTTACCTATCAGACAGTAGCACTAACTTCCAGACAGTCTGAAATGATGTGTAGACCTTCATAATTTCACTCAAAACTTGAAAAAGCATCTTAGAAAATCAACGGCATCAACATTAGTCAAGCTAAATTGTATTTGTAATTTTCAATTTCAAAATGTAAACATTTCTTTTTACATGAGTTTGAATTATTTTGGTAATTTTTGGAAGCTGTCAAATATACAGTATTTGAAATTGTGACATTTGATTGTGTATTTTCCTCATAGACTGGATAGCGCTTGCCCGAGTTCCAAATGGGAAGTGAATGTGGCGGCAATTCGGCTTTTTAAAGGTCTTGCTCCCATTCCCTTTCTATTCAAACCTCTGAGCCCTTTCTCTGTAACTGCTGCTATCAGCCTCTTCATCCTGGCCTTAAAACGTTTGGATTACAAAGCTCTACAATCCTGCAGTTTTTATTTTACTGTCTTTGAAAATCAAGATATGATAATATAATATTAACGGACCAATCAGGTGCCATGTTTAACCCACATCTGGAGCAGCTTGCGTTAGCAACAGATTTGATCGACAATCTGGCATGGCTCGTTGTGTGTACCTTCTACAACCTCGCTCCTGATTGGCTCTGGGGTTGCCATGAAATGCTCTCTCGGATTTCCAAATATGGATTTCGACTCCACATTAGCTTTTTTAACTGTTAGCCGTGATTGGCTGGTTGGCTGGAGCCAAACACAATGTCGTCACTTTGTCCACTGACACTGTATATACAGTGTATGATTACTGAGCTGATATAAGTAACAAGTTGTAACGAGTTGTAATGTACTATGCACTTTTTACTGCTGTGCGCACATGCCCAGGGACTGCACATAAAATGCAGCAGTAGCTAAATCGGGTGCAGATCAGCTTTTGTTTTGTACATTTGCGTCCCTGACAAATAACTCAGCACTCAGACTCTTTCAAATGTCTACCTTGATGCATTAGCTAAATCACTGTAATATCACTTCAAAAGGGCAAAAAGCACTATTGATCCCAGAAAGATTGATTCTTAAGGTGAACAATCGACTAAATTGCCTCCATTTAAGTTTCATAAAGTCATGGTTAGCCTTGAAAGTAATAGCAAATTACCTGAAGACAGATGCTCTTCAGTACACATTACATGATTGTTTTTGAGAAGAATGCGCATTAATTAACTTGGCTTATACTCTTGACCTATTTAGGTTCTCATAAAAAGTTGATCTGCTTGTTCCTACAATTGGATTTATGAATATTATTATTCTGTTTTGTAATTTTATAAAATAATTAATAAAGGAAAACACACAAAAAAGTATTGTTCAGGTACTAATACCGAAAAACAGGTATTATTTAAGTACTGGTCTTTTGCAAAAGTCTATTGAATCCGTATTTTAATATATAATATAACCAGTATATAGAAGAAAAGTTCCAAAAGTACATGCCGACATTGACACATAACATAATAATAATAATACACACAAATCATGTTTCAATCAGTAAAAATATATCTGTCAAGATTTTACATAATGTTAACCACCTATATTCCAATAAGACATGGCTTTTGGTTTCATAATGTTGTTCCCAGTCATCGCAGGCTTCAAAGACTCTTAATCACAGTCATTACGTCTCTTTTATTTTCCATTTCCATTCAAACAATTCAATGGATATTACAGGGCTGTGTCTTGTGCGTCACTGAGATGTTACACCCATGTAAACACAAACTTAACCTGTTCATTATTATTATTTTACATTTACACATCAAAGATTCACAACAACAATATGCCTCATTCCCAATATAAAAAGTTGTTCACTGACATGGGGCACTGGTCATGTGTGCCCAAAGCATTGCTATATTATTACCATATAATTGCTGCATGTAGGACAGGATAATAACTAGATTTACGCGGATAATTGCGCTTGTGCGTGCTTGAGTGAGAATATGCATGTTCATATCGGCTCGTTATAATTACTGGGTTTTAGGCTTGAACCATGGGCAGGATTCAGACAGACAGTGACTCATCCATCTCTGCTTAATTTCTCCCGGTTGTTGTGTTGTCGTATAATGTTTATTTTGTACGGTTCAGGTTTATGATGGTAATTTGTGTGTATTGGGAGCCACTTTGTGCACGGCTGGTTGCTGTCTGCCTGGGTTAGTCTCCTTTGTTTATTTCCTGTGTAGTTTATTTACCAGTCAGTCAGGCATCCACCCTGGGCTGTTTACGGTGACCTGAATAGACTTATGAGAATGTCTTAGTCTCGGTGACGGTTTTGTGTTCAACTGACAAATCACATGAAGTTTTTCATGTTATGTTCTCATGTTATGTATAGTATTGTATAATAATGGACTTTAAATGGGACGTATTGTGCAAAATCAACTTTATTATGCGCTTAACCTAGTTTCAAAGGTGTTTCCTCATCATTAGTTTACTCAAAGTTTACAATGAAGAAAATGTAAAATGAGGATCTTCTTGATGATACAGTTCAATATCAAGTACCAGAAAGCACAATATGTCTCAGAGTGAGGACGTTTGTTCTTTATATCTGGCCCATCCTTGAATGCTGTTTTGACCACATGTTCTGCTCAACGAACTGTCTGGTCCTTGTCCTGGGGACCCTCATCCATTAAAAGGGAGAACATGTGAATTCTCTCAACAAGGCTCAGCTGATTTTTATGCATTTGTTCGCACTGCATTATGGTTTTGTACGTGCAACTTCATTTCTAGGAGGGTACACCATCTGCATGAATGTTCTACAACATGGCATTAAACATATGTATATCCATGGTGACAAGTAGACAAAAGCACCAAGCCAGGAGCATACCACTCTCAGTAAGAATGCATGCTTTTTCTGGTTCTTTTTGAGCAATAAAACACACAAGTGTATGTCTACTGTGGAAGTAGCAGAGAAGGTTTATTGCCATGGTCAGTGAACAACATTCACAAAGTGTGTTTTGGCAAAGTAATTATATCCCCATGGAGACCCAGTGCACATTTAAAGGCTTGCAGAATAAAGGTATGCTATAAAAGTTTAAGTTTGCTCTTTTAGTGTGCTATTCATCCATTGTGTAAAAGGTATGTAATCTTTTTTTTGTTTTTTGTTCAAAAATATGTTCAATACCTGTACACAAACTGTTGAACCCATTGACCCATCAACATTCTACCTTTCAATTTGGGCAGTTCTTTACCTTTCCTGGATAATACCTATGGTCCCAAAACAACATTGTCTTTCTGCTCATATTTCACAGATATGTTTAATAACTACATTATTTCTGGCTGCTGGGCTGGAGGCAGATCTATTTCCTCTTTATGATATTCCGTAGATTCATTTGGTGCCTGTTAAACAAATGTAAGTTCTGGGGCTGCGGGCTGGTCCCATACACAAACCTGGACGTGATCATAAGTCACTGAGATGTGATATGACTAGATAACAATGTTACCTCCGACATTTTTTAGCTTGCCCAAAAGCGCCTCTCTGTTAGATTTATATGCACTTGTATTGTGTGGAGTATATATTTATTTTTTCTGGAGGCGGCATCTCTCACATCCTTAACGTGTCAGACGGATGATTGAACAAACTGGATGTTGACGGACAACTGCGTCTCAAAGTCATTACAACTAAACATTTCTGCACAGATGCTGTCTCCTATGTACATACGACAGCATTTTTTCCACCGTGAATTTCTTTGAGATAAAGAAATAGGGATGTAACAATAACCGAAATATTGTGATATCGTTTCATCAACAGTCGCACAATAATGATGTGGGCTGTCAAATTATATCGAATTATAAGCTCCTTTGCTTTAATGCTTGTTTTGTAGCAGCAATAGCTAAAAAAAGAGGGATCTATACATAGACTATATATTTTTGCTTCATTTCAGTGCAGACTACATGAAGAAATAACTGTTATTAAGCACTTTTAAATATTGCAATAAATATTGGATAGATTTGGATCAGATTTGAATACATCACTTGAGAAATGTTGGAATTAAAAGTCAGATATCAGATAGTGTTGATTGAACTTTAAAAAATAGCCATTAAAGAGTGAAATGTGGTGATTTTGATATATAATTGTCTTGATTATTTGGTCAATGTCACAATATTTCATGACAATTTTAAAAATATATTTTGGTTTGCTTTCGGCAGAATAATCACCCTGAACGTGTTAAAAATAACCCCTCAAACCACATAGAAAGTACATGTAGTAGAATAGAAAGTACAGATACCTGCTCTCAAATGTAGTGAAGTAAAAGTAAAAAGTATCCACTGTAAAATATAGTTAAATAAAGAAATACCTGAAAATTGTACAGTACTGTGTTACTTTCCACCACTTTTTATTTTTTCAAATAAAAACTACTACAACAACAACAACTACAACAAACACTTTGAAATACATTCTTACAGTGAGCAGATCTAGCCTTCAACTTGATGTAGTTTTAAATTAAAGCAACTTTATTTATTACAGGCAAGGGAAAAACAGTTCCGTGGAGACAAGCATGGCATGTAGCATTTGCCCTCCACCAGAAACGTCCTGTGCATCTCTAAACCATTCATTCATTTGAAAAAGGGGAATTATCGAAACCAGGAGTTTACTAGCATTTGTATTTTTACCCCCCCAGTTATTTAACCATTCGAGGTTTAGGTTAGGCCAACATCCAGCCAGACAAGCTCCTATCAGCTCTGATTCAGCCTCCTGATATGATGTGGAGGTGAGTGAGTTTATAATGGTATTTTGGCTGGTGCTGTTACTGCCTGCCAAGATGCTCTGCTAGACTAGCTGCACTCTAAAACCAAACAAGATCATTCATCTTAAAATAATCATGGGAGAAATGATCCATAATTCACGAGCAAGTTCTCGTTAAAGATCCTGTTAATTTATTTGTCATTTTTTTTTGTCTGCCAAGATACAAACTTAAGTATCTGATTATATGTTGCATAGTTGTTGTGATTCAAGAAATTTACTTTTCAATTGTAAATCTTGCGTTTGCATTTTTAATACCAGGGATCAAGTAAGACGTTTCACTCTGAAGTTGTTAGGTATTACTGGTGCTACCCAGGAACAGGAACACACAAGTCCTGCTTCACTGCAATTAGAAAAGTTTGTTGGCATTAGTGATACTATTATTTTGATATTGTCTGGAATTATGTGAAATATGGTGATGAATATGGTGATGAATATGGTGAAACATCGAATTGTGATCTCATTCCTGTGACAATCTCCTTTTGTGGTCAAATTGACATATCGTGAGTCACTAGTTTCTTTTGAATTCATCCCTATGCTCAAACAAAGACACTTTCCCCCACCCACACCTCCTATTTGTCAGCCTCAGAAATGCTCTGGGTGAATGACAGATGGATTTAACCATTGCAATGAAGTGTGAACTTTCAGAAGAAGCAGACGAGGACTTCAAGGCTAAAGAGACTTAAAGCTGCGGTACCTGATTTTCACACCGCAAAACCACAAATAGGTTTTAAAATCTGTCAAACTAGTTCCTAGCTCTCCTAGCTCTCCTAGCTCTCCTAGCTCTCACAAACCCTGACACATCTTTGATATTCACATGCATTCATTTTAAGGGCGGCAAAGTAAAACTGTGGTGGTCCGCCCAAGCACAGCCAATCAGACTGCTGCTTTCAGCCCTTACTTCCGACTTGACCAAAAATAAAATGCTTTATTATTAGTCACAGAAATGACGCAGTGGTCTCATTGTGTCATAAAGTGCTGCTTTTACAAGATGCTCTCAGGTGGAAAAAACACAATGTACGCATTTACAAAAAAGAGCTTTAAAATTGTGATATATGGCATGTTGCCCACCTGGAATGTTTTAAAGTGGCATTAAACTTATATTTTTTGCATTTATTTAGTTACAGCAGTATATATTGTTCAAAAATACATTGATAGACCTGCATTCTTACTGTGTCGCCTCGCCAAAGATCTGACCAGTAACGCTTGTCTCCATCTTAATTGAAGTAGAATGCCTTTCTGTGGAATATTCTTCACAATTCCAGCAGTAACATCTCCCTGGAGCCAAGCAGGTGACAGACGTGAGAAGTTACACTGCGCAACTTTAAAATGACAAGATAACTTTGAATATTTCTCCACACAAGAAAACTGCCCGTTTTTGCAGTGTTAGGTCTAAAGAGTGGGCGTGTGTGTGCGCCTGTGCCCGCGTGTCACATTTTTTCTGAGCGCGCGCGTGTTTGTGCACGGACTTATTCATGCATGTGGGCGTCTGCGTGGGCCGTGTTACTGCTGACAGTGAGCAGGCAACCTTAGGACATATTTATGAGCTTTCACTAACCTGCACATATTAACCTGTGCTCCGTCTCCACCTCGAGCAGCACAAAATTCAGACTACCTATTTCATGTACCATTCCTCATTTGAGTAATGAACTGTTGTCAAGGGTATGAGAGAATATAAACGACTGGGTCACACAATGCCACTGTAATTTAGAATTTCAGTCCGTTAAATGAATTCAGAAAGTTGGATGGAGAATTTCGGCGATTTCTAGTGATGAGCATCGAAAAGAAATGACTAGTTTTTATTATGGGCCTATGCCAGTTTCAAATATATTACCTCTTGGCAACTGGTCACCGAATAGCCCAATAATTAGTTTTTGTGGCATCTTTGTTGTTGTGAAATTCATGGATATTGTGCCCCTGTAAATCCGTGGAGAAAATTCATGAGGAGCTTTTACAAACCTGCCGATATTAACCTGTGCACTGTCTCCACCACAGGAAACAGAATTCACTATTTCTCATCTGAGTAAGAAACTGTTGTGAAATGTACCAGAAAATATAAGTGTACCAGAAAATATAAGTGTGATACCATGCCATAGAAAAGAATCTGTTTAGTAAAAGTATCTGGACTAGGTTGTAAGTTCCCAAAGGTTTTCCTAAAGGGGGTTTTGAGATGAAATATCTCTTCTTACATCCTCACCTTATTGAAGTATAATTTCATGTTACTATCAAAACCATAAAGGACCTGACATGACATCCATTTTTTTGTGTAATCATTTTAAATTACTTTCTAAATAACGTTTTTCTTCTCCAAAATTCAGCTCAACAGTGCACAAAATGTCTTCTTAATTTTAGAAGGAATTTCTATTTAATTTGTTTGTATTTTTAACAAAAAGCACTAAAATGTCCTGTGGTGTAACTAACACATTTCTTCAAAATATTCTCGAATGAGTCAGTTTTGTCAGAGACAGTTAATAAAGGCGTTGGCATAAAGATAAGAGTCTATTTTAAATCTAGAAACCATCTGTAATCCAAAATGTGTCCTGCGGTGTGACATTAAAAGTCACATATTTTAAAAGACAGTTACCAAAAACCTATGCTCCTGGACAAGCTCTGGTTCAGGGTTCAAGCTGCAGGTCAAACGAAATAATTATTTATAGTCTTATTTTTGTTATGTCCTGCTTTTCTGAAGAAAAAAAAAAACATGCATCAATTAAATGTCCTGCTGTGTGACACCTTTATTTCCTATGTGAAACACAATTCTAATGTTAACAAGAAATCCTTGAATTACATTATTATTGAACAAATGTATTCCTGGCATATATGTATTTTGACATGGTCTTTTTTGTGAATACACATATATTCCTGCGGTGTGACAGGACATGTCACACTACAACATGTTAAAATAGCTCAAATTAAAAGAGTTACACACAAAATGATGTAATGCTAGTAAAAAAAAAAAAGCCATCCACACTTCTAGAACTGATTTGTTTTTAAAAAGCTTTTTGTATTTTGCTACAAATTCGTGTCACGCCGCAGGACAGACAAAGGTGTTACAAAGTCAAGTATTCAAATACAGATTATTACTACCATCTATTCCATCCACCTCTGGCAAAAAGTTTTTGTGGCTCAATCTATGAATTCATCATTGTGAGATAATTCTGTAGTTTTTGTTATAGAGGTCATAATGTTATGGCTAATCTATTGTCTATACTACACACTGAAGAATGTGCAATTGAATGGAAAAGCCTGCACTACTGCCTTTACCTGTAAACAAAGACTGATCCAAACAACATAGTGATGAAATATGCTGCTAAAATAATCTGTGTTTTATTTGGCCACAGCGTTGATTGCTTTTATTGCATCAGTGCGCAGACAGACCAGTATTAACCTGTGCACTCCCTTCACCTGCAGCTCCCTGAGACAACCATTTTCATTTCTGTTCTCATCTGAGTAATGAACTGATAAGTCTGTTATGGAGGATAAAGACGGAGAAAATGGAAAAAGGCCCGGGTCAGTCTGCGCCGCAATTGCTGTCAGGTGATTTCACTGCGATAAAGTTATCATCCATCTACTGTTGGAATGAATGTAGATCTGTGCGCGGCTCATTATATGTTGGCTTAAGGCTCTATAAAGTGCAGCGCCAGGACATAAACTTCCAAGTGTAAATTTAAATCAAGTCTGTCAACCGTGTTTAGCATACGCTGATTTAAAGACAGCTGTTGTGTGTTAAAATCACTGAAGATAAATGTAGAAATGTATGCTCTATGGTCTATGACTAACGGAGTTCATTTATTTTGGAAAATGAAAGCGCAGCATAGTTTACGGTGAGTTGAATAGCATATCGTTGATTGATGTAAAAGTTCTTTCACGGCAGTTTTAATTTCAAGATGCTGTTAGTAATTGTGTTATTTTATAGCTGTTGTAGAGTCCATTCAGCAACAAGGATGGCGTGTCCTCAATCCTACTTCTTACCACATTATTGTCAGAATTTTTTGTATTTGTTGTCAACTTTAGCTTAGTTTAGGTTTAGTTTAGTTAAGGCCATTTGTAGTTGGAAAACATGTACACAGCAAAACATTATAAAGCCACATAAATGAACAATAGACGTAAATTACAAAACACAAAAAGTACCAAGAAACATTTTTACACTGGGATGCAAGCAAACTAAAAAAGTCTAAAGTAAATAATAAATAAAAAGTAATAAAGTTCAAAGTGCAAACAGTTTGTTAACTGGAGCGATGTTTTTGAGTGATGTACTATATTGTAATGTAGTATGAACATATATACAGTATGTTTTTATATTTTAATGCAGTTGGTTGTGGCGTGGAGAACTGATGTCATGAATCGTTTACACAGTCTTTTAGCTCAGAAACCTCCAGTGTTATTTTGGTCCGTCTCTTGTCCTTCCATCTCTGAAGCCCATTTGAAACACATTGTTGAAACAGTGTGACTTTGCGGACGTACAGTGGTGTGACTGCTCCTCCCTGAGGCGTACACACAAGTCCTTTCACCTCTTGTTCCCTCAGCCACAGCCTCCGCTCCGCCACAGGGAAAGCGATGCACTGTCTGGACCAAAACACACAAAGGTAATATCAGCTGATATGGTTAGTCTGTGAGCGATAGTCAGATTTGTAGGAAGAACGTTTTCAATGTGTGTCCATAAACTGTTTTTAGATCCAGGAATGGTTTATAAATGACTTTGTTTAATGGTCCCATATTGTTGTTTTAGTAGTGAATCAAAAAATAAATCGTGTATTGTAAAGATTCATCACACATAATGATAACGTTGAAATATTTTCTGCTCAAGTCCAGGTATATGCGCTAATTTTGCTATATCGTTGCAAGATATTTCACACTTGCGCATCAAAAATGGGACTAAACCCGAAAATAAACCTGGACTAGATCCGGAGTAAACAACTACTAGATCCGGACAAAACCAAGGCCACATCAGGACTAAAATGGGCTCAATTTAAGACCAAATAACAACAATGCCTTGGCAGAGGTCTACACAGTTATAATACATCCAGTTGGAGCAAATGTACAAATGTAATGCTTTAAAATGGTCACATTCAAAGCCATAACAAAAGAGAAATGATATGATTGGAATTTGTATAATTTTTTCATAATTACTTTTCTATTATGATTATGTATAAAACAGTTACTGGGCCTTAAACATTTCATATCAGTTGTTTCTGCAGTGTTATTTTGTCTCGCCGATTTGAAACACGTTGTTGAAACAGTGTGACTTTGTGGCCGTGCAGCGGTGTGACTGCTCCTCCCTGAGGCGTACACACAAGTCCTCTTCACCCCTTGTTCCCTCAGCCACAGCCACAGTGAGAGTGATGCACTGTCTGGACCAAAAACACTCACGTACACACACATTCACCCTGAAGGTCCCTCTGCCTCTGTTTCCTCGCTCTCCCCATTCCTCTCTATCTCTCTTTATGGCCGCCGATAGTGCCAACTCAGCGAAACAGCCTGACATGCTTAATTATCCGTCTCGGGCCCCAAACGACAGAGGAGAGGATAGAGATGAAATTAGGCGAAACATAGGGGTGAGATATGGAGCTCACAGTCACATTGGGGGCAGACAGGAGAGGAGACAAAGGATACGACGATGACGTGATGGCGAACAAGTAGAGTGGAGCTGTATAGACGCACAATACAAAGCAGAACAAACCGTGTGCTTGAACATTGTGGAATATAAAGAAAGCTATACAATTGAATGGTAATGTTTGCAGTCGATAGCCTTCAAGTATTTCTTCTCTGAGTTATGTCTGCATGTCCTCTAAGTTTTATTGTGGGCTGTTTCTCAAAGACATCCATGCAGGGTTGAGCCTGAATGACTGTAAAGCACAATATAAATCTAATTAGGACTGGACAATATAATAATAAAAAGTTAAATTGTGCTCTCACTTCTGTGCCGATTCACTCATTTTCTCTTGAATGCAGCTCGATTCTCAATTAAAAACACTTTTTACCACAAATCCTCCACTCGGTCAGCCTCAGCAAAACTCTGGTTTCGTGACGAGAGGTTGCAATGAAGTGTGGATTTTAGTTACTTCAAGTTTACATAAATTGTGATCAAATCAAAATGGTGATCCGGCTCTTAGAAAATCGTGATATACATTTTTGGGGGGGATTGCCCACTCCTAAATCTAATATTAAATCTAAATTTCCAAGTGAATGAATGTGCCTTTGTGTCAGCATAAGTTCATTGTATAATATGTATCTCACATCTGAAGCACAATAGATTAAGAATATTCTTCTTAAGTGGAAAAGTTTTGTTGTTTCTTCTATAGCAGACAATAATTAAGACATCGTTTGACACATCTGACAAGAACGAAAGATTCTGTCAAAACATGTCAAGGTAATTACATAATTTATTTCTAACCTATTGTCTGATATAGAAGAAACAGCATCTTAAGCACAAAGTCGCTGAGAGAGGCTTTTGTTGTCTTATAACTTTTCTCGTCGTCACCTGATGCCATCACTTGCTTGTCACCGTGGATATGTATACACTTAATGCCATTCTGTGAAACATTCCATGCAAATCAACAACAGAAAAGTTACATGGGGCTCCTTTAAGTTGATGGTTGCAAACATTAACATATATGGCACTTGTTTGCATGAGGATTGGGTGCTTGTGGATCAGTAACTTGTGTCACTGAGTTGCACCAACAGTAAACTTTTTGCCAATACTTTTCACTTTTGTTCAGCGTAAGTTGTTTTGTTTTTCTCTTTGGTGTTGGATGCATGCCCTATATTGAGTGGTCACACCAAGGGCAGTGGCTGCAGCAGATGCAGTCCCACTCAGCCCACAGACTGTATTTGGTCTGGCACCCTCCTGCAAGCAAGACACATTTATGGATTTCATATCAGGGAAACTTCTGTTCAGTGGGAAAATAGACTTTAACAACAAAATGTTGATCATAGTATAATAGATCTTGGTGTTAAGTTCATAAAGTGATATAGAACTATTGCTACTACTACCATTCTAATGAGTATAATATGGCGAATCCAAACTCCATTAGTTTTAGTGGCTGAGTAATTTTGATGTCATTTATTGATCCACTGAGTGAATCACCTTGTGTCCAGATGGTGACTCTGCCTGAACAGCTTATGTTTCTGCTTACGGTATGCTGCAGCAGACTCCAGACAGTGGCAGCCTCTGCATTTATCATCTGCATAGTAACAAGGCTCTGAGGCTATATCTGATACTGACGATCAGTGGGACTGTCTGGAAGATGAAACTCTGCTAACTAAGTCTTGCAATTGCTTTGCTGTTTTATTTTATTTGGCTATAAAATCTTCTTTTGTGTTTTTGCATTATTTCCTTGATGCCTGGACGGGCTGTAGCATATTTAAATGTTGACGCTATGTTCAACAATGTGCTGCTTGTCTGTCCCTCTCTCATCTCCAGTTCACACTGCACTGTCCTGTTTAATAAAGCCTTTGGGGAAAAAAACCCTTTAAAGAAAAAGGTACATTTCACAAAAGAAAGCATTTTTTCCTTCATTAGAGAAAGTGAAGAAATGTAATAAGTAGTGAAGCTATAGCGAAGTTTCAGTCTGGAAAACCCCTGCTGTCTCCCCCACACAGTTACCACCGCCCTGCTCAGCCATTTGTTTTCTTTTAGGTTTTCTTTTCGCCACCACCGGTGTCTAGGCACCAGGGGAAGTGTCCTTTCATATCCTGCTCTGTACCTCCTGCGCACCGTTCATCGTTCCCTGCCAGGGTCTAAGCGCCAAACCTAATATTTTTATCCATCCAATCAATTATCTTACCATGCATATCGTCTTCATTTGAGTCTCTCCAGGTTGAAATTCAGGTGGCGTATAGTGGATGTGCATGTAGTTTAGTCTATTACCAGCATCCCCATTAGCTGAGCTTAAAGGACTCCCAGAGTTGTGAAACTAAAACAACTCCCTCCCCTTCAAACCAATAGAACTCTGAGGGGAATAAGTTCCATTGAAAATGTGTTGCTATGCTGCCCGGTGCCAGCACGTATGCCAGGCTCCATGTGTTGTGAGTTCAAATCCCAGCTTGGACAATTTACTGCATGTCCTCCCTTCTCTCTCTTCTCCATTTCACACTAAACTAGGGCTGCAACATGAGTAAATCGAGTAATTATTATCATTATTGATTACAAAAAAGCTTCGATTATTATTGTATTGCCTCGATGATTCGCTTAATTTGCATATTTAATAAAAAACATGTGAATCTGTGGTGCTTCGAGTGCACGGAACAACTTATGGCACTTTCGTTTGACATGGAGCTTGTTCCGCCGTAATGAAAGCACAACAGAGAGAGAGCGGCGACTATAAACTGTAACGTTTATTAAAACAAATATTTGATATGCTTTTAAATGGTTTATGGCATGTACAAAACAATTAACCGATTAAACGAAGAAAAGAATCGATAGATTACTCAATTACTAGAACAATCGATAGCTGCAGCCCTACACTAAACATTCCTGTCTAATAAAGCCTATGGGCCAAAAATCCTTTAAAAAAAAAAGAATGTTTGTTGCCTTGGCAATGGAAAACTGTTATATTCAAATCTCACTTAAATTTGAAAATGTTGTCAAAATCATTGTATAGAAATTAAATATATACAGATACAGTTAAAGTAAAAAGGTGAGGAACGCTAAAAATCTACCTAAGCAGAGTAAAAAGACTTCTGCCACGTATGAAATATTCCAATCAAATATTTTCAGTGCGTACAAATACAGACAGCATGTAGTGGTCTAACAAAGAAATGCAGTTGTAAATTTGTATTTGTTCCTTTAAAAAGAGTGAAATATCATTTACAATAGTATTGTGAGTATCCTGTATCGAATTGTGACAAACCCAGTGAAACTTTTGGTTATTGAACACAATCAAAAGTAGTTTTCAACTCAACTTTTGCATGGCATGTGGCCCTATGGGAAGGTGAGATGAGATGGCCCAATCCTTCAGGAGCATCTGCAGCACATTTATTAGCCCCCTGCCCCACGCTGCTGCCCGGCTTGTATCACCGACGCACGCCATAGAAGAGCGGAACGAGGATGCCGACGAGAACAAAAGAGAGAGAGAGAGACATTAAACAGTCTAACAAACACAATTCACAGTCACCAGGGGAAACACTGCACTGCCACTATGCCCACACCAGCAGCCTCTGATCTACAATCGCTCGTAAAGGCAAGGTGGATCAAATGGACAAATCTGGAGTGGTTAGGATCGAGACGGGGAGAAATTATGGGCCAGAAAGTCACGCATTGTAAAAAGAAACAAAAAAAAAAGAAGTTTGATCGTAAAGTTTAGCTGCAGATTTTAATTTGATATTGCAGATGGTGTGCCAGCTCTATTTCTGCTTATAGTGCGAAAAGAGTTTGAGATAAGTGAGAAAAGTTTGACGTTTTGTTGTTGTTGCTTTTTTTTTCAATTCCTGTATGATAATCCTCAGTATAAGAGTTTAAGGCGACTTTAAGATTATGTCCTAATGTAGTGTTTTCCAGATAGTGGGCCAGTAATGTAAAGGTGCACTATGCAACTTTTCTAGTCGAGGGTCTTGTCTTCATAAAGATGTTATTACTTCGTCAAGATAGAACCTCCAATTTTGAATTACACATATGTAAAATGTAAAAACAAAACAAAAAAACAGACAAAGCAATAACATCTCCATGAGACAAGCAGGTGGATTACGAGCACACCTTTGAGCTGTATTGTTAAGTGGAATATAGGCACATGTTTAAACCAGAAAACACGGACAAATGTGTGTGGGGAATAGTTTACTAAGCAGGTTAACTATTTGTGTTGAGAAGAAGAAGAAGAAGAAGAGCTGGGAAGGCTGTGGTGGCTGATCGTTCTGCTGCAGTAAAGTTGTTTTCATGACCTCTGTATATTTCACATCATTGTTGAAGTTTAGAAATCAAATGAAATGTGGGGGGGAAAAGATCTGAAACAACAAGAATTTTGCTTTATTTTTGGCGTGATAGTTCTTTAAGAGATATTTTCCAGTTCATTGCAGCTGCCCAAAATGGTGCCACCTGCAGTGTCTATATAAGGCTCGTCCTCAGAGTGGGTCACCTTCCAAAGAGCGCCTTTGGATAGGGAGGTATGGAGATGTATACTAATGACCACAAAAAAGGTGCTTTGGATAAGATGGAACAATAATCAGACTTAAACGAAAAGTTGAAGCAAAACTTTTTTCCACGTCCCAGAATCCAACCACATTTTCTTTATCTTAACTTCCACTATAAGATTTTGCTTTCATTTTGAATTAGAGTTTATTGTATCAGGGATCATGCTTAACAGTAAAAATTGCTTGCAATGTTCTTATTTAATATAAAAAGTACACCAGGCTTTTAGTGGCTGGAAAACATTTTCAAGCTTGGATAAAGTACACTTGGCAAACAAAAAATGTGTATCTAGATCAATGAGATAGACTTTCTGTGGCAGCTATGTGTGCGAAAAGTCAAAAGGAGCGCATGAAAAAGGGTGTGAATGATGTTGTGATAAGGACCAAAAAACTGAAATTGGTTAGAAGCTGTGTAAATCCAGCGTAGACTATCAGATGTGGGCTTTTAGGCTAAATATGCTGGTGTGATTGCACTGAACATTTTGATAGGGCGACTCCCTTAATGCTGCATAGCTTAGCCGTATCTGCTCTGCTGCTACATTACAGAGATGAGAATTTGTGCCATTTTATCATATCATTATAGACCATGATGAGTTCTGCTTCACAAAAAATGTCAGTGCATTACCAAGTCATTTTCTCTCTGTGTGGGTTGGAATGTGCTCGATTCAATTCAATGGCACTTTACATATCAGCGGTGGAGAACTCCATTCAAATAGTTTCACAACAAAGTTTGGATGAATGATAAAACATTCTATAATATCACTTCTCTGCATCAGTCTGGGGAAACTTGTGCATTGTGAGCCTTAATAGCAGAGTTCATGTGGCGAGCCGAGTCAGCTGTAATGGCCCTTCACAGTGAGTTTATACATACTTCACTGTTCGCCTCAGCATGGACCCTATAAACTCTCCCTCCCCCCCCCCCCCCCCCCCCCCCCCCCCCCCCCCGCCCCCCCCCCCCCCCCCCCCCCCCCCCCACCCCCCCCCCCCCCCCCCCCCCCCCCCCCCCCCCCCCCCACCCCCCCCCCCCCCAATTCTCAATGCTTTGTAATATAATGTGATACAGAGACAAGCAACAGCAGCAGTTGTTTAGAGTTGATTAGAAGGGACCTTATGCGGAGTCTGCAGGGGCTGTAAAAGGGAGTAGGACTCGCAATGAAGAGAAAAGAGTGGGGCTTATGGATTTAAATTAGCAGCATGGTATAAAAGTTTATGGTAATTGCCAAGTCTCATCACTAACTACTTCACAGTACGCTGTCCTCGTATGACTGGAATGTACAGCCTCAAATCAGGACCTAAAAAAGGTTCAAACCCACAGTGCAGTTATCTCTTATCCGCATGTGCAAAAAGCGTGGCAAAAGAGGGCAATAGGAAGAAGTTGTGCTTTTTGTTGCTGTGCATAACGACTACATCTAATTTTCCTGATTTACAAAATTGGTGCCTATTAGGCCTGTCATGGTAACGTTTTATTAGAAGTTTAAAAAAAAGTTTAAAAAAAAAAAAAAATTGTGACAAACCATAATGTTAAAGACCAATTTATGGCGTTGATACACTAACTCTAAAACTAAATACTTTTTTCTAAACAAAATGTGAGCTGGAAAAAACAAATAGTATAATGAAACAAAAGGAGGTGGAAATTCACCTGCCTCATTCCAATAGAAAGTTAAAACTATACTTAGGAACATTTTCTATGGAGATCTGTTTTATACCATACTCTAGCACATTATAAGTAAAATAACAATATTTTCCATGGAAACAAGTAGGCTCCTCCGGGTCAAGTACGAGTCAGGTCTGTGGAGATGCGCTTGGTTTTATACACTTTTAGCGCAAGAACACCATCCAAAATTGGGGGGAAATAAAAATGTTTTTTGTTTTGGCTAAAACATTATGTACTGTGCCTTTTAGTAAAAAAAATAAAAAAAAATAAAGAAAAATGTTACCATCAACAGCATGTTAACAGTAAGAAATAAAAAAGATCTCTAGTGCAAATAAAGGACAATATTTATTATACCCCGAAATATATTGTTCATGTGGCATTTCATGAACGATAAGCCAATGCAGTAAAGATTGTGACAGACCCACAAACTATTTTTGTAGTCCTTCACGTTGTGGTCCATAGAGAGGTATACACCACAGCAGCAGCAGTTTCTCTCCAGCTCTCATTTGCTTACAGTGAGCCTCACACATCCACATGGACAGACAAGGACACAGAGGGACAGCACACACTTCTAAAAGCGCGTATCCGGCCCCCGGTCTGTCACTGCGGGCTGCAACACTTGTTATATCACACAGACACACAGTCTAGTATGTGAAATTCACGTCACACTCTCCCTGTCTGCGGCGTCTGCTTGAGCAGTTTTCTTCCCCCACTGCAGAGCGCTGCTCTCCTTGTTAGAGAACAGTGCAGTAAAGGAACATGAAATAGCAATAACAAAGGAACGCCTTTGATGGAAAAATGGTGGAAGGCTGTGCAAAGAATGAGAAACACTGTCGTTGGCTTGTGAATGTTGAATAAAAGGTGTATTTTTTCCAACAGCGAGCAGTCAAACCACTTGCTAGAGTGGAATCAGAAAAGTGTACTATCCAGGCGTGCATTTCAAATTATTACCAGGAGATACGTATATAATGTTATGTTTTTCTTCAGTTTTGGTGTCAGTATTCATTAACTCTCTTAGGTTTAAGATTTTGTAATTTTGCCTCAATCTACCAGGATCTCCCACCTGTTTCTCATTCGCTAAGTAGTGGAAACTGAAAAGGAGAGCTTAATCTGGAATTGTAAATTAGTTTTGCTCTGTTTTAATCCATCTTTTGTCTGGTTGTTATGGTTTATTCAAGAATCAAGATCATTTCACTAAATGTTCTGTTAAAGACACTTGGAAGATTTTTATGGTTCTTGATGTTATCACGAAGACATAGTGATCTTTCCATCTTGCGTCCTCTACTCTCTGGCTCTCCCTCTCCACTTTCCCACGACCATCTGCCCCGTTTGGCCCTGGTCTCCTGTGTCTTGTGCGGGTATCGCACTGTCTTCATGTTTGACAGATCAGCTGACTGGCAGACTTCAGACCACATGACTGACACAGACAGAAAAAGGGGAAAGGAAAAGAGAGAGCGCGAAAGAGAGAGAAGTTTATGTACAAATGCTCATGTACCAGAAGTGATTGGGATTGACAGTGAGTGCTGTTGACAGATGGCAAGTCTTTGAGCGCAGTTGAAGTGAAACTTTCAATAAAGTTTTATGTGACAAGTGTATTTTCAAAACAAACTTTTCTCCGAGTTTATAGTTTAATCTTAGACCTTGAGAATAGCCGCTGATGATCTACAGTAAATGCAGTTATATTAAAGCTATATATTCTGTGAAAACGTTGCTTCAAAAGTACAACTTGTTTAGAACTTGCACATTAATGTCACAAATGTTGGAAGGGCTAGTTATTCTGTTATAAAGCCAAGAGACAAACCTGATGCAGTTGTCTCTATTTATCCTAGCTCAGGAACGACACAAAGAGTACAGTGGTTTGAGACCACTGTAGTTAACAATATTTTCGAGCACCCAATGCTATTAAATACAGCTATTAAATATGTATTATGACTATAATATTAATGAAATATATGCATTTGTTGTTATGATAAAACATGGTAAATCTCCTCATAGCTGAAGTAACTACAATCCAACCAGTGTCTAGGTCAGTGGTTCCCAAAATGGGGGTTTGGACCCCTTGGAGGGTCATGAGATTACTCGGAAGATGTTGATTTTATATTTGATTTTATATTATGACACTGTATTTAATGACTTTTTAAAATGAATAACAGTATATTTTGATGAAATGGTGTCAAAGTACTTTATAAATCAGTCAAATACAAACCTCATTTTAAATGTTTTGGACGTCACAGATGACAATTTCTTTAGCAGTGGGGATCCCGAATCAGTTGCACAGTTATTTTGGGGGTCCCGGCCTGAAAAGTTTGAGAACCCCTGGTCTAGGTAATGATTCATGTTGGGGGCATGGCCTTGGGGATGAGCCCATTCAGGTTTCTGTCTCACTCCAGCACGCCTTATTTTATATGAACTTCTGTGTTTATTATGTGAAAAGAAAATTGCATTTGAAATATTTTGGAGAAAAAAAAAGAACAATTGTGAGGAACAAAATTAGGTAAAATTACAATGCTCCTAAACTGAGAAATGTAATTTGCAACGTGTTTTGTATTCGGTTTTAAGGTGCCTTCAGTGATAATTTCCATTGTTAAAATCAGCACCAATGGATATTAAAAAAGAAAACCAAATTGATTTTAACTGTGAACTTACCCTTGAATATTGGCAAACCTAAACAAATTCAACAACCAGTCAATGTTAACTGATTCCAAAAAACGTTTTACTGTTGTGTTGGAATGTGTTAGACGAGATGAATCAGATTAACTCATTTTGTTGACAGTTCAGCATGATTGTGTTAATTATTTTCGCCATGGAGATGATGTTTCCAACTCGTCTTTTGTTAATGTGTTAGCAAGATAACTAAGAAGTAATAGACTTTGATAAGAATCTCTCAAAAAAGGTCATGATTTTACTAATGAAGAAATAATTTGTTTTGGCTGTTAACCTGAAACACTATCTCATCCCAAATATTGTATTCTTATTTTTTTCAAATCCTTTCATTACTGTTAAATATCGATGCAGTGCAGCAGTATTTATCTGTAGTAGACATCTATAGCAATTGATTGTTCTCCGAAATTGCCTACATGCATGGAATCAGATCAAGAAAAGGTGCGATGCATTGTAATTTCAATTGATTATGTGCAGTCATTATGAGGCCTAATTGTGGTTGGCAGGACAAACTTATCGAGCGCTTCAGTACTTTAGTCAGAACAGCCTGTGGGCAAAGGTGCAGTGGTCTGTGGAGGGGGCGTGATGGATGCCTCATTATGGAGTTAACTTTTGGAGTCTCCTCACCTCCGTCATCCTCTCTGTGTCCACTTTATCGCCAGTGATGAAGCTTTCTTTCCAGATCGATATATCGACCCAGTTCTTGTCCGTCAAATGAATCTCAAACCACAGCACACTACTGCCGCACAGCACTATGGGTAGCACTGTAGAAGTTTAATGTTTGCAGTTTTCATAGTAACACTTTTGGAACACAGTGTGACTGGTAGACTTGGATTATAGCTCACTTGTGTTTGTATTGAAAGGTTATCTACTATTGATGAATTTCATTCCCAGTTATATGAAGAACACGTTTTCGGAGAATATTTTGTCTACATCAGTGGTTCCCTAACTCCTCCCCCGAAACTATTCTATTTACTTTCATGTTTTTAGGATGTGGACTGTGTTAGTACTGCTTTAGAGCATCCTTAGTGTTGGGTTAGTCCTATGACCTGATTTAGGCCTGCTATAGACCCCTATTATATCAGGTACTTGGCCAGCCAAAAATGTTTTTATACCCCAATTACTGATTTATAATGCATGTAGGAAGAAAATCAATTATAAATTACTTGATTTGGCCCTGGTCCCCCAGACCGGTTCAGTTTGGAGCATCTCGAGAACAGTGGTCTGCATTTCCATGTCAAGGTCCTGCCACGTGAGCAGCTGACATAACCCAAACATAACACATTTATTTGCAATAAATTAAATCTACCAGAATCATACTTTTTCTTCATAAGGCCAATCACAAAAAGAAGTTTAGTAATTCCATGTTTGTGCTGCTGTGACACGTGGCTAAAGCTATAGTAAACTAGACAAAACTTTCAGTTTATCATCAGCTTTTTCTGCATTTATTTCACTTCTCTGTGCCTCTTTGCCACCTTTTTAATCGCTCTTTCTGAAATGTGTCAGGTTTGGCTAGAGATGCATTATGCACTGGAAATATAATATGTAACATGTGCTAGCTTTGTTTTGCGACATTTGTCTGCTAAAGAAATAAAGTTATTGTCAATGGAAGTGCGGCAGCTTATCACAAGATCCAGTCAGCGTTTGGTTGGCTTGTTTGTTTGTCATCTCGTGCTAAAGCATTCTGGGAGCGAAAGCGAGCCAGCTTTTGGAGCTAGTATCTCTCACGACCCCCTTTGGACCCCCAAACAGATAGAGTTCACTTATGGCAGTGGAGACACTTTTGGACGTCTCGATCTGCCCCAAGTGAACCAGTCGAAACATGCCTATGTGCATTGTGTCATTATATAGTAATATAATGACAATTATCTGAGGTTAGGATTAGTTGAGCAACATTACATTTTTGAGCTGTATAAAACATGTGTAAGGGGGCCTCCAGGCTCTCTCAGCCCAGAGACTACAACACTGAATTGTATATGCAAGCAATGCTGTTGCTGGGCCATTGAGAAAGTGTATATATAGACCCCTTTTGAAGCAAAGGCAGTGAAGTGTTTATCTCTAGTCTTAAAGGTTATTAGGTTTTCCATTTACAAAAACAGTAACACACTTTGAAGAGAAAGAACTTTGACTTTACATTAGAACATAAAATAATGAACTAAAAATAAGTGTATTGTCTGTGTACTTATGTAAGCAGTACAGATGGATCAGTTACATAGTCACATTTCCCTGAACTCACAAACTGTTTCAAAGTTGGTCCTTCTGAAAAAAAGGTGACTTTCATTTGAATAAATTAAAATTGTTTTTGTGTTTGAACAATGATGGGCGGCACAGAACAGGTTCAGGCTGAGGTGGAAAAAAGGTTAACTTGGGCTTTGAACACAAAATGAGTTCTATTGCACCTGCCTATAAGCATTTACGTTGGTGTGGTTTGTGTCTTCCATTTCTTTGAGATGGCCTTTTATCCTGCAGCCAAAAGTATGTTCCAAAGGTATCCAGTTATTGGATACCTTTGGAACATGGTAGGAGCTTTAAGGCCCAAATACATAGTTCTAAAATTGAGTGGGATGGCAATGTCAAAAAAAGTCTGCAGCGCCATCTTGATTTCAGTCCAATATTGACAGGACATATAACAGGACAGTCCCAAATCATGTGATAGTAGTTTGCCTCCTGACTGCCATGGTTTCCAGCAGTTGGCATTCCGTTGTAAATAATGGGCACTTTGACATGGTGTTATGAAATAACGTGACACATTTTTCCTACAAAAATCTCTCCAAACATGTGGTTTTACGGTCCTCTACATGGATATAGTCTGTCACCATTTATGAAATGGAAAAAATATGTATGATGAAATGGCATTTCAACTTACTTTTATATACAGAAAAACATTATTTAATAAAAACAAAAAAAACATGAAGCATGTGGCCGACCGACCATTCTCCCCGAAAAGTTACTCCATTAATGTGTTAATTGTAGTTAGTGTGATAGTGTGAATTCATCTTGGGAACCTCATACAGAGATATTTTCCAAAAATGTATTATCTTATAAATAGCTTCAGATGATTTCAGAATAAAATAAAGCATAAAATTGAACATGTAATTTCCATAATTACTGAGGTCGGACATAGTGATTTTATGTAAATGTTGTAATCAAATATAGAAAATCTAAAATGGTTTAATTTGGCAGCTACTTTGTTTGAACCTGTCAATCAAAGCCCTTGACACACTCTAGATGATAGATACATGTACCGTTTGTTTATCAGTTTTTGTTAATTTATTTATTCTTGTGCCTCTGTCTTCGGCTATAACTCGAATATTTGTTGTTTTCCTTTCGTGGCAGAACGCATAAAGCATCTCAGCAGACTAATTAACCTCCATCGACAAAGACGTGTTTTTGCTTTCTTAGCTTTCACCACATTTCAAGGTTTCCAGAGACAAGTTGAATTTGAGTTTTGCTACCGAGCACACACACACACACACACACACACAAAAACTGGCACAAAAGGGAAAGTGGAAATATAAGGCAGTATAAAAAGCCATGATATTGAGAGCATGGAGTGAGAGAACGAGAGAGAGAAGAGACGAGATGGGCCTGGACAAGATTGGACAGTAATAGAGTGTAATAGGGCTGGAGAGGGGAGGATGGACGGAGGAGGAGGAGATGGAGTGAGCGCACAGACAGATAGACAGATGAGGAGGAGGACAAGAGGCTGTGGGCAGGTCACCGAGCCTGCACTAATTGACACTCACAAGACGATTTGGTCGTGCTGGTCTGTTTTAGGAATTGGATCTCTGTTCTGTTCGCTCCGTTCTACCAAGTTTACGAACCAATACCTTCTCCATTGTCCAGAGACAAGTCACAATGTCAAGTTAGCGTTTGGTCTTAAAAGGAGTAACAGCCTCAGTCAAGAATGTTGCCTTGGAAAATGTTCATGACTTCCACTTTAAGAAGATAATGAGAGAACTCTAATTCAAGATGCAGCTACCACGTCACTCATTTACAGATGTATGTAGATAAAAATTAATATTATCTGTATATGCGAAGAAGCCCTCTAAACTTCCAAAAATATGAGACACTGCAATAGAGGAAGAGGGTGAACTTCAGCAGTGATTATAAATGTCCAACCACACATAAGCACACTCAGTAGTAGCATATTTAAGTGACCAATTTATTGACATAAACCAGGGCTTTCATAGTTTTATTGCGTTTTTGTGAGGGCGGGAGGCGCACGGAGACGAATGTGCTCTGGTCGTGGGGGGGGGCGACTGGGGGAGATTGGGGGGGTGGCGGGGGGGGGGGGGGGGGGGGGGGGGGGGGGGCGTTGAGTCTTGTGGGGCTGGGACACACAGGCTGCTGCTGAGAAGTCCATTTTCACCATCCCTGAACACACTTTTAGTATCCTATATTATTTATACATTAAATTACAGTCATTATTATTTTTAAATATATAGAAATATTTCACAATGATGTAGTAATTAGAATTTTTGGTTCCAACATACTGTAAAAGTGATAATATTCTAAAAGTGCTCCTGACTGTCTTTGTATCCTTGTATTTTGCTGCAATGTTTATAGAGACAAATAATAGTAAAATCTACAAAGTAAGCATTTAGTTTATTTGTATATGAAAGTTTATGGTGCTGAACCTGATTCTCATTGTGAAGTTAATTTTTAACTCTTTGCAGCAGTTTACGTGCTACCTAATGTATTCCAGCATTCCTAAACATTCACAACAATGCATTTATAAACACTTTTCACAACTCTTTAAGTCCAGAGCATCACGGTAAACAAACATTAGCATGCTAACAGCGCACTTCCTGCTTCGCGGAGAATAAAACGCTCTTTAATTAGATGCAGAAGGCGCTGTGGTCTCATTTTCACCCGAACAGATGTTTTTTGCAATATACTATCTGTAAAACAAAACCAATTTTACTTAATTACATGTAATAGATCGGGTACGGGCCCTTTAAAAGTTGTGATGACGGTTGTGACTAAAACACACATTTTCACAGCCTTTTCCGAAATGAAACATGTGTTCATATTGAGATGAATAAAGTTGAATAATCATTTTGTCAAGTAAAAGATTGGTAAATCAAAATAATAATAAAACCATTAAGTTATAGAGACATCCCGATGATATTTTGTTGCGATATGCGAACATTGTTTGTCTCACAATGGGAAAATGTCCGCGTTGCAAGGCATAGTACAAGAATAACCAAAATAACTGTAAAATATACTTTTACAGTTATTTATTACCTTTTAAATACAATATATACAAACAATACTTTGGATATGACAACAAATGGCAGTTAAAATATCTTCAGTGTTAAGTTGTGATTCACATTGTATTTATGACAGATGCACTTCAGTTTAACCCATATTTTGAGCAAAGAGTCTTTTTGAGTGGGTTTCGAACCACCAACCTTCCAGTCGGATGCCGAACACTTAATCCACTAGTGGTAAGTAGAGTAGAGTTATGCGACTTCAGAAAAAGTACATGAAAGTCATCAGCTCCCTTGACTACTCTTCCTCTCTCTCCCCTCTTGTCCTCTCCATCCTCTCCTCTCCTCACCACAGCACGCACTGACTGTGTCGTCTAGACAAGGGCTGCAGAACACGCTGTTCTTGTTTTGGGAGGAAGAGGAGAAAATGTGCCGTGTCATTGGGTCGCTGGCAGCGCACATCCGAGAGCAACACATTCAGGAACAAGGACTAAAGTGAGGTGTGCTCTGTGCGGAGAGGGCTGAGGAGCTAAAAGTGTTCAAGAGGCTGCAGGGTTTCATTATAATACAGGCCACCTATTCACTCTACTGTTAGAAGAAATTATTTAAATCAACTGAACAGGGCTAAGCTAACTCTTTCAACCTGGAGTGGTCTGTTATTGAATTCATACAATGTGGTACTTTGAATTCACCTGGTTAGCAATAATTTGATAAATGGTGAATACAATAGATTTATTCAAGAAACTAGCTTACTTTTGAGCCCAGGCATTATTTGTTGTGAAGAAGAGGACAAGATGGAAAGGCTGGCGTTGCTGCTGCAGTGGGGTAAGCTGCAGTCTGTTGCGTTAAAAGAGAACAAAGATTAGACTCTATGGAATCCTAACAGCCACAAAGATGACAATACCAAATGCATATTCAGGATTAAGGCATGCGTGTGATGCTTTATACACTATTGAGATAATAATCAGGTACAGTAACTGTTTAAAGAAGATATATTAGACCCTTTTCTGTTTTGGAAAAGCCTATCACAAATGTAAGTCACTATTTTACACTTCATTTCGTAATAAACAAATAATATTGTGCTAAAAAGATATATATTGTCAATTCGTCTTCATAGTGGCATTTCACTGTAGCAAGCGGCGCATTTTAACTTTTACACATTTGCTTATGATCCAAAGTGTGATTTTTTATTTTTTTTTCCCCACAGAGAATCGCAAATTATTATACAAAAAAAACTGTGGGCGGGGCTAGGGGGTAGGTATATAACGGAAATGTTCTGAGCACCCAGGCACAGATGAGGCTGACGTCACAATTCTGTAATAGTTCACTTGTAAGCGCCTGTTTCCGGAAAGAGTTAGTTTCCGGTAGTTTCCACTGACGAAGAACCCGCTTCCACAGTCCCCAGAACCGTCCATGGTGTTTCCCATAGCCACGCCCATCTCATCAGCTACATTTGCGTTTCTTCGCGAGTATATAAGCTCTCCATCTTTTCTTCACTTGTCGGGTCACGAGATCAAATGTGATAAAACTCAAAGTTATAATAAAAAAACAAGGCTTTTACAAATAGGAAGAAGCCAAGAGTGTCTGTGTATCTCAACCTTTTGAAAATGTGTAAAATAAAGGCTTTGTGAATCATTTGCCCTTCACTTATTTATGTTGGGAAATAAAAACGCTGGCATACAAAAACACTCTTTCATAAATAAGCTACAACTATCTGGGCTTGCTGTAATATAAACAATTAACTGAATAAAACTGAAAAACTATTTAGTTTGTCTAGCCTTTTTTTGTACGCCTGGTAATTTGCTTTGTCTGCGATAAATTCTTGTTTGAAGGAAATCCATTTTAAGCAAGGAAGTAAGTTTTGCATAATATGTCTCTGTCTTTGAAGGTGAATCTGTGTCTATTATTCTGACCTTGAAATACAACCTAATATGTCTTTCTTGGCGCAACATCTGGCTGGTCTAAACTGCACAGACTGCACCCAAAAACTGGTTTAAAAAAAACCCGAACTGCTTCTTGCTACAACTTTTGTGTCCTGTTTCTTATGAAGAATTGGTTTTGGCTTCAGTTTCCTTTCCATTTCTGATGCCAAGCACCGGAAAATAAAATTTAAAAAAACTGAAAATCTGGTGCAGGAGTGTGGAGAATGTGCTGGAGACTTGATTACAGCGGCTGATTAGAAGCGCATAATCACATTAAGTAATGAGTTTGGCTTGAGAGAGCCTGATTTGTTACTATGGCGAAGATAGCGTTGGACTGGATATTTTTCTATTGCGAGACATCTCAAACTTTGCAACCACACATAGTTATTTGTGTTATTAAATGAGAAGATGTATCAAGAGTTAGAGGCAAGTATAACTATATTGTCAACTTCTGTGCAGTCAAAACTTTTCTATTTGTTAAATAAGAACTATGACTCCAACTGACCTTTTGCATATTCAGACTACATAAATAACTGCTGTATTATATTCAAATGGTTGATGCAGAAGAATTTTTTATCTATTGTAAGACACAAAGGAGGTTGGGGGTCAGGTCCGGACAGGGTTCAAGACAAAAGAATCTTAGAAAGAAAGAATTTAAGATTACCATTTCTCATACATTATGTGGTTGGACTGAGGAAATGTTTTAGGAGAATACACAGACAACACACAATCCAATCATGGTTTTGTGTGTCAGCCAGAATCAAACCAGAAACCTCACTCCAGCTTTAACTACTTGCCCAACAAGAGTTTAGATTTTATTACATTATAGGTATAGACTAAACTATATATTTGTATTGGTTAAAGTATGTCGATGTAATCCCTCATTCATCCAGGAGAGGTCAAAACTAGAAAAGGTTTCAAAGCTAATAAGCCAGACACTGTTTTTAGAAATCAAGACGTATCGACTGCCATTCGAAAGTCCTTTTCAATCATTTTGAGCAGCAGCATTTACACTCTCCTGAGCTCAAATTGGTTCTGCCCAAAGGGAAGAGGTTTAACTGAAACATGCACTAAACTTGTTAAATTAGTCTGTCAGTTTCACTCTTACGGCAGTGAAAGCGCTTGTAAGAGTAAATTACTTTCGAATTGAAGTAAAAACATCTTGATTTTAAAAACAGCGGCCCAGATTGAACTTTTTCTACTAGTATCAGCTCCAATCCAGGAACATGCATTTGGGTGGGCTTTGGTGCAAATTCATGCTTTTTAAATCTTTACTCTGAAGATAGATGTTACTCTCCTCTTGTATTTTCTTTTTCATATTTTAGCTATTTATTTATCCACAAAGATGAAGATCTGTTTTGGAGCGCCCTGACCAGAGGAGCACGTCTGCACAAGGTTACAAGTTATTCAAACGTGGGACAGAAAACAGAGTGTGTTAAACCAGACAAATAGCAATTTCACTCTTCACTTCCATGGTTTTATCAGAGCTTTGAAGTCTTTCAAGGAGACAAAATCATGGGCCACGTTCTGAAGGTTATTCCAAAGGAGAGGAAAAATATTAAAAAAATACAAGACTTGAAGTTCAGAGCAAAAGTTCAGTCAAAGACATTCTGTTTCATTTCAAAATTCTGATGTTACAACTCCTACATTTCAGTTTAAAATTTGATTGATTTGTGCTGTTTTGGGATTGGAAGTGTTTGCAAAAGAACACAACAATATTAGGATCTGATTTGAGCAAGGTTCTAGTGTCGCAAAAACAGAAAATGTATGAATATATTTATCACCACTTTAGAGAATGAATTGCAGTAATTACTTTGTGACTGTTTCCCCTACAATGCTCTATCAATCAGCGCAATGTTTTTACTTTTTTCACATTTTGATATTATAAAAAACTGGCTAAGTCGCATCACAAGACATTACAAACATCTATTAAACAAAATTACGAGCCTGAAAATGTTTGCCAGAGATGGGAACTAAATGTTTACTTCCTGTTTAAGGTTTAAGAATCGAGTAATGCAGCTTTAATGGACACTTGTAGTGGTGAAGATGAGGAGATGAAGAGAATGATGTTCTGCTGGACACAGGACATGGTATAATAAAAATAATAATAATAATAATAATAATAATTCATTTGTATTTATTTTTTTCCACTGTCATGGTAACTTCTGTTGTAGTAAATTGTATGTAGTTAAAAACATACAGTTTATATATATTGTATATATATAAGTGGGAAAAAAAATTGACAGTTTGTAGGTATTTTGGGGAGAAACATTGTGATTTTATTGATTGTCACTATTATTAGACCATTGCTGATTTATGATAGTCTTATCCTTTGTTAACATAATATGTAGATTACTAAATCTGTATTATGAGACCAATTTTGTAAAGTGAAAATGTTTTATTGGAAACTTTAAATTGCTAGTCTAAAATGATTCACTGTACAACTGTACCGACATTAAAATTGACAACGGAAAATGGAAAAGAAAATAGCATTTGGACTTAATTTGAAAATGGACAAATCTGACAGACTTTGTACCAAGTGGGATGTTTATTTTAGACTTCATTTTCATTGGATGTCTTCAATAATCATTTTATTTTTATCCCCTGCGGTCTCTCAGGTCTTGTTCTGGTTTTTGTGTTTGTTGTTGTGTCATAAGCTTGAAAAATAAAATTAAATATGAAAAAATAATAATAATGATGAAAATAAGTGTAGATTCAGTTTGATCAGATATTGGTGATTATAAAATACTTACAACAACCACAAGGATATCTACTGTATAGTTTTTACTGGGATCAAAATGTGTTTCTATGGCTACAATACCACCATGGTTAAGAAGACTTTTTTTTACCTACAGAAGCAGAAGGTCTAGAGAGTAGAAATCAATATGACAAAAAAGGAATTTATTTTATTTTACTTTTTGAACATATTTTTCTCTCTTTCCTTCCCACATTCAAAGAAGACAGAACTAATCATACACATTTTGATGTTTTGTCTCTGATCGTGCCACATGAAAGCAGTGTTTCTAAACTGTTTATTTGTCTGAGCGACGGAGCACTTTCTGTCTGACCTTGTTTGGGGATGAACTCAACACATTAACTCCTCTTTCTGTTGAAGCTTATGTTAAAAAATGGTTCGTTCCAACCTTGTGCATTCCCAGATAAGAGTACTGCTGTACAGGCTATCAATGCTTTTTACATGTTTTGGTGAAGCCTGCTGGGTGGTCCTTAACTCACTTGGTTCCATAATTTTCCCCATCAAAACCTTGCGTAATTGTGTTTTTAATCAAAATGTTTTCATCACATTTTGTTTGTTTGTAATAGAGTTATTTGTGAGGAGGAAAGATTAAATTCCTAGTTTTTGAATCAGTCCTTTAGAAAACGAAGTGTACTCAAAATGAAACTGTTTTGTAATGCTTTTATCCAAGTAAAGAGGCCTTTTTGTGTTAAAACTAAAGGGTTTATTGAAAAGTATACTTGCGTCAAAATTTCAAGTGCTTTTATTAATTCAAGTCAATAAAATTTATTTTTTGTAACGCCCAAACTCACAACAGCAATTGCCTCCAAGGGCGACAGTGAGAAACAGACTAAACAATGTTCATCGGTAAGTTGCAAATGTCCCAGCATCCCCTGTCCTCCATCTCGGCAAGGAAAAATGAAAAAACCCTATGGGAGAAAGTAAAGACTTTGAGGAGAACCACAGTGAAGGATAGATCCTACTCCCACGGACGGACAGGCGGACGCGCTTCAATTTGCAGGTAGACTGTGGAACTGGAACCACTCAGACAGGGTGGTCCATCTAGCAAGACAGTTCATCCAGTCAGATGAGGAGCCGTTCATCTAGAGTAGAAATTGTTCCTCCAGGCAGTTGAGGAGCATCCAGATCTACAGGTCAGCATCGACAGTGTCTGAAACAGTACCACTCCCTGAGGGAAGTGGAAGAAGGAGAAACACATGTGAACAGTAATGAACAGACACAGGTGAGCTAAAATATTAAATTCGATATATATTATATAGAAGCAGAGGATGCTGCTCAAGCTGCCATACTTCCCCCAGTTGTTCCCAGGGCAGTGTAGCTGGGAAACTGAAGGTTTGTATTTCTGTTCCTAACTGGCCTGACCATAAGCTATTTCAAGAGGAACGTTTTAAGCCTGGTCTTAAATGAAGAGACTGTCAGCCTCTTTAACATGGACAGGGAGCTGATTCCATAACACAGGAGCTTGGTAGCTAAAACGACTTCAAAAGTACACATTTGTCTTTGTTTGCATAACACATACATTTAAAAGTTTATTTCTCATATTAAAAGTTTTACCAATTCCATTAGTCATCATACCAAGACAGAAACTTTTCAACATAGATATTACAAAATCACTGCCGTTCTTTTATATAAGCTTCCTTTGTTTGACGAAATGGTCAGGAAAAAAAAGCTTGTTCCATCCAGAAGATTGTTGTCGTATCAGCTGACCGATTTATTCGCTGTTTCCCTCCAGAGTGCAAGTTCCAGTGCACCAATGGTAACTGTCTGCGCCTGGGCTCTCTGATCTGTAACCAGCTGAACAACTGTGGAGACAATAGTGATGAGGAGAACTGCCCCGTGGTGACGCAGCACCCTCCGCCGGGCATCTTCAACTGTGAGTGACACCAACCGCTTTACCTTTACTTTTACCACTCTTACTATACCCCTTTATGCTCCTATGCTTTCAAACTATCCCAGTATTTGCAATGTGGATTCAGAGGTTTATGAAGCAACCTATTTGTGTCCTCTCTTGTATTAGATATTTGTATTCAGTGCAGTGCCTTCTTTAAAAAGCAACTAACTGTATCTGGGGTGCCAGTGCTTTAACTTGCAAACTGAGGACAAATATAGGTTTTTTTCTGTTTTGGCCGTGAAGATTCAGATAATTTGGGAACTGGCAACCCAAATGAGGGACTTGTGAGGCTCATTCTGCTTTCTGATTGGATAATTGTCTTGAGAATCAAAACACAAAATGAAAACATCAACAAGTTGGCCATCATGTCCAATGTTTTTGTAATTAAGAATAAATCAACACTGCAATTGTTATCAGTAAAAGCGATATTTATATATATTGTATATTAGGTATTTTATTATTGTGTCATAAAAGACGTGTGAACTGGTTTTGCTGAAAGGTTTTCAATATTTCAGTATTGAAAAACAAAGAGTAAGAATCCTAAAAAAGCCTCAGTAAAAAAAAAGATCCACTGACCAAAGGTTGGTAGTAATTCTCGCTCTCTCTGGTGAATACTGTCACCTTGCCCTCAGTGTCTCCGTACACTGGTGTGTGAATGGGTGTGAATGGATGAGTGGTTCCTTGATGTGAGGCGCTTTGTGTGCCTTGAAGGTGGAAAAACACTGTATAAATAGTGAGGATTTAATGACTCTTTTAAATGTGTCAATGTTTTTATGATTTGTGTGCTGGTACATTTTCACTTTGCCATAGGTCACCCATGAAATTGAGGTCTTGATCTCAATTGGATCTTACCTGGTAAAATAAAGGTTAATAAAAAATAAAATAAAATAAATTAACCATCTTTCATGTTTTTCATTAGCCCTCTGATATTTTCTTTTGTTTGCAGCAACTTCATATAAACCCAGAACATGGGCTGGTGGCTTAACTGGGTTGTACATCAGTAGTAATTCAAATGAAAGCGCAGGAAACAGGAGTTGAGATGGATAAGCTGTGGTTGGAGGAGGATGGTGGTGGAGACTGCGGTGGGGTATACTGCTTAGTTTCCCAAAGCACAAATTAAAACCAAACAATCAATGTCAGATTTGAAAATGCACTCCTTTTCACTTGATCAATGAACCAAAGTTACTTAACCATATAGTTGAGCGCTCTGTTAAGTCTTGCACTGTATCTCTTCCTATACGATCTTTTGTTTGAATTTTCTTGCCCCTCCCTCCTTGTGCCCCCTGCTGTGTACCTCTGTTTGGGGACCAGGTTGAGAGCGTTCCCCTGGCCCATCATGATCAATGGGAACAGGGAAACGGGGAGGAGAGCTGGCGCGGAGATGGAGGCAGGATACAGCCAGAGAGATGGAGAGGTGAAGGACTCCAGTGTGCCAGGACACTTTGATGTGCTGCTCCGTTCTCTTTCAACAACTTTTAAGAGGAGAGGGGCAACTTTAAACACCGCGCTTTCATCCTCACCATGTCTGTGTTTGTGTGCTCAAAAGTGGGGTCATTATTCTGTGGACTATTGGTGCTTTTCTAAGTTGAAAACAAATTTCAACCAATATATGAATTGAAGATGCCACATGATCTCGCGAGCTCCAATGTCTCCGTTTTGTCTCTAATGTGATTGTATTTGTTCACCGCTGACATATTTTGCAATAAAAATAAAGCATGATAAAAAAAAAACTGGCATATTAAAACGAGGAATGGGTGATATATCGGTTGCAGTATCGGCATTGGCAGATAGCGATATCGTATTGGGCCCGTGTGTCTGTGCCAATTTGAACAGATTAATAAGTAAACATTTAAATTGAAGAGAGCTATATCTGCAGCAATCATAATAACAAATTTATTTCATGTCCCATAATGCATTTTGTTATTTTTTTAATAACCTGAAAAGTTCATTTGTGATCTTCAGCTTCAATTCAAGATTTAAGATTTAAGGCCTTTCAATGAATTCTAACATTTAAATGATGGTATCGGCTATTAGCGGAAACAGCAGCAAGCCACATTTATCGGCTCAATAAATCCACATTGGACCATCCCTATTTAAAGAATTTGATTAAATATTTTTAATAAAATAAAATAAATAAATTATAGCATATTAAAACAAGCCTCTTGAATTTAACTGAATTTGCCCTATTAATCCAGTCACTTTTTACCAATTCATGCTTTTATCCACATACAATTCACAATTCCTGTTCTGTACAACTCCCAGTGAAACTACTTATTCAGTTTTCCATTTTTATTCATTCTAACTCGAAGTCACTTGTCTGGTGGCCAGTGCCGATTCTGCTGCGCTCAACAAGATCCCGTCTGAGTTTGGGGCCAATTAGCTGTCAGCTAATGATGCATGATTATTGAGTGCTTTGATTGACAGCTCCCACACCTGCTGCCAGCTCTGACACACTCCTCTGTTACTTCTCCCTGACACAGCACAGTCATTATAGTGAAGGTTGACCGCTCCATGGGCCATCTCTGTGGTTTGGGTCTTTCCCAAAACCAGTCTACAATATGTTCCACTAATGCTTTATGACGGTCACTGCTGCTACGGCTGCTGGCCACTGGCCTTTGTCTTCATCTTGGTCTATTTTTTGGCTTCTGTCAAATAGAGTGTAGCCTATTCAACTATTGAAAACTTTTAGTGTAGTAGTTCATGTTCTGGCTGTATGGCATTGTGATTGAATTGTCCAGAATAGAATCTTGTTAATAACATGATTGTTTTAATTCTTGGGATGGGTCTAGTTTGTACTTGTATGGGAGACTGCTGGAATGCCAGGTGCCACAG
Source organism: Chaenogobius annularis (assembly GCA_015082035.1). Taxonomy (NCBI): domain Eukaryota; kingdom Metazoa; phylum Chordata; class Actinopteri; order Gobiiformes; family Gobiidae; genus Chaenogobius; species Chaenogobius annularis. The sequence goes on along the minus strand of BJKM01000003.1, from coordinate 4,555,357 downwards.
GGGGGCGGTAGTGCACACTGTCATTGTGTCCTTGGGCAAGACACTTCACCCACCTTGCCCCCAGTGTCCATTTATGCTGGTGTATGAATGAGAGTGAATGCAGGACAATGGATGAAAATGAGCCCATGGCTACAATCCAGTGTGTTTACAGCATGTGCATCATGTGTGTTCATTAACATGCACTGTCCCGACCAAATAATCTAATAATAATAATTAAGATTTTGTGTATTTTTCAGTTGAGAAAAACTCAAATAGAGTCAAATAGATTTGGACAATGGCCACAGTATTTGTGACAGCAGGAATGAAGTTATTTGTGACCCATTGTGTAACCATTGTGTAACCATTGTTATTTTCACATAACAACACAAACATAACATGAAATAACACAAAATAAAAACAGTGAAGTGAAAATCCAAATGCAAAAGCTTAAACATAAATAGACATAAATAAATGTAAACCGTGCCTGCTCGGTCACAGCCCCATCCCCATCACGCTGCCTTCCCAGCATCTTCTCTTTCCACAGTTTGAGTGTCAGTGTGCGAGGTTCCTTCCACATGACCACAATGAGCTGTGCACATGTCCACACAGATTTGTTCCCTTGTCCCCCAGAAGAGATATCCTGGGAACTCTGGCTTGGTGACATGGTAACCAGCCCTGCATGAAGTCTAGCACCTTTCTCCATATTGGAAAGCTCAGTCCCATAAAGCATGTCACTTTTCATTGTTTTCACTTGTTGACTTCGCTAGCCCATAGTAGTTCCATGCATAAATATAAGCTTCATTTGAATGTTGCTGTGTAGATATATATGATTTTATTTGGGTAATTTTGTCCCACTGCTTCTCCTTGGTCCTCTAAAACCTGAGCCCGCCTCTAAACCTAGTCATTGTTTTGTAAATGTCTTTTTTTTCTTCTTCTTTTTTTTTCATTTGTGCTTATTTTCCCTCTGCAGAGCACCGACCAGACCAAGCTTACTTCTTTTCTATTTGAGATTTTTTTTGGTGGACGTTGGGAGGGGTGGCACTCATTTCCAATCCTGAGCCGGTACTTAAAATATTTAGTTGTCTCGAGCGAATGTTAATGTAAGTGTCTGCGGCCCGTGTGAAGGGGAAGTGCACAATGAATTTTCTGAACCGCTGCATATTTTGTGAGACACGCAGCAGACAGGCATGGGGTGGAGGAGATGAAAGAAAATCGCCAAAAAAGACTGGCAGGGCAAAGGAAAGATGGGCAGAGATGAGAGAAGAAAGGAAGGAGAGAGAGAAGGGAGAGCGAGAGTTGAAATGTTTGTGTGGTAATGGAGTTTGCCATCTTGTTGTAGCCGCTGGCTGTTGCTGTGGCAGTGGCAGACAGATGGATCATGAATACTGTCTAGACAAAGTGCAGCCCGACGCCCCTCACCTCCTTTCCCTACATTTTCCCTCATAATTGGGATAAACACAGTGTGCCAATTGTGGATGGAGTGTAGCAGACTGAGCCTAAGACTGCTTAAACGTCTCAGTTTTAGTCTGGATTATTCCTTAGATACAAACAGGGAGAGATGAGAGAGGACCAAGTGCACTCAGCCACAACCGCAACCGCAACATTATTCATCATTCACCATTTCTAATAAGATGGTCCTGGTGTGCATGGAAGGAAATGAGGAAATATCAATTCAAGTGATTGATTACCTTTGAATTTCGCAGATGTATCTAGACAAAACTTTAATTTGTCAAAAACATATATTTTTTGTCTCATTTTTTTTAATATACATGCACTTACTGTACATCATCATTTTTATAAGTAACAGTTTAATGTGGTTTGACTTCTTGACTCTCTTTTGTTCATCACACACCCCATTATTGATTTCCTTGTTATATTACCCAGCGGTACAGCCTGGCCTAGGAGTGAACCGCTTTATAGATGCAGGAGATACAAGTGATTTTGTGGGACTTGATAAGTGTTTGCAGCACATTTTCAGATTTAACAAAGCAGAAAAACACTCAGAAGCAATTAATATAATTAACGATGGCACCATTCAGTTTAAGTGTCCCACTAAGGCTTTCCACCGAGCCTTGTCTGAATCATTATCTGAGCCTGGCAACCCAGGTATTAAATGGGAACACATCATTATTGAGGTTATTTATGTGCTGTGCATCTGCCTCATAAACTGTCAACATGGCTGCTGCTCTAAAGCTATAATTGTTTCAAGAAACACTTACTTTCAGCTGCAAATGTATGTGAGTCTATGACACTAACTTAAATACTTCCGATCATACCAATGTATTATGGGCTTAAATGAAGTATATATAATTTCATTACTTACACAAATACTATTTGTTAATATGTTAACTCGGATATCAGCGACGCTGTTGTCGACATGACAGTGGAATGGAACTTCAGCAGAATCAACAGGTGACAAAAGTACATAACTGGTGACAAAGTATAGTATTTGTGCAGTACTGGCAGTTAGTCTTTTACTCTCTGTACTCACAGTCAACGTTACAAACCATCATGTAACTTTGCAGTTTTTGGTGCAAATGCATGTTGTGTGGCTCACTCTTGTACTCTGATGAACCGATTAACCCACAAGCTGCAACTTCCCCTTTGACTGTCTTTCCAAAGGTTCTCTCAGCTCCCCATGAAACTGTATGTTTTTAAGGATATGATTTATGAAAGTTCAAGGGGCTCTATTGCGCTGTCTTCCTCTGGATCCAGTCATGGCCTCTCTACTGCCCTCTTGTTAGGCGCTGCAGAAATGCGGGTGGGGACAAAGCAGACAGAGGCTAGATCAATGGTCAACTCTAGCTTAGCCATTGATCCTGGTCCGGAGTGAACTGCACTTCAATAGCAGCGAGCGAGCCTTGAGGCGCGCTGATTGATTGGGTTTGTAAGATTCATAGTGTGAGAAGGCTCGCTATTGACTGGGCCTCTATGGCAGACTGTCTGAGTGTCCAGCACCGCCCGCCTGTTGCAGACCTCACTTTGCATTTACATCATTTTTCTTGATGCAGGAAAGTTTATTTTTTATTTTTTTTCACTCCTCCTTGCGACAACCCATTTTTGTGAAAGCATCAGAAGGTCAATTTGGAGCCACAAAGTTTTCAAACCAAATACCAAAATAGTTTTAGCGTGGATTCAAATGACCCTGAATCCAAAACCAATAGGGAAAAAAACAAAGTACTAAACTAAGTTTAAAAAAAAACCCCATATCTTCGACAAAATCAATACTAAGTCAAGTCTGATGTATAAAAAATAAATGGTTCAAGTCTTCACAAGTAAACCAGGTATTATTTTTATTAAATCCCAAACTAAAAGGAATCTGTACCAAAATGAATCTGCGTTTGAACAATAAAAACAATTCTCAAAGTTCACATATCATTATTCTAGAACCACTACTTCAAAGTGTCTACAGTAGAAAGTTAGTTAGGCAGATTTATTATAAACCTTGGACGACTTCTCTGAAATCACGTAAAAGATAAATGCCTTTTTGTTAACAAAAACAATCTGTTGAAAATCTCTTTCACATATTGGTTCTTCGTCAGTTATTCTGTTAGATATGGTAGGCCTTGGAGGTTTCAATATATTTCATACTCTCTCGATAATAGACTGGATCCCATAGTTTGAGAGATTGAGTTCTTTCTCACTGGAGCGTGGTAGCTTCGAGACAGTGTCAAGGATTCACTTTCTGTCAGCAAAAGGTTGTCGAAGCAAATTAAAGAGGTCGAGACAGACTAGACTTTCTGAGAGCAAAAACTCTTTTTTGTTGGTAACAAGAATCCAACACGATCAGCTCTGCAGAACTCTATATTTCAGAACAATCCTGGTTTTGGAGAAGTGCTTTGTCAAGACTTGTTTCTAGATTACCAAGAAGCTCTTTGATGTGTGTATATATATATATATATGTAAAAATATATAGGTGAGGAATTTCTTGTAGTATGACAAGATGTGAGGCTTTGGGTTTATTGTGTCAGTGGCCTAACATAGTTTCAATATTATCGTTTATCGCGATATTTTTCTAAATGAGTTATCGGGACCTAATGCCTATGCAAATACAATTGAGTTTTATTGTATGGCACTTTCTGTTCCAAGCTATAGATCTAGATTTAGACCCTCAGTCATCCAGGTAGGTTCCATAGGTAAAGAAAAATGAATTCAGAAAAAGATCTAGATATTTTAGCCTGCCATCTTGTTTGCATTGTGTCTTTCAAAGTCCCAAGCACAAATGTTTTTTTTAACAACCATTCTTTTATCAAGTGGTAATGTCATTGGTCATCCATCTCATGCATAATTGCGAAACACTTTTGCTGTACGTGCTATTGCACTCAACACATTCCTTTCTGTTTTCATTCAACTAAAATCTTATCTGAAATTTTGCAGAAATGTTCACTTATAAACAAAATGCCAGGCACGTAATCCTTTTATGTTCTTTGCATCCCTGTTTTGACCACAACTGCAATTTGATTGTAGGTATAAGGCTTTCATTTTAATTTGCCATTTCAGTCATGATCTGCTTCACCCCTCGGCTCTGATATAAGCCAAATGCATTAACCAGACTTTTCCCTCCCATTGGCAATCCCTGCTAATGTTTGCCACTGATATCTCCAAACTATATTACCCGACTTCTGCTCTTGCCTTGGCTTAAAAGCCTTTAAAAAAGCCTTTCACAACTGCCCTCGATGCAGCCTTTTCTGTTACTGTCTCTATCCTCTCTGCTTAGCCTAATCTCATGCTTGAACTAGCCCGCGGTCAACTGTCTCGCTCTGCCTCCTATTTCCTATACTTCCTTGCCTTCGTCCTCTTGGCCTTCTTTTTATCTTTGATCCCCATTTGACCCGAGTGCTCACGCCGGGTGACTTACCGGACCATATAATTACCGGACTCCTCACGTGCTACAGCTGTTGTCATTGACAGGGCTTGATCTCCTCTGTGACTTGGGGGTCAATTAGGCAGCAAATGAGGATAGCTAAGGGGAACGGCTAATTGAATGGTACCTTTGGGTTTGAAGCATTGATAGAGGAGGCAATAGATGATAAGTGGAAGTGTGTTGCGGTTGTGGGTGGTCACTTGACAGACCGCAAGCGATATTAACCACTGTATGAAAGGCCGTAGCTGTCTGTGCGAGCAAGGCCATTACCATTAAACTGTCTTCCATAACACGACTGCACACAGCGTTTGGCAGTTCACCTTTACTAACAGCCCACAGCCATATAATGTAATGCTGAGTGTAGAAATGTTTTGTTGTCATCGAGTACATCCAGCGCCTTTATTCCACATGACTTGGATGTTTAGGAGAAATGCCACTGTTTCGTATAAGCTGTCTGCTAACCTACACAGAAAAAAACTGTGTATCTATGTTTTTTTTTTTTTTTTAAGATGTCATTCCATTCATTGATATTGTTTAATCATCAAAAAAAGATTGGCCCTTGACCATTAATGAATCTTTGACTTGTTCCGTCAATGGTCTGTCACCGAATTGTGTCTTTTTAGGACACTGGTATCCTTATCTAACCTAGTGTTCCTCTTACATTTCTATTCTAAGCATCTATTTGCTATCATAGTTTTCCAAACATTGAGTACCTGTTATGGGACTATTTCAAATTGAATGAAGAGGAGCATCCTTGGAAAGAAGTGGTTTCAGTCAAAAAGTATTTAAAATAGCCTTCATACTGATGAGTAAACGGTTGGTTCTGGCCTTTATATGACGCCTTTGAACAGGTCTTGTATTTGATTTTGAAGAGGAGCAACTGGCACTGTATTCTTTGTGAATATCTTTAGAATTGAACACTTAGAGACACTATATAAGTTTTCTGATTGCGGGGACACTGCTTGTCTCCATAGAGATGGTATTGGTTAGGAATGTTCCACATTGTGGCATAACATTTTTCTATCAAGCACTTAGTCAATTACTGATGTTTTTTCCACAGATCTGATCGGTTTCACCTGTCTCACCCGCTGTCTAAATACGTTTAATGCCATACTTTGGAACATTCCAACCAAGGCAATGACAACTCCATCAAGAAGGGAAAGGTTACATGGCTTTTACCTTCTGTGCTCACCTGCATTGGCGCTGCGAATGGAAAGTAGCGCTTTTAGCATATTAACTTTTATAAGATTAATGTGTTTGTACGAAGGCATATTAGGGCCACTTACATATGAAAGTAATAATAGTATAGCATATTTTTGGGTTTGAGCAAATTTGCCACCTTTCTCATATATTTGCTTATTTTTTTCATCATTCTAGATCCCACAGCCAAATGCAGCAGAGGCTGCTTATGGCTAGAGAAAGAAACGATCAGTCCATTGTATTGAGCTATCAGATTATTATAGGACACAAACTGGCCTAGATTATTGAATTTGTGTGTGGGCTATTGTTATTGTGGTAATACAGTGCAGTGCATTTAGTCAAATCTCCACACAACAGTTTGGAAATTCCATCTCCACAAGCCACTTTTAACTTGGTTAGGTTTAGTCCCAATCTAGGTCAAAGTGTAGGTCTTCCGCACAGCAGTGCCTACCGTCAAACATCTCATCAAAGTCCAAAGAAAAGCATAAATTGGCAAAATGCCAGAAGTCACCCAAAGCTTGATCTAGTTTTCAGCTATAATTCATTATTACTTCTAAAATGCCACCCAAAACAAACCACTTTCCTACACTCTACATCAGGCATGTCAAACATACGGCCCGCGGGCCGGCCCCGGCCGTGGATGATTTAATCTGGCCCGGCATACATGTATGAGTATGTCAAAAAAAGAAGCAAGACTCTAGCTCATTTCTAAATCACAACATAAGTTGTGATTTTTTAAAATAAATACAAACCAAATGCTCCCTCCGGCCTCTAGAGGGCAGTAAATGTGTAAATCTGGCCCCCCAGACGTTTTAATCTGGCCAGCCAAACATTTCTAATTTATATTCAATCATTTCCGATAGACCTATAGCATTTTTATCGCTGGAACTACACGTCCCACAATCCTTTGCAGCGGCCGCCCCTCCCCCACGCTGCTGTGCGCTGCCGGTGCAAGTGCAAGGTCTTTTAGAAGTGCCAACGCGCGTCGCGCACTTTACAGATTTGAGCAGAGGTCCTAACCAGGAAAGAGACGTTTTTGGGAAACACGTGGAAGAAAGAAAGGAGACGGTTTTGTGGACATTAGAGCGGCGCTAAAAGTGGAGCTAATGTGGAGCTAACAACAAGAAAACAAACTTCTGTGATGACAGACACATTGCAAAACCGGGACAGATCATGAGCCACAGGTAAAAACACAGGTCAGAATGTAATAAAGTATGAACATGACTGTGTCCACACTAATGGGACTGTGAATACAAACACAATGCACTCATTTGGTTCACCACATGAAGAATCTGTCACTAAAATCAGCTTAAACTATAAAATAGTGAGATCATATTGAGTTTGTTGCAGCAACAACCAACAGGTCTGTGATCTCAACATTTCATATCAGAAATCATATCACAAGTCCATGTTCTTGTTTCTGCTCCTGCTGCATGAATGTGTCCACAAAGAACTATTACTATAAAGCTATTTATTTTCTTATATCTTTTATTGTTTTATATTTTACGTTATGTTCGGCCCGCGACCCAACCTGAGCGTCGAAATTCGGCCCGCGGCCCAAAATGAGTTTGACACCCCTGCTCTACAGAGTACTTCATTTGAGCAAATCAGACATTTTCGGACAAATGTGTTTTTTGAGCAGATATGCATGTTTAAAAAATTGGCCCTAATATGCCTTTTGCACGTGGTGCCTGACAAATAAATAACAAAATAATCATTACAAACTAAACATACTAAAAAAAGTATACCGTTGCAGTGCAGTGTAATTGGACATTTTGACGGACTAAACTCACTAATTATGTACAGACTTTAGTACAATGTAAATCTATTCTTGAACATTTCTTATGAGTTAAAGCACTAGTTATTGTTATATATTATTGTTATACATTTTAGTTATCATTACCCATTATCATTTACCCTTTTAGGTCCTGAATTCTGAATGGGGATCAGTCGGGTCTAAAAACATAACTCAGCAGATAGAGATGCCAGAGATTTCCAGCTCATTTAGATTCAGATTAGTGAAGCCGTCCAGTTGTTGTCTTGGGGCTTTTCCTACAGAGCTTTCCATGCAGCGAGCGGATTTACTGGGAGCAGACACACCACGGCAACATGAGTAAATCAGACAATAAACAAGTTCATCATAACCCCTCTCCACAAATACTTTTATCTGTTTATGTTACACAAGTTTATTTTTTTGCATTTGAGGAGAAGAGTGTAATCTCTAAACATATTATCATAGAAAAGCAAACTCTTGGGACAGGAGTGGCTTCTATTGCAGAATCTGCTCGCGATGTGGCTGTTCTCCTGGGTAGTGTTGTCACAATACTAACATTTCCAACTAAATTTGTTATACTTAGAAAAAAGCTTACTTCTGTATTCTTTTCATATCGCAATAATAATATCAAAATTAAATCTTCAGAATTCAATTTAAAGTTAAAGCTAAATGCATTTACAGTAACAGGCATGTTCTTGTTTGTGTGCTTGTGCAAGTGTAAAAAATGTTTTGTAAATGCAGTTGACGTATATTGAATGGTGCTTTGTCTTCCCTGCAATTGATCATTATAAACAACATAATGTTATTTTCTACACATAATTTGTTTATCATGATCATATGATGACAAATTCCGATATAGATCCAGACCATTCTAAAACAATTAATGTTGTCCTTATTAAATATAAATATATAATATATGTTTTCTGTGTTAATATATATGTTTTCTGTGTTTATACCTGTCTAGTTCCTTTTTTTGACAACCCTACTCCCCTCTGTTGTATGTATGTATTGCTGCGTTCTCTATTTGTACTCGGAGGGATGTTTTTTCCAAGTTTCCTGTGTTCTAGTTGTCAAGTCGGAAACACCATAGTATGTTTGCAGTATTACAGTAACGAACCCTACAAGAAGCTAAGCTGATTTTTACAGTTGTGACATGCGAAAAACAGAACTAATTGCTTTTAAAATCTAGCTCACTTACCTAATGCATTCCCAGCATCCAAAATATTCCCCATAATGAGTTTCTAAGCACTTTTCACAAGTCTCAGCTCCCAGAAAGAGTTTTGACATCCCAGGTAAAGCCTACAAACATTAGCATGCTAACAGGTGCTCTTCCTCCTTCTCGGAGAATAAAAAGCATAATATAAGCAATTGCGACGATGTCACGTCTAGGTGCGTTAGCCGCGCGGTAGGCAAAAAACACAACACCGCTAACGGAGCAATGCTAACAGTGAAGCTAATAAACAGTCAAATCACCAGATTTGACTGTTTATTATTATTTATTTATTAGTCACTTATCTTACGTTTTCTTGATTGTGGGATTGTTGTCTTGATTTCTTGGTTGTGGGCAGAGACATCGGGGGCTTGGGTAAACATTTTAGAAGGTTTCAGGGAAAATTTATCTCACAAATTCACTTTAGTGTCAGTGGAATAAGAGAAGCCACAGCACAGCCTCTAAAACTGAACTATTCTAACATACTAAGCACTTACAAATATAACAGTGTTTGAAACTCACTGAAGAAGCTGCGTCTCTCGTCTAATGGTGGTGGCAGCTGTCTCTGCTCCACAACACATAAAACTAACAAGTTATGTCTGAGTCTGACTGCTGACTGACAGAACATGTCCTCACAGTTCCACGGTCACATGTTAAAGCCTGTTGTTGGTTTGCTTACAATAATAATTGCCGTAGCTCTAACAATAGATTAGGATAATGGGGAGCTGCGTTTAACATTGGAGTCATAAGTGGCCCGCTTTTCTGCTCACTAAGTTTTTCTTCCTATCTTTTTTTGGCACAGTTCTAGGAATAAAGTGTAGGTGAGATGTTCTATTATATAAAACAAAATCAACAGAAATTTCGGCCATGAAATGGAAGACAAAACAGACCTTGCTCTCGCCTGCTGCACACACTCTCTGCCTACCAGGAGGCACACGCGCCAAAAATTCCAAAAGAAAATAATAACAACGATCGCTCTTATAAGGGTAAATGAAGTACGGTCGTTCTGTTTTTCACATGTGAAAAAAGGGAAAATCAGGTACAGTGCAAGTTGGTTTATTAACCAGGACATTGTTTGTTCATTTATTAAGCATTGTTTGAGAGTGAACATAGACAGCAGACAGCTAATAAAGAGCATCTTAAGGGAAACTAACACAAGTATGATCAATGTTTTAGCTGTCGGATATCAAATTGAATCCAAGTTATCCAAGTTAGAAAATCAAACTTGGATAAACTCGAAGTTATGCTCCAAATATATCCATTTATTGTGTCCATGCCTGGGGTTTTGTGGCCAAAAAAGATAGTTCCGAAGTCAAGTGGAATCGCAATACTGAAAACAGTTTGCAGCGCTTTGTTAATCTCTGTCTGATATTTGTGAACAACAGGACAGTCCCAAAACACATGATAATGGTGGGCCACTTTGCATCCACAGTCTCTCCAACAAGCAGTATTTCCTTGTGAATACTGAACAATTTGACATCGTTATAAAACAATGTGACGCATTTTTCAAACAGAATTCTTTCCAAACATGTGATTTTGTGATCCTCCATTGAGATTGGCTTTAAAGTTTCTTAGAGTCATGGAGTGCGAAGAAGAGTCAAGTCAAGATCTTCTAAATCAGGGGTGAATGCTTTATCCGCTGAGCCAAAAACTATTCAAGTCCCCCAAAGTATTTTACAATCTTTCAAGGAGGTTTACTGGCGTTTCCTCTCCACTGGGGTCAGAGATGAGTGGCGCCTAGCTCAAAGTCCGTTCGGCCAATTAAAGCTGCCCCTGTGACAGCTCCTAGCCCTGTCCCTCCATCTGGTCAGCCCGCCCGTGGAGTGGGACAGGAGGTGGTGCCTAAGTGATTGTTGAGCTCTGTTTGGTTATTCATGAGGGTTTAACATACAAGACGTGCTTGATTTATTTCATTTTTTTCCAAAGAGCGGTCGCGTTAAGGGTGCTGGAGTGTCTAGTGGCTTGAGAGCACTTGAGAGCTTTACAATGATGCCGTTTGCAAAATAGCGAACAAGCAGTCTTTGGACACGCTCGAATGTCGCTCATTGTGGGAGTTATTTGGGTTGTGTTTGGAGCTTTCAATAGAAGTGTACAGAGAACATTACATATTCAATAGTTGTTGATGACCCCGGGATGAACAAATACATTCAGAAATGACACTCAATGATGTTTTAGGTGTTGAAATGAAACGATATAGAGGCAAGATGATGACATATTGTTCATGTTTTCATTTCAACAAAATGGAAACATAATAAATACTAAAAAAGTGTAAACAGAGTGATATGACAGATATGAGTTTCTGACCACCACGCAAAACACATGATTTACCAGCCCTATTTGATGAAAATCTTTGCTTGAGGACATGACAACAATATATATCCATATACTTTATATTATCAATTACATATTATCCTCTTATTTTCCCTTTTATCTGTTTGAATTTCTCTTTTTGGAACTGCATAGACATTTTTTTTAATGAGCCAAACCAACATACATTACATTTACTTAGGCCAAAGTTGCCATTAAAAACAACGATTGCCACCCTAAGAATAGTGTTATGTAACAAAATGCCTTTTCTGTAACTAAAGGTCACTTTGATCATCATAATATTAGAACCAGAGTATTGAATAAACACATTGAACAAATAGTCCGTCCCATTGCTGTCCAGAGGCTTTTAAATTTACATGCAACAACCACACTTTTCCCTTTGCCCTTTTTCATAATTAATGTCTGAGTAAGGTATTGTCTGTTAGAATGTCAGCGTGCTTTTGAAATGATGAACACACAGATGAATAATGGCTACCAAACAATGACCTCTGCTGAGATGTTCACGCCGCGTCGCTTCCAAAATCACATGAAGATGAGCTGTGATTGGTCAGCCTCACTGGAGCCACGGTACCTCATAATTTGTTTTCATCAAATCTGAGATAAAGATAACGATGTTACCCTATTTCAATTTTTTTTCTATCTGGGACAACAACGCCACCACCCACTTTCACAAAATGTTCAAACAAATTTTCACAACAAAACCGAAAACAGTTTGAAAACATAATATTGCATGGCTTAGCTTGAATTGCTAGCACTTCTATTTAGCTAGACTCATAATTTATCACCAATTGTAATACCGATTTGTTTTGTATGTTGACAAGGTTTTTCATTGTTCGTGAGGTAACAATCAATACAATTCTCTCAAGTTTGCGGATTTTGAAAACATTTTGGAGCCCCATAAAAAATATACATCTCAAATGATAGACACATTTATATATGACTGTCTGTGAAATCCATATTCCAAATTATTCTAACCCAAGTGATTGAGAATGCAGCCGTGAACTCAGGACTGTGATTTTGGAGAGTTGAAATTGACACATAGATTATGTTTTTGTAGGGTCAATAGGTACTCTATTTCGAAGGAAAAATAACTTGCAAGTATGAGCGCCGCTGACTTGAGATTAAACTAACCCTAAAAGTCACATGCTCCCAGAAAAGCACAGTGGTTGAAAGTATCAAAGTACAAAAGCAAAAGTAATGTACTTTAAAGTATTTTTTTTTTAGGCATTTGTACTTTGAAGTGGTTTTAAATGTTTTTGTCTTTTTTGTCTTTTCTGCCTAAAGGTTGTTAGTTCAAGCTCTAGCTTTTTGCAATCAAAAATATATACATATATTACACAAGAAAAATGTAATTACCGCTGTTGGTCAAAGAAGAAGGCCAATTCTTTATCAAAACCACTGCCTTTGATGCTTTAGCGGTTCTCAAAATCTGTCTGAAACACTTTTAAAGTACATTTTCAAACAAGTACTTCAACACTTTTACTTAAGTACATTTCTTTTATATGATACTTTTACTAAAGTAAAAATTTTTTTTACTGCACTTCTGAAAAAGCAAATTAATTGGCATTTTTTATGTTAAACTTTATATATCTTAAGTGCATTCACAACAAATCTTTAAATTATTTTTCACAGAGCACAGAGTAGATTACATTGTATTTCCAGGACTCCCAAAGAACCAAACCAAATCTTATGGAGAGCCCCTGTCCGGCCGGCCTCTCCCCAGTTGTTAGCATGCATAACAGGCACACTCCAATGAAGGGGTCAGGGTCAGGGGTCAAGGGTGAGTGGCGCTAATGCTTTCATGCTCTTGATTCAGCTCCTCTGGGGTGTAATACTGGCCTGTCAATTTGTTTGAGCTGCGGATTTACATAATGAATTTATATTAGCCAGTGTTCTCCGTCTCATCCTCTCTTCACTCTTTTAGCAATTACTCCACCGCAACCATCAGCTCTATCTCGTTCTCCCCCTCTCCCCTCTTTCCTCTCATCTCACCCAGCGCTCCTCAAGTTTACCAAGTGCCCAGAGAGCCGAGTGTTTAAATGCAAACGAGGCTCATTTTCCGACTGACGCCACAGCCCAAGTATGCCACGCACACAACAGCCCGGGCCCCACTGTGAGAGATGGATGGAGATGATGCAGAAGAGCGGGGAGGCAGGAGGAGAGAGGAGTGATGGAGGGCGCTCGGAGCACGGCATTGTGGGAAAAGTAATGGCAGGGCGTAAAACAGGCACAGGCACACAGCGGCGGGCGGCGGGGATCGTAGGTGTGGAGTGTATTGACATAGCTGGCAGAGAGGAGCTGATGAACACGCTGCTGTCTTGTTAGTCATAACATCCCGCTCGACACAAAGAGCTGTTTTTAATTTTGGCGGCCTGCGTGGGGCCAGTGTCGATCTGGATGTGGGATTATCATATTTCAACAAAGAGAAATGTTCAGCGAGGTTCAAGTTATATGAACTACAGTTGCATGTGAAGTGTCTGCTCTGCTTTGTTGTTGAATGTGGGATATGGTATGTTAATAGATTGTACATCCAAGGCAAAGAAAAATATTTGATTAATTGGATAGAAGTTGCATATCTAGTGTTATAAAGTAGTTATTAAGGTTGTTGGGATAAACAATTCGGGACAGGATCGACTTATGATAAGCAATTTGCCAATATTTTGACTAAATACACTCAGGGCCTCAAGGAGGGGGCTATTGGCTAATAACCTGTAAAGTAAAAAATGATCTTTACCCTAAAATGTTTTCAAAATTTCCCCCCTCACTGTCTTGCAGCGTGAAAATTGCAGATTCGTATAATGCCATCAGAAACATAAAATGATTTCAGAAACCTATGTCGACAACGGAGAACTGATACTCAAAACTTTTCTCAAACTGGCAGTGGCGTATTTAGGATTTTGTTTATTGTTCTAAAACTACAGGTATAGAGGCCTCAGAAAAGTACATCTTATGGCCTCCTGATCCTTAAACACTGTGCGCACCAATCTGTTCTCCGCCGGCTCGCAAGCACTGAAACAGACGCACTGTTGCTCTGTGTCTCGTCCAATACCGAACGTGACCAACCACGCCGCCGAGAGTAACTTTTACGAATGCACAGGACACGCCGCGGCATCTGAGAAAAAACCGCTGTGAGTGAAATAACCCCCCCCCACCCCCGCTGTACGGTAAGTGGCAACACACGCGGGCACCAGGGAAACGGAAGGGACGCCAGAAATGGTAAATACAGATACACCTACAAGCCTATCTACATCTGTTAAGACTCAGTTGAGATTAAAATTGAATTTGTTGTGCTTGAAATACACATAATCCACCAGGAAACTTCTTAAAAGAGGGAAAAGATTGCGTCTGCAGTTTCCCTCCATCAGGATGTGCTGCTGTCTATGTCCCAGATGAAAACTATGACCACTGATTACACATGCTGTAATTTGTTCAGCGTGGTCCTACGAGACAGAATTGCGTCATTCGAGGGCCGTTGACGCACTCCAGATCAAGCAAACACGCTGCCGACAGCTTCATACCTGTTTGAGAACTACTGCGATATATTTATTCCTATTGAAACTTTTTTATAGACATGCACAAAAAGAATTGCTTCGTGACAAGAAAGTATTTTAGAATGGCTGAACAGATATTTTTAACAGAGCATTTTCGAAGCTTGCAATCATTATCGGTAAACGCTATTGACAACCCAGCTGTATTTCTTGAATTCAAATTTGAAGGTGCAGCATGTACATGAAAAGGTTTCATCAAATAAATTATACTTTTACATACTTGAAAACTGTCAACTGTTTTTCACAAATATTCATTATCATCACCTGACATTGAAAAGTTACATGCAACCATAACAAGAGTATCTTTGCACCTCTCGTCTTCATTACAGCGACAGGGAGACAAAGCAGGCCCACCCAACCATCCCTTACAGTAGACAGACGTGCTTTTTTGAATGGCGTGTGTTTTAAATGACAACACCAGACCACCCAGGATCCTCCAGTATCGCCCCTCTCTGACCTCGCAGTCTGACGGACAGAAGCCTATTCACGACCTAGTCTCTTACACCTTCTGCTAAAGCCCTCACTCCGCGCGCTCAATAGCCAATACAAGCTGCTCACAATCCCCCTTAAGACAAATGGACGAACTTCAAACATGCACCACCTTTGGAGAGAGTGGGAGGGAGCAAAAGCGTGGTTTAACTTAACCCCCCTTGAAGCCCCCCCACCACTTCTTCCTTATTCCGCTCTCAAAACAAATGCACAGTCCAGATTCAGACAGAAATAGTCACTGTAAGGACCGACCGCGCCATTTACTCGTAGTCCATTCAATGCCAGCTATGTGTGGGATTGCGGAGAAAGGGAGGGTGATGGGGCACTATGAAAAGGCATGGGGCGCTGTCAAATGCCCCCCCACCCTTTGGTTGTAATGGCCCAGCTGCATCATTACCTAGCTCACACACTGAGAGCCAATGGACTGAGGAGGATTGACAAGTCTATCAAATGTAAAAGCCTAGGGGGGCAGCTCGTGATTACCTACGTACTCTATGGTCCTACGAAAAAAGAGTGGTGGAGAAGTTGGACTAGAGAATAGACAGGGCTAATGGTTCTCCAAATTTGGTATGTGCGCCGCAATTACCCAAGCTTCTTCAGGTAGTAATTCTTTTTTTGCTTTGCAGATTTGGTTTCATCTAAAGACTATTTAGTTGTGGTTTAGATCTGGTTTATCTTTAGTATCAGTCATTCCAGATTTCCCTTTGCCTTGGTTTAAACCGGGCTTAGTCCACATCCCATTTGTTTTGGTTCCTGCTATAGCTTTTCCTTATTCCATATTTTGACGAAGTCAGCCGAAAAACAGAGCAAAATAAACGAAAGCAGACATCCAATTAAGTTACAGCTCATATAACATAAACATGTCCCACTTGATCCAAAATGTTTAAAAATGGTAAATTTTCAAATACATTTTTCTAAAGTCAATTACTCTGTCAGTCCAGTCTTTGATTGTTGGCTCAGTTTGTGTCATCCATTTTTTGTGATGGCCTTCAGAATTATGCTCCAAAGATAACTTTTTTGTTGTTGAAATTATTCCGCAGTATTTTTTTTTACTGTGGCAAATATTGCCCATACCAGTGCCACTGGATTTTTATTCTTGCTTTCTTTTTTGGCGATGAAGTTGCTCAGGATCAAATCCACTTCTCTGACTTTTTCTCACGCACACTAATTGAAATTCAAGGCACTAGATAATGTTATGGTCCTGGGACAACTTTCTGAAGCTTTGTGGACTTACAAGGTGTTACAAGTTTTAGGACCCTAATGTTTTGAACTGGGATGAAATGCCCCTGTCAGGTGAGCCTTGGTGTTCGAGACACCTCCCAGGATGAAGAATGGGCGGGGCTGATGAAGTCTACTGTAAATTAGTGAACTGTAAATCCACAAACACTAGCTTGTATTTAGGCAGAGCAGAAAGGAGCAGGCCTTTAGTTAGCGCTCCCCTCTGTGCAAACACTCGGGGAGGGGCTGGATCATGTTAGCACACTGTGAGTTATTGTAACGGCCGTAGCTCAAACAGGTGGAGACAGACAGAACCTGAAGGGAGGGGTCCACTCCCTTAACCTTTACGGGGTCTGTGAGAAAGCAAATGTGGAGTTAGATTAGTAGTTTTTCAAAAATGTATTGTAGTTTATGTTCTGGGGACCAAACAATGCCATTATTTTCAGTGCTGGTGTAAATTGTCAGCCATCTGTTTAAACCAGTGCCTCCCAAATGGTGGATATGGACCTTGAAATTGAATTGATAATTTAGTCTCCTCTTATTTTAGTGAAGTGTAACTTAGCAACTGCAATGTCTTCATAACTAGTCTCGAGATGTGCATGTATAACACAAAAATGCACAATCTGCCAATCCTGATTGTAAGTTTTGGGGTATACCGTTAATAAAAAAACAGATTCATTAAAGGTGCATTGTGTAACGTTTCAGGTGTAGGACCTGCTACCTGCTTGTCTCCTTGAAGTTTATACGAGAAAATTGAATTATGTCATGAATATGTTATGTTTATGTTCCAGTGTATAACATTAAACCTATCTATGTCCATTGACACAAGCAGGGAGAGGTGCAGGTCAGATTTGTGGAGAGATGGGCCTGCTCACATAAATTCAAATCCATGCAAAAATTACAGCAGCATCGGGGCAAGCAGAAAAGATACACAATGCAGTTTTAACTAACAAAGGTGATGCTTTTTTAAGGTACCAGATCAAACCAAATTACCGGCGCATGTGTGGACGCTTTACCAACATGTTTATCTTCTTTTCTCAAATTAAAAGCTGCGTATTTACACATTGTACTTGTAGAATTACATGTATGTCAGGTTATAAATATACTGTGGGTGAATTTGGCAATTGTCGCCATGGGCATTTTGCAGTGTGGCACAGTTAAAAAGTTGATGACGGGGAGCAGTGTAGTCACTTCTGGACATACTCTTGTACAAGGAGGATTTGGGGAGGATATGGCCAGGATTCTGCCAGTTGGGAGTTAATGGAGCACAGTCAATGTTTTATTATAATATGTTTGCCAAACTCACCACTGCTGCTGCCATGTTTGTTCGGCCAAAATGTCTGTTGGCTGAGACTCGTAATATGCAGGCAGTCAGCAGCTGTCCACCAAGGTCTATCATTACCATTATAACCACAACTTAGACTTTGACTGCAGAAAAGGACGTTGAACTGCACAAGTTGGCCACAGAATGTTAATGTTTTTCCCAGTAGGGGGCACAAATGGGTTAAGTCTCAGAGATCACTTGGGTTTTGGCCTAATATAGTTACCATTTTTTTTTTCTATTACTATAAGGAGTAGTGAGTGTTTTAGTGTTTTAGTGCATGGCCTTATGGTGTGGGGTTTGCATACTCTCCCCGTGTCTGGTTGGGTTTCTTCTTAGTGAAACCCAACCAGCAAAAAATGACTACGGCTCTCTAAGCAGTTTTTACCTTATCCATAGCATACCTTAAAACACTTAAAGTAATGCAACTTTAAATGTACAACTATATATATATATATATATATATATATATATATATATATATATATATATATATATATTATATATATATATATATATATATATATATATATATATATATATATATATATATATATATATATATATATATATGTGTGTGTGTTGTATCAAAGCTTTCATCAAAGCCTCAAAAGCTTTCAAGAGACTTTGTGTCTGATCCTAAAATATAAACTGTCTACAAGTAGGCTAACGTTTATTAGCCACACAATAGTCCGTAAACTGGCATTAACCAGCTGCTAACTACCTGAAAAAAACAGCTCAGCCTCAGTCTGGAGTGATTTCTCTAAGTCCACTGGTCCCTCCTGACCACATTAATCCATTTCTGGCAAACGGGGTCTTTGGGGATGTTACAGAAGAGGGATCCTTTGTTTTGAGACCTTTTATTGAAAAAGCCCACACAGTGCAAATGTGGTTTCAACCTCAAGATGGCAGTAGCAAGGAGTGTGTGACGTCACTTTGGGCTCATGAATACCACCAGCACTCCAGACTTGTATCTCTTAACCTTTGGGTTTCTACTCTAGTCTTTTTTTATTAAAACAATCTAAATTAGCTTTTGACAATTCCTCTTGTTGTATGTATCTGTGTCTGCATGTCCTCACATGGCAGTGACATTTACAGCTAGTTAGTCCATAATAAAGGTTTTAATTGACTATTAGCTGGAGTGTGTTTCTCTCTCTAAGCGTAAGATATAAGTTTGAATAAGATGCCTGTCACAAGGTCAGTGTCATTACCATCTATTTTGTGGAATAAGTACGGATGCCGCATTGACCTGAATATGCTTATCTCTGTGTTTGTAGAAGAGAGAAGTGACCGTCAAGTTGTAGGAAATAGAAAGGTGTAATTACTTTAAGCTTGTGCTGTATATATTGTTCGTTTGTTTGTTTGTTTTTTTAAAATTTTGGATTTAGTACCATTGGGTTTCAAAGAATTAGAAGAATTACACTGTCTAATGATCTTGGGGTGTGTTCACACATCAAAATTGGGACTAATATGGGACCAAACCAGGAACAAAACCTGCCCTAGACCAGGACTAGACCAAGACCAAAATTGGACCAAACCAAGTCTACATCAGGACGAAACTGCAGTCAGCCAAGAGTGAAGTTTACCGAGTTGTAAACAGCCAATCCCAAATAAGGGTTCCTTTACTCCGACACCCTGGATAAAAATGTCTGTGGACACTGCACAGATCACACAATATACAAATAGTTTGAATTTTCCTTTTATATTTGATAGCATCACTTTGAAACTTGTAAACTAGCCTGAGAAGTCCAAATAATCCACATTCTTAGCAAATCAAGGCAAGATAGTAATTTCATTTTTCCCCAAACTCCCCTCACAATCATTGTTATTGCTAACATTAAATGAACAATATGAAATGAAAAGTGTATGTGAGCTTAGTTGGACACAAGAAAAGAAGAAAATACTTTTGTGACTGATTTCTTTAGTTTTTTTAAAAAATGGCACATTTGACTGATGCTCACAGCCTATAGAGTAATGTAAAGGAATGTTGCAGTGATGTCCTTTCAACAGTCAAGAGGCAATAATATTAACATTTTTAAGCCTATGATTTGAAGGGCTGGTATTGTTTCATGTTAGCGTTTTCACACAAGTCAAACTATAAATATTCCTTCAGTTCTGTTGTTCTGTCTGTTGCCTTGGCACTGGTAGCTTCACACCAAGGCTTTCATTGTGCTGAATCCATTTATTATTTGTCAAATGTCCTCAGCATTTTCCACAAGATAAACATTTCTTCATTTTAAAAGTCAATTTGAGTAAAAAAGAAAAAAAAAACCTTTCAAATATCCATATCCAAGTCAACGATGGATTAATTTATGACCGAAAATGTCTGAAATTTTATTACATTCTTAGATGCTTACTGTCTTGTGGTGCTTCAAAAGAAAAGTTCCTGTGAAGAATTTGCTCTGGAGGGGTTTGGAGTGCCCTTACATAAATTCTTATTATTGAGCCTATTCACTTTCCTTAGCCGCACGCTTTAATAATTCATATATGAACGTCTTTTGGATTCATTCTCTCCTCTGCGTTTTACATTTTCAGTTCCCTGACTATGGGACAGAGTGGTGGATACTTCAGATCTTTTCAGGATGCAACGCATTTGTGGATAGACTGCAAACTGGAACATTACATATGAATTATTTATGTCCCTCTAGTCTGATAACAGAAGTTGAAAATTAGGAAAGCTGAAACTGACATCATTTTTGCCGACAGAGTCTGACACTAACATGTTTTTCCCTCCTGGAAGCTGGTGCTTTTTTATTTTTATTTTTTCAACTGGATGCCGTTCAACGCTGGAGCACAGTGAGTGTGTGTGGAGTGATAATTATAACCGTCTGACACCTCTGGGTTCTCAGACAGGGAGGCCAAACCCGACAGCACTCACTTCGTGCACTGCAAAATTTGACAAGCAAATTCAGCTGAAGTATCTGAATACCTCTTAGCTCAGAGAAGGTTTAGATAATTATTTGACCAATTAAGGAAGCACAGTCAAAGAGTCAAAGCATTTAGTTTGAGATAAAGTATTCCTCTGCATTTGACCTATCCTTCTGTGTTGCTGTCAGGAGCAGAGGCCAACCGCATTTTAAGGTTAATATTGATCCCTATTGGGAAATTAGCGCTCAAATTTGTCCCATTCTTTAATGCTGCAATTGCACATGTCAGAAGCACAGGGTGGCCACATGCTGCACCTGAGGACCCACCACCAAATTTTGAGCTAGGCTTGGTCAGGACTACCCAAAGGAGTCAAAAATCTTCAACGATTTGAAAACATACAGACGTGAAGCACAGCGACAACACACACTTTTCAGGAAAGATTTGTTGCAAACGAAAGACCACAATTGTCAAGTGTCACATGATCAAACGCGGTATATAATAAAAACGGACACACAGGGATACGAGGCGAGCGGTCTGAACTGCTTTTCCATGAGCTCTTATTTACAGTAAAAATGAATCAAAAAGAAGAAACCCGTATAGGTTAAATGCAGCTCGTAAAGGCCACAGGGGAGCACTATATTTACTTACGAGAAACACTACTCAGGCCACGCCTCCCTGAACTCATGGAGAGACAAATCGGCCAATCAGGCTAAAAATCCTCTATTATGGAGCCAGTTTCAGCTGGAGAATGCATCTATTGTGTATGTTTTAGGTTAATGGCGTAAACTAGAGTACCTGGAGGAAACACACGCTTGAGGCAACTTTCTTAGCAGCAGTATATTTGTTGAAACTTTCTTCTGAAACATTCAAGATGCACAATTGAATTTTACAGTGCACCTTTCCTCCCTCTCCTTCCTCTGTGCTGGAGAGGAACCGTAGTGTAACCGAAATAGAGAGAGGGTCCCAGCGGACAGCTCGGCACACATTTTGCTTCAGTCCTTTTGTCTCTCTTTTAGCACCTAGGACCGCGGCGCCAATTGCTTCAGCTCCAAAATGAGCTGGTTAAATGCAAATCACAATCAATCACACCCGGAGGTCAGCCATGACATTCAGTATACTCTAACATGACTCCTGAGGAAATCAGATTGTTGTGGTGGAATGATGAAAATAGGAAAATATTTCAGAAATTGCACGTGAAATATTTTAAAATATTGTTATAAACCGGAAAGGTTTTCAACACAAACAAATACACAAATATTCTGTAAAGTGCCCGATCTGACAACTTTTGGTAAAGAAGCACACTCTTTTAGATCTTTTAGATAATGTATATACTTGGATGAGCCAAATGTAAACCTATTGCAGGTGCTCACAAACTGGAACAATGACTGCAGTAACAAACCTCTGTTTCCTGCCAAAACAAATGTTTACCTGTTCTTACACACTTTAAACTTAAACTTCACTGCTGAGTGTTTTTTGACCAGCAGCGCTACACAATTTAAAGGATCAGTTGAGCTATTAGCATATCATAATCTCGGCGGTTAATCTAAAAATGAGGTAAAAAGCACAATTTATTCATCAATGTTACAATTACTATCAAAGGATCTACTGCTAAGGCTTACTTCTTCAACATGATTGAAAATGACTTCTGGACAATTATTCCGGTGCATAACATCTGCATGTCATACTATCATTTCCCTCAGCCCATATGTCTCTTGATAGGACCACCCTGCTGAATATTCATGTGTAGAAATGTGAAAGTGTTGTATGGAGATGACTTTAGTCCAACCCTGGAGGTCTGCTGTCACACACAGAAGAAGTGAGCAGCAGACAGAGGCAGATGACACTGCGGCCATGTTTCTGTGTGAAGCTGCGGACCCCCAGTGTTAAAACTCATTAGTCATACATGCCACAGATGCCCTGCTGATCTAGTGTGGCGATCAGATCAGATCAGTGTGCTGGATCTGATTGGTTTGTGTTTGAGAACTGTCATTATAACTTCAGGAACTACAGACTCGCTGACTCCACCGACCAAACGTCCAGTGCAACATTTATAAAAGACAAATCAAAGCCTTTCCACGACTGGTCTTCTGGTTGATGGCATGAGGTAATAGTAGCACTGAATGTACATGGTTACTGTTACAAATTAGGGTAATCATAATCGTATTTTTTGATCATTGTAATCGTTATCTGGACTGTGCAATATATAGCAAAGACCATAAAGACAATAAAATGGCTTAATATTCTCAGTCACCGTATTTCAACCTTCTCAATGTACAATAGAAATAATCGTTAGACTAGTTGACTTCAAATGAACAGGCAGATATTTGGTAAAGTAAAGTTACAATACGAGTTTTATACCATTTTGTGGAACATTCCAGTTAAAACAACAACATTTCCATGAAGATTCCTCGAAGGTTTTGGATCCTCAGCCTAAAACCAGCCTTTACCCAGTTCAATTAAAGGCGAGCAACACATATTCATATATCATCTACTTTTTCTGGACAGTTATTTGCTGGACTGACACAAACAAGGCTTCTAAATACCCTCCTAAAAAAACGATATTTGAATCATCAGTGCAAATATGTCCATTTTTATATTTCTTTTTGTGTACATAGCTGATAGCATCTTAAAACATTTGCGATGCTGCCCAAGTTGCTGATGTGCTGTTTTCAGGCAGAGGTCAGGGCCTAAGTTTACACTCTGACAAAATTAATAATGGCTCTGTTAAAGAAGCCACAAGTCAAAAAAGGTCAAGAAGTTACACATTTGCAGAAAAGTTGGTAGGACGAAATTATTTTCTATTCTGCACAGGTTTTCCCACTCAACTCCCAAACTATTCTTTAATGAACTAATTTTAATAAAACCAGCCATGTGTGCAAGACTATTTCTCACATTTTTGACTGCCAATAAACAATAAAAAGCTAAATTTCCAAACTAGCAGCAGGAGACTAACTAGAGTCCAGTGTAATATGCAAAACGTTGTGGAATAATAACAATTATCTCTCGATCTTGCCAAATTGATGCTATTAAAAAGTATCTTTGTGTGCGATTGCCAGACATAATGGTTTCTTCTGCGCAAAGTTATGGTTTGTTAATTACTCCAATCACTTTGTTGCCTCCGGCTCATCAAGATGAAATTTCTGAAATGCTACAGTGGTTTGAGCGAGATCAAAGACTCTAAAACAGGTTTGATATGGGACCGCAGCCGTCGGCACATTACACAACCAAAATATTTTCACTATAAACTCCAAAGTCCCATTGCAGAGCTAAGGGATACGGAAAGTTGATTACAATTTCGGTCAATGCCTGCCTCATATCTGGAGCCGTCGTGCAATAAAATGTGCACTGTTTGCTCAGCGTAACTCATAAATAATGCACAAGATGCTGAAAAGAAAGCTCAATATGGAGGGAACTAAACTTATTTTACCGTTCCACATATATCAATGAGAAATTGTGTGTTCGGTTGGCTTTTTAACTTTCTATTTCCATCATGCAGGTAAAGTTACGCGTTGTTGCTTTGAGACTCTTGAGCCAACTTGCCTGGATTGGATGTAGGGTGAGTGAATGTTGGTGGTCAGAAGGGCCACTGGACCACTGGATACGGAATGAATGAAAAATGCAATGTAATGTGTCTGTTAGTGTCAATCAATTGCATTGTCATAAGTCTTTTATTCGAGTTAGCTTGTCTTAACACAATTAACCAAGCTTTCAAAATGTCTGAAATGTCAGTACATCCACTTGTCTCGCAGAAATCCTGTAAGTCAATATTGTTGTATGGGGAGTGTGTCTTACTGTACAGGACTATGTAAACAGTGTAGAGCTCAGGTCAGCTACATATGAGGTGTGTGTCTGTACATGGGTGTGGTCTGGTCCTAATTATAGACTGTGGTCAAGGTTTAGAGACAGTCGGCTCTCCTCTGCCGCTGCGGGTTATCCATATGTACACAGATCATTACTGCCTGTTTACACTGTGAGAGGTGGGACAGTGACACATGTGCGCAGACAGGAAGTAGTCACAAAGGAGTCACCAGGCTTTCATCATTGTTATCAACATGACTGAACCTCTAAATGAAGATCTTTGTTTGTTTCTGATGATACTTTTGTGACCTGAAAGTGAGTAATGTATTACACATGCAGGATGCTGTTTGAAGTATAACAAGACCAGAGGGAGAACCAGAGGACAAAAATCAGAGGACATTCAAATAAAAGAAAATTAAGGCACATATAATTCAACATAAACGTCTGTCAAATGTGTTTTTTCAAATGAAGTCTGAATGTAATTTTTTCCATTTTGCGAATGTCCAATATAATGTCGGTCCAGTTCTTGATTGTTGGTGTAATTTGTGTCTTACATTTTTTCGTGATGACCTTTTGCCCTGCTGCCATGAGTATTTTTTCAACTGAACTCTTCAAAACATGTGATTTTGTTGTCCTCCATTGGGATCTACGGTACATATAGTTTTCCACAAAATGACCCCCCCTTTCCCAATTATTTGCAATGTATTATGTAGAGTGAATGTCCAAAATGTTAACACATTTATTTTGATCTTAGAAATGATTTCCCTTCAGTCAGAGAGTTATAATGCTCAGTGCTTTGTTCAATTTCTTGATTATAAATGTAATAATACATTGTAAATACCTATAAAAGTACTGTTTCTCCAGGCCAAAGGATTCTTTCATCATATCAAAGCTTTCCATTAGATTTTTCTTTACAACCTGGTAGAAAACCTTTATACCTTTTGTTATCCAGACCTTGAATGTCATTTGTTGTGAAGTTTTTGAGAGACTGCGAGAATGTTTCATCCAAAGTTCTCACAGGTCGGTTTTGTTTGGTGC
Source organism: Chaenogobius annularis (assembly GCA_015082035.1). Taxonomy (NCBI): domain Eukaryota; kingdom Metazoa; phylum Chordata; class Actinopteri; order Gobiiformes; family Gobiidae; genus Chaenogobius; species Chaenogobius annularis. Next base: position 4,529,722 of record BJKM01000003.1, on the reverse strand, counting down.
AAAACCTTGATCATAAGCCAACAAGTTTAGGATCTTATGTTTTGATTAGCTCTTTTCATGTTGTAAGAGCAGATTTTATCCAGGAATTCTTAATTTCCTCAAGTAAGACCTGGAACATCAGGAATGACACTAAACTCAATATTTTTCCGTTGAGCTTCATATTCCGGGTCACACCAGCATAGCAACGCTCTGATTTGAGCTGAAATGAAGTAATTTTTCAGACAGCCTCCTTTTTCTTTTGACAATTGTAGAGTTTTGAACCAGATTCGAGGTTTTTTGCCTTGCGGTACAAATCTTGAGATTGTTTTATTCCACTCATCAAAGAGAGTCTGGAACAGATAGAGCAATCTAGGCAAAACATTCATTTTTATAGTTTCAATCCTTCGACTTAGATTTAAGTATGGGATAAGAGTCCATTCTTTAAGGTCTTTCTTTATAGTGGAGAAAAAAGGGGGATAGTTTTTCTCTAAGATTGTTGTTAAGAGATTCCATTTGCCATTTAAATAGGAAGGTCTTTCTAAAAGTCAAGGGGGGGTCGCCAGAAAGAGAGAATTTTAGTTTGTTTGTATATTCAGTTTGGTCCAGACATTCAATATTATGAAGGAAATACATTATATTAGGTATGGAAGTTTCTGGTTTGGTCAAATATAATATAACATTATCTGTATAGCAGGCAATTTTGTGTTATACATTGTTGTTATGTTTTATTTATCAAGTAGATTAATTGAATTTACTAACATGTTGGTTGATTTTGTTATCTCCACTTGACTTAACCTACGCAATACATATTATTATCTATTATCCTATAACTTCTGAATGGGGATAGGGTTAGCCAAAGCAATCACTTTTAATCATCTGTAATAGTTTTTTATTTTTACTTGTTCTTTTAACTTGAGTACAACTTTTTAGTGTCCGAGCTTGAGCACAAGATTGCAAGAACAGCTTGTGAAATAATTGTCATGTCACATCATTTGGCTATTATTAAGATTATTATTTTTTTTACTTCAAAAATAATTAGCAGTTTAACATTGTTTTAAAACTAAATTAAAACAATTCAAGAACCACCCAACCATAAATCAAGATGACTTCAAGTATAAACCAGTCTAAGCAAGCATGACAACCATACGTGATAGATAAATGTAGTGAACATGATTATATTTAAGATTTTACTGATTATTTTGCCTATTTTTACCCAGTTTGACCATTTTGGTGATGCTTATATTATTACTGGTTGGACATAAGCAGCAGATGGGACATAGGTGGAGGTAGTTATGTTCACATTGTAGAATTTAATGACGTCATGATCTCAGATGGTTGCCTCAGATGTAACTCATTGAGAGATTCACCGTTTTAGGAAGAAATGTCCGAAGTCCAAAGCCACAAGCGCATCATTTGTTTTGGATTGGCTCCACAAACATGTCCTAATAATATTATGGCTTAAAGTCTTTTCAACTGACCACAATCTCACTTTTGGAGTTAAATAATGGCACCACTTTCTGAGGCTAAGGTGAGAATGTTATTTCTTTATGCTGACAGAGAAGATGCTGAACTTTGTGCCAGTTTTTGTTTCATGTGGAGCTGACCAGTAATTACAGAGACACCATAAACCAGGTCAACACATCTGCAGTCTGGCAGCTAAACCAGAGCAGAAACCATATATTCTGCTCTGACCTCCAGCTCAGTTTAAACTATAGACAGTCTTGATGTCACGTGAGCCACATCTGTTACCTAGCAACCATATTGTAAACAAGGGCCATAATCCATAAACATTACACAATTATTAAGATCGGATAACACCTTTATTTTGTTAAATGATTGTTTAAACTGTGTGTTGTGTGTAAATTGTCCCTGCATTTTGAATAGAATGTCACTTTCTGATTCTGTCGTAGGCTTTGTTTTTTTTTTTTAAATTGCAACCTGAGTTATAATGTAAAAAAAAGTAATAACCTTTCTGATGCAGTTTAATTTTAGCACTCAGACCTGCATGTAAACGGGAAGATGATGGACGGGAGCAGATTGCATTTATATGAATTGTTTCGGATGTGATTGGATAAGAGGAAATAGACTGCGATCGGCTGACTGTGATCTCAGCAAGAATGATAAAGGTATAATTTTCAGGCTATATCTTCAGTAACTGGATATAAATATTACAAGTGTTTACCACGTCGAAAACACCTTCTAAATGAACATAAATCTTGACTTGCAGAACCACTTGTGTCAAAAAAAGTCTTTGCCTGAACCTCCTTCATCTCTGCCTGTCTTCCCTGCACCACCACACTGCTTCTTCTGTCTACCTCCTGTGTTTGCCTCCGAGTTGTTCTTTTTTGGACGGAGTTGTGCTGCCCTTTTCAAAGTTATTTTCAATGCCTCGGGCTCCCATTAGTATTCAGCTTAACACCAGCTTGCTTTGTTTCAAGGAGAAATTGCCAACTCTTAGCCTAAATTTTGCAATAAGCACAGGCAAATGGTCCACAGCCCAGACGCAAACGAAATGATTCACCTGGGTGCCTCTCCGTTCTTTTCTCTTTTCACCGTCTTGCACCCCTCGCCTGCCGACTACGGCTTCTTCTTTGGGTTGTGTTATGAATCAATTCGGTGGAGGTTATTGCCGTCATGAACAGATTCTTAAAAGAAAAAAAAAAAAATCTTGAAGGTTGATAATATTTCACACAGAGGTAATATAAGCTTTTACCATTTCCAGCAATTAGATTCATCCGTTCACTGTCTATTTCTGGGAGGTGTAATAGAAAAACGTAAAACAGGGCTCATTGATGCTCACTGCAGTGCCTAGAGGTCAGAAAATCACTGAGCATTTCTTGATTTACATACTATTGCTTCACATCACATTTTGTATTAGAGGTGCACTATGTAACTTTTCTGCCACCTGCTTGTCTCCATGGAAATACCATTGCGTTGCCTGGAATGTTACACAATATTAGATATGCATACTGGGGAAAGCAGATTTTACTTTATTACATGGAAAAAGCACAAAAAAAACAGGTACAGTCCCTTTAAGTACATTTATCAGTTCAGCAATTCAATTTAACCTTGTCAAAATGCTCATAATTATTATTCTGTTTTAGTAGACATTTAAACCCACAATTTATAATATACTTTTAATAAACTTTTAGAGATATAGTTAACTAACCCTAAATTAAACGCTTAAACAATAAGCGTAAATAAATAAAGATGTTGTGTAAATAACTTTACACAACATCTTTCATGTAGACGTACAAATACATTCACGTTTTTGTTCAAAGTTTTTATATATCAGTTCTTCATTCAACACAGAGGCTGGACCAGACAATGCTGTCAATATGAGGCTTGATGATTGTCTGGCACATTGCATCGCCAGTCTTTCAAAGCATCTACCGAGGCATCTGGTAGTATACTAGGTGGGGCAGACTGACAAGATATCGAATGACCTCTCATTGTTTACAGTGGCCCCGCATCAAACAACCCCTTCTCATCTGTCAAAAACACCTCACCTATACAAAGCCCTGGCCATTACCTGTCCATCCATCACTGCAGCCCCGCTTCAGTCTGCAAACACGCTGCATTTTTTATCCTCTGATTTCTTCACCTTTTGCCGAGCTGTCAGTGGAATATCCAATACTTTGGTAACCCTCTCCATTGCAAACGTGAAGTCTTCTCTCTTCAAAGACCGCAGGAGCCCGGCACACATTCCCGTACATGGGTTTTTTGAAGCTGCGAATCGATGTGCAGGCAGGTCCGGCGTCTGATTCTGGCTGATATCGACTTGAATACGTGGGTGCCCGAGGTGGTATCTGTATTTGTAAATGTTTTGATGGATTTGCAGCATCCTGTAAGAGGCGTTCTGGTTTTTGAGCACAGAGGCAGACAGTGCAGAACACAGAGAGACGTATAGATAGACGCTAAACGCATGGCAGCTCTTTCTACTGAAGGGTTTAACACTTTCAACCGCTATCTCCCAAATCAAAGCAATGTACAATGTGGTGTTTTTCAAACCTGAAGCTTGTGTCAAAGCTGCCAGGAAGAAGCTGCTGAATAATTTGATGATAAAGTTTGCATTTGACATTCAGCACGATATTTTGGTGGTCCAGGCTGCAGCACATATGCCAGGAGCTGTGCCAGCCTCAGCCCTGAGAGACGGATTCTCAGATGAGGTAATTTGCTAAATGTCTTCTGTCAATCTTCACTTTCACTTCACTCTTACATCCGTCCCGTCCAATAAAGCCTACGGGCTGAAAATGTCTATCAAATATACTGTATTTGAACGGTTTTTATCATTTTCATCCAGGTAAAATGTTAAAGAACGGGTTCTTATTTTCAAACATATCTTGATCAACTCAAAATTGAGAAAGTTGTAGCTCATAATGAGAAATGCTGATGACAAAAAATATATTTAGTGATTGTGTTCCAATAACATTGAACTACAGCTAACCTATCATGTGGAAAAATAAACCTTTGCCTCTGATGATTTTGGTTGTCATTTATGGGAGGATTGGCTTCTATGTTAATATTACATAGAAGTATATGACATGACAACCAAAAGCTTTAAGTCTTATTTATTTGGATGCTTTGGCCTTCTTTTGCTCCAATAAAACACCAAAAACATAAATTCAATATCTTGTAGACTATGTAAAAAATACCAAAACAAAAAAAACAGACTTTACAGTGTGCCCTTTCCTTCTGAGGCCGTATCCATTGTAGCACACATCATGAGACGAAACTTTTCTCAGTTTGACTATTTCATGCAGCAGGTTTAGTGGTTCCAGTCGCATGAAGAAAAGCTTGCACCGGTCCACACTTACAAACATAAAACTCACAATGTCTCCCATAGTACATAGGATACGCCACTGATCGTGTTTCATGACTACATGTATTGCTCCTGGTTATGTAGCTTTAGCCTCAGGGGTAGAAGGGAAGAATCCTATAGCACACACAGGAGTATCTGCAAGTGAAATACATTTGACTGCAAGTCTTACTATACATATAAGAGAACAGAAGAATAGTAACACAATAATAATATTTTTGTCTTGCTTCTCCATAGAACCAGCCAGACCACTCTTGTTTCTGTCTTCATGCAGGTCAAAGAACCAAATAAATGCAAATTGGGGCTGAGAGACTTTCAGGGGTGTCTAGTAATTAAATGTTAGCTATAATTGCTAATAAACACGACTATCATACATATAATGACTTGTTTGGCAAACATAGCTAAGCGACAACTCATTTACGTTGAGCATTTGATTTTCAGACATGCTAGGAACTTCTTACTTACTATAGTCTGCGCTGGGGGGACTGTAGTTCCAGTCGTACTCGGAGCTTGGGTCTTCCGAGTTCCGACTTGTCCATTTTCACTGGAACACCCATCCACCTCAGAAATTCTACTCGGACTCTGAAAATGTCAGAGTTAGAAAATCAAACATGGCTGCGCCCTGAGTTTGGTTAAAATACCCAGAAAGCTTCATTAGTGATAGTACTTTTAAGTTATTTTATCTTTATTTGGTCTCTTCTGTTTACTCGCTCTGTGTGAAACTTCACCTACGCAGCCTCTGAGCTTCTGCAGTTATAAATGCATGTCGTTACTGTTAAACCGTATGCTTGACAACTGGAACACAGAAACTCAGAGAAAACGTTCTGTCCGAGAATCAATCAAAAAACCACTTTGGGCACATATACGAGGTACCAATAGCACTGTAAGAAGGTTAAAAGCTCTGAAAAGTCGATTTTGCATGATATAGGCCCCTTAAGGTTAAGGTACACAGCACAGCGCCTGGGGATCCATCTCCAGACCTTGAGCTCGGCTTGGTCAGGACCTTAGCTGGAGGATGATACCCATGGTGTATGTTTTGAGTTGATGGGGGAGACCGTACCCCGTAGGAAACCCACCCAGACACAGGGAGGAACATGGAAACTCAGCACAGAAACCTAAAATCTTTTTGCACATCTTGTACACACATTAATTACTTGATACAACGTTTTGTTGACTTTGTGAAAACTGCTCTATCACCTTGAGAATGCCCAATCTTATCCAAGCTCGTGAGCTAAGCAGGGTTGGGTGTCTGGTTAGTTCTGGGAAGGGACACTGCGGGGAATACCAGGTGCAATAACAGTCACTCTCTCAACCCACTAAACCAATAATAATAATGACTTGAGTTACAATATTTGAGTTGGGTTGGTATCGAAACAGCATCTGGATTTAAAACCTGCATAATGACACTGAAACTAGTTCTCTGTCGTAACACCAAAAGAAAAAGGAGAAACTTTTAAAAAAAAAGTTGGGGATTTTGCTTCAGTGTCTGTTAATGTGAGGCGTGAATAAGCCAAGTGGGTCCTTAATGGATACTGACAGATAAGATTTGAAGATCACTTGTCCTCTCCATTTGAATGTCGGACATAAAGAGCCAACAGTCAACACCCCACTTGGAAACATTTCAAGTGCCTTAAAAGCTGCCGTGGTTTGGGCACAAGTAAAGTAAACTCATCCACTGACAAAGCCACAATCATACATATAATCATTCTAGACAACCACTTATAGTACATGTGACACTCAGCAGCACCAAAGCAATCACAAGTGAGCAATAATGTCCCGTATTTGACCTGTTCTTCAGTGTGCAATTGGAATTCAATACCCAGGAATACCAGCACGTTCCCAGAGAATAAATCTACTGTTTATAATTGATGGAAGAACCTGAGATGTCCATCGACCCAGTAAAACATGAAAACTCCTGGTTCTGTTTCATATTCCAACACAAGATCCTTATCAAAGTATAAAGAAATAAGGCTGTCACTTATTCTGGATGTCAAAGGCGTTGCCATTAATTGTACCCCTGGTTCAGCTTGTATAATTTTACATGGAGCTGCCGATCTCAATAGCAAATAAGTTATATACAGACACAACAACATTTTCAAATGACTTGTTGATGCAAAGGAAGATTGAACATTTTACGTAAACCAATCTACGTTGTATCATGTTTTAGCGGCAAGACCTTTTCCTCATTCTGCACTTAAGTGAACGCAATTCCCGCTCAACTGGAATTGCCCAAAAAATTTTAAATACAAATCCATAGCAGAAAGAGATAAAAGTAGGCGGGGCGGAATAAGGTGAATAATATTGACCACTCTGCTATAGCGCTATTGAGTATTTAGAGCAATTATTTTAGTTCTCTCACAAGTTTAGTCCACAACTGCATTGCACTGATGTGAATGAACCACTATTTCAACAATCGGTGTCATAGTGATAGTATGACCTCACCCTTTTATCAAACTGCTAAAAGTTACTTGTTATTTATTCCTGGCACACCGCATCCCTCAATCTCCTGTGGTGCTCTCTCTCTCTCACACACACACCTCGGCGACGGGAGACAGTTTCCACGGTGACAGACGGATCATTAAAGGCTGTAGGACGCCATCATCCCCTCTTTACGGTCCAGATGTTCATCAGAGACCAGAGCAGAGACGGGGAAAGGACACACTAGGGGATCCGCAGTAGAGTATGTGTGTGTGTGTGTGTGTGTGTGTGTGGAGAGAGAGAGAGAGAGAAGGAGGGGGCAAGACTTCACAAGGGATGCCTAAAAGAGTGCTGATGAGCAGGGAAAGAGTTGCTGACTGCGACATGGGGCAGTGCGGCGCGGTTTGGAGGACAAAACTCAGTGTGAGACCAAAGCGCACACACAGCCACACACACAAGGCCAGATACTTGTAGTGTGGAGGGGCTGGCAGCGCGTCAGACAGCAGGGCACACAGGCTGCGACGTGAGGCTGAGGAAGGCTGGCAAACGCAGAGAGGGGTGGGTAAAAATACACTGTATACGTCTCAGCAGGAAAGGTGTTTGAACAAAACTGGCTTTTAGCAAAGTTGAGTGTGACATACGAAACGCAAGGGTATAGTTACACTTATAGAAAGAAATGATTACCCTAATAAACCCTATACAAGCTGGCTTGATTGTTCTGGCATCATCACCACGTACTGTATCTCTCAGAAAATCAATTTAGCCCTAGTAATTACTGTGACAGACAATGTAAAATGTGTCTTTGCCAAGAACAAAGCAACATTGGACCCAATATTGCTTCGTCCTTGACATCCTATAGGCATGTCGAGATTATTCAGGTCACAAGAAAATAATAATCGTGACAAATGTCCATAGAAAATAAAAGTAATTTTATTTCAATATATGCACCAAAAAGTGAACTTAAATTCAAAGTGCTTTTTATCTGGCAATTTATGTCACAGTACTATTACTTTTTCATTCAGAAAGTTGATTTTATACGGCTAGTCACAATTGAGGAAAGGTACTTAATATGACAATGTGAATGAAAGAGAATCAAGGATTTCACTGTTCACACTTGTTCAATAATGGTGAATAATTTGTGATATTTCTTCAAACAATAATGGTAACACTAAAATTTGGTATTGGGACATACCTAATGGGTCAGACCAAATATCAAACTAACAATATGATAGTAAGTGAAGGATTAGCCAAACTGCCTACATACTAACGTATGGTGGAGACAGGAGTTTAAAGGCATTTTTTAAAATGCCCAACGGCATATTTTAACATAACAATATTATTATAGAACCTATTGTCAACATAAGTAAGTACAGGTCTAAGGTTTAGATCTAGATCAATGACTTCTATTTTACTAAAGTCTTTACATGTTGAAAGGCAGATGTGACATTCATCTTGACCCCACTGTATGAATAAGTGAGACAGAATGAAAACCATTAATTTTTTTCTCACAATGCATGTCTGCGGTGAATGGGTTTCACGTCATGGATCATTTATTGGAACTTTGGCTCAGGGTCACCAGCCTTTGCCACCTGTTACCCTTTTGTACGCGTTCATCACTACTTCAGAGAATAAATGACATTTGTCCTGTAAATAACTTTTCTGTTTGGATGACTCATATACTTCATGATTACGGCATTGGTAAGAATTAGGTTACTTAGGCTCATATACCTCTTCTATCATCGTTAGTGCAGTGGATCTCAAACGTTTTACACTAAGCACCACATGAGAAAATAGTTGGTCTTCTGAGTACCACCAGATCAAACAACATGCGTACAACTGACACAAAATGTTGAAGATTTTCAGGTTTGGTTTTGTTCTGGTTGGAAGCCAAAATGACTTAACCTGAATAAACATATCCAGTTGACTGAAACTTAAAAATAAAAGACTTTGCTCCCACTATAAGCTCATAATTAACAATAGTCATTTTGTATTTGCCTTTTTACAACTCATTTAGGTTGTTTCTGCAATAGACCTCGGAATCAGATGTCAAAAACGTCACATTTTCCTGTGGAGATGCATTAGCAAAAACAATATAAAACAATAACAAACACAAAATTGTGTGTTTGTGTCTTTGTTTATTTTTGTTTGTATGGTTTCATTCTTTTCCATTTTAATTTACTTCAACGAAAGGATATAACAAGTATCATTGTTGTTGAATCTTTAAATTGTTATTGTTTTTTTGGTTTTTTTTTGGTTGTCTGTCTGGTGTCAAAGGTGACGTGAGTATGAAATGGTTTGTCTCGGAGACGCTGGATTAAAAAGATTAAATACAATTTTAAAAAGAGCCGTGGAACAACCTGATACGCTGTTTTGTCGCCACTAAAACATATATAACACTAGTGTCGGAATACTTTTAAATGATCACTAAGTTTAGCTTATCATCTTAAAGACTTCATTGGTTTAACATTAGGCTAACGTCCTTTGAGGACACAATCCCGATCTCTATATGAATAATTATTGTTCGTGTCTTGACAGTTGCATTTGCCTCAGATGAAACATTCACCACCTGCTGCCTCCTGTTGCTATGGTACTTTCAACTTGTCAGAAGTAAACTTTTTCATAAACCCATGCAGCCAATTAAAAATACCTATTTATAATTATATAGGGTTTGAGAACAAAAATAGTGTTAATTTTTTTTTGTTAATGGCAGGTTTTGAGTGTGTTGAAGAGTTTGTCTGAAGTTTAGATGCTAGAATTGCAAGATATCACACAATCAAATCAAAATTACAATGTGAATGGTTACGATTCAATTAGCAAATTTCAAAGACAGCATTATTTCAGTCCTTTGAAAACAACAAACTATCCGGTCTTATTTGGTCCAAAAGCTGCTAACTCTGTAGTTTAGAGTATGGGTTAGCAATCGCAATAAGGTTTGGGGTTTGGGTTAGGGCTACTATCACAATTGCAATGAAAAATTGCAATTTGACATTAGAATAGTTCAAAATGTATCTGCCCTTATCAACAATGAGGCAGGTTTTTGATGTTGATGCATCTACAAAGGGCCAGGAAAAATAATATTGTATTATTAAATTTTGCCCAGAATATTTACTGTAGTCCTGTTGATGCCAGGTCTAAGCACCATATCTTGAACTTACTGAGATAGAACAATTGTTTTGATGGGGTTGAAGGTTTGTGCATCCATCACTTTTCGACTTCACCCACAACATCACAAATAACAATTTATTATATTCTGTTTGTGCTACTCTATAAAGTTATGTATACGTTACTACCACTACTCCACTGGAGCAGCTTGTTTACCCGCTTTATCAACCTGCATACAACCTTATGCAAAAGTTCCTACCCCAAAAAGTTCACGCTAAGTATTTTCAGGACATTAACAGCTGATTGCTTGTCTACCACTATAAGTACCTATTATTCAGTCCAACAAAATGCATATCAGGAAAATGGCAGCCTGGCCGGCTTATTTGCTTCAAGTGCTACCGCCGAGCTACTCTGAGAGCAAAATGAAAGAAAATGGCCTGTGCCTGTGGTTTGAAATAATACAGGAAAAAAGGAGCCCTGATGGGGGAAAAGTCTTGCACTGGCTCTCTCTCTCTCTAAATGCGGCCTGTTTTATTGTGAATTAAATTGAAGTGGAACACAAGAGTTTCAGATGTGGAGGGCAGAGAGAAGTGAGCGATAAGGGCTGCAGGCTTAGAGACAGGAAAGAGCTCGTCCAATGAGAGGGAAGAGGCACAGAAAGTAGTGAATCAGGACAGAAGAGAGAGAGATGCGGAGATAAGGAGAGCACAGAGGAAGTGGGCCTGTCGAGATAAAGACCAACCCAGACACACGGAGCAAGATTACAGGCAGGAGGCCACATTTCCAAGAAGCACCAGGCCACAGAGAAGAGAGGGCCATGGAGAGGAGCAGCAGGAGGACAGGCACTTACAGGCTGCAATTAAACTCATATGTAGAGTGATGGTGTTTCAGGATAAAAATGTTGAATCCCAATATGTATCTTGATATGAGTGCATATTACAAATGTTACACTGCAGGGTTCATTAAGCAATTATACCGTAGCTCAACAGCGACGGCCCACCGCTTGGTTGCGGAAGTACATTTTACCATTTATATGGCAAGGCAATAAACCTAGTATCCGGTTCAAAACTCTGCAACTATCAAAAGTAAAAGAAGGCTGAGGTTTACCTTGTCTGAAAAATTAATAGAGATAAGTCTGTTATCTTAAGTTCGGGAGCAGGACCACACCCCTTTCACGCCCCTTCCTGCAGTTACACTATTTAAGCCTCCAGTTAACACCCACCTGTGTTCGTGACTTAAGTTTTCGGGTTTGTCAATAAACACTTTGCATCGTAGCTGGGGTTGCTAGTGAACTTTATTTCAGCTCAAATCGGAGCGTTGCTGTACTGGTATGACCCAGAATATGAGGCTCAATGGAAAAATATTGAGTGTAATGTTGTGCCGAGGATTCCTGTACAGGCTTTACTGGCAGATGATAAACGGTTGAGTCATGGAGGAAGAGCTGGAGAATCTTTGGGTAAAATCTGTTTACGACCTGGAGGGAGCTAATTAAAAGATATAAACTAAACAAAGTTGTTAAAGTCTTGAACTGGTTGGCTTATGACCTTATGGTTTTACACCCAACAGCATCTGGATAACAAAAGGATTAAAGATTTTCTACCAGATTGTAAAAGATAATCAAATAAAAAGCTTTGATAAGTTGAACTTTGACTTGGAGAGACAGGACCTTTATAGGTATTTACAAATAAGGAGTTATCATAAGTAAGACATTAAACAAAGCCCTCTGACTGAAATATTTATTAAGGCATATCATAACCAAGGGAAATACATAATATCTAAATGATATAAATGTGTTATCAATTTGGACAACCACTCTACTAATTACATTACATTACTAATAAATAGGAGAGAGGGTGATTTTGTTTTGACAGACGAAGAATGGAAAATATATGTACATCTCAGTAGAAAACCACAAAACCACATGTTTGGAAGGAATTCTGTTGGAAAAATGTTTCACAACATCATGTCAAAGTGCTCATTATTCACAGGTAAATTCTAACTGTTCGAGAGTCTGTGGTTGCAAGGAGGCTCACCATTATCGGAAATATGATTATGGGGAAGTAGCATTTTAACATTCCGCAATTAGCTTCTGGAATAGCCTTTCTAAGGTCCTGAGACAGTTCCCTGCTTTAACAATGTTTAAATCTAGGCTCTGCATCTGACTGAGGGAATTTTATCTGTATATTAGTATTTTTAATATATTTTACCATTCTTGTTTTCAATTGTTTTCATTCTGAAGTATTTAGTTCTTTTTGTTTTTATAGTTGTAAAGCACTGTTACGCTTTGTATGAATGGTGCTTACAAATAAATCTTCATTGATTGATTGAAGTATCAGAACTATGGATTCGGGCCTGAAAACTCCGGCCATGCAGACAATTAGTGGATATCTATGGATTATACTTAAAAAAGCCATCACAAAAAAATGGATGACAATCTGCAAAGTGCACTGACGATCAAGGACTGGACCGGCATTTTAATTGACATACGGAATATGGAAAATACCATATTTGGATTCAACTTTAAATTAGACAAATTTATTTAAACCGACTTTGGACCAACTGGGACATTTATTTTGTGTGCCTTAGTTCTATGTAGATGTCTTTTATTGTGATTTTCTTTTGTCTGCAATGTTCTCTCTGGTCTAGTTTCTTGTATCTAGTCAGCTATGTGTAAGTAATGAAGCATAGGACCTACAATTCTGTTCAAAATCTGTTTCTAAGACTTTTTAAACCACCAGATTATTAAAATATTTAGTCAAATTTTAAATTTTGCGTGTGTTTTTTTGACTGAAAATGTGACTTTTTGACTTAAAATTAGTTATCGCATAGCTGCTCAGCCTCCACAGTGCCTTTTAACTCTTTCTATTTGTATTTATCAAAATGGCAAAAATGAATGAGAAATTTACTCATGGAGTAACGCTAAACTTCAAAGCGGGCAGGACAGTAGCGCGCCATAAGCTAACTGCACTTCTTAAGGCAGATCTTAAGGCATACTTGCATAAAAAAGGGATTTATGTCCTCAAATCCATTTTCCACTTTCTGATCATACAAAACACCATAGCTGACAGTAGAGGGTAGGCAAAGTATTATAGAGCTCTGATTTTATAAGAATTAATCTGATGGTGAACTGACTTTAAAATCCCAGATAACCATTTACTCTGGATAGGGAGATGTCGTAAATATGCAAGATGACACAAATATATGAGAATGAAAGCAAGACTGTGTTTAATGAAGAAATATTATAAACATTATACACTGGTACAAGAACAAAAAGAGTTCAACTTCAGAAACCAGTATGAAGTAGCTACAGGAAACTTGATTAACTGTGACTTTGCAGTGTAAACCTAAATTTTGTGCTAGCTGTTGTTTGATGTTCTTCTTCCAGACAGGCCTGCTTTCTGCTCCATTATTTGTGGCAAACTGTCAGCACATACTGAGACATATTTGTCGGAGACTCTTTATAGAAGCTGTAACAGGGTTTGACAACTTATCAGGATGTACTGATGTCAGCAATGGCCAACTTCTCTCTTCTATTATTGACACCAGAAAACGTCCAACGATAACTTGAACTAACTAGACTTTTTTCACATTACAACCATATGCCCACTTAAAGATTATGGTAAGATCTCAATAACGCACTAATTATTCCTTTACACATGCCTTGCTTATGCTTAATAGTCCTGCATGGGGAAGGTTAGTCTAATGAGCAAAAAGTCCGAACATTTTTACCCCTGGTCCACATGGCACAGATTTCTGGAAGCCGAGACGCATTAGACTTGGTAGACTGGGTTTGAGGAGGGACAGAGGCCAAGGAAGTGTCTCTCAGTGCCAGGCAACAGGAAGTGCCAGTGACTATACCCATGGTGCCTGCTCCGGACTCTATGGGAACAAGAGAGGGCCAAAAACCACAGATCCAGGTCAGCAAGGCCAAGCTGGCACTGCCCTTCACTTTCCACAAGGACAGCAACAAGAGGGCAAATTATCCACTGGGGAAATTAGAGTCTAACCTTTTGGTATTTATTTATGTGGTTGTTTTTTCCCCATTATTAGAGAAATGCATGTTTATTGAATCAGCATTAAGACTTGGAACTAACCAGGCTATAAAGGACAAAGCTAGGACACCCACGGCAATGGCTAAAATGGACAAATATTGTACAAAACTTAATTAAACTGATACAAAAATGTTGCTGTATCTGGATGCTTAATGGTTTAACCTTGCCAGTGAATGTGTGGGTAGATGCGTGATTGCTGGTGGAGTTGGCGCAGAATGGAAGCCAGATTCAGGACAGTTGTGGCTACAAGAGTAGATGTGTTGGGAGGGAATGAATATTGGTCTTACTGTGGTGGTCTGAGAAGTTTGTTTGACTTTTAAGCCCAACGTGAATTTTCATTTATCTATACACAGTCTTTGCCAGAATTTAACAGGTTAGTGAACATGATTAGATTTCAGATTTTACCAAACATTTTGCAGAGTTGTCCCCAGTTTGACTATTTTTGTAAAGTTTGTAATTGTACTTCCTGGTTGGACAAGGGCAGCAAATATGACATAGGTAGAAGTAATTTTACAACTGTTACCTAGCAATCAGATTGTGAACAAAACAAAAATTACGCAATATCTATTATTTGATGAATAGTAATACCTGATAACACCTTAATTTTGTTGAATAATTGTTTAAACTGTCAGGAAATCATGTCAGTTGCATGTACATTGTCTCTTTAGAAAAATGGTCAAAATATAATTATGTTCACTACGTTTTAGTGAAATTTGCAGATTCACCTGTCATATTTACTTTAAAGGAGCACTAAGTCATAATTAGAAAAAGATGAGAACCTGTCATATAGAATTAAACCAGTGCAACAACATATAGCGGTAAAAAAATACTGGTATAAGTTAAGATGAATTTGAACAGTGTATACACAAAAAAACATTTAAATTGAGGCTTGA
Source organism: Chaenogobius annularis (assembly GCA_015082035.1). Classification (NCBI taxonomy): domain Eukaryota; kingdom Metazoa; phylum Chordata; class Actinopteri; order Gobiiformes; family Gobiidae; genus Chaenogobius; species Chaenogobius annularis. The sequence continues at coordinate 4,514,459 of BJKM01000003.1, read as the reverse complement.
GCTGCAGAGTTCTCGTGCAGACCAATGTTCTTCTGCCTTTGTTTGAGAATCCCTGATCGGATATGACTCTTGCAGCACACGTCTGCTGTGATGGCTGTGACAGTTTAAGCACATGTGCTGCAGGACTGGTGAGTCAGTGGAGCTGGTGTTAGCTCTGCAGTACGATCCTATGCAATCCTCTGTAGCCATCGCAGTGACCTGTATATGTCCTGTGCATAACAGTGTGAGTCCTCTGGGAGAGCAGCTGTGGTACAACTGTGTCATCTCCACTTCACTGCAAAGTACCTGACTGCACTTTGTGGAGTTTCACGCTCAAGTTCTTAAAGTGATGATGATTGTAAAATTTGGTTTAAAAATAGTGGAAAACGTGTCATTCAAAAGAAATTCTGAGATTTCGTCACAACATTGTATAGTTCTGTTCGATTAAGATGGCAGGGAAATTGTTTATTGTTTATATGTTAGATAAACATAACTGGTAAATGATCACTGTCAACATTACCATTGTTCATTTTTCATCTATATATTTTGACGAAAACACCGTATCATGTAATCAGCGCCTGGAATACTGCTTTCTGCCCAAATTGTCATGTTATAGAATACATAAACTACATACACTACTTGTCAAAAACATCGCTATATTTTTCACCAGTTGATCTTGTATTGATGATGGGAGAGAATGACCAGTGCTCAAAGGCTTCTCCAGCTCGTCCCAAACACTCTCACTGGGGTTCAGATCTGTAGTAGATTAGTTTCTGCTTCTCCTTAGATGTTTTCTCTGCTTCATGCCAATGATTTTACCCTTCTCAAACACACTGACATCTTTCTAATGACCAAGGGATTTGTCTTTCCACTCAAGCCACTCAGTGCAAATGAAAGACAATCACCCATGCAGCAATTATCCAATAGGAAGCTTGTACCTATTTGCTTAGCTAGGTAATCTTCCAATCATCCGCCATTTACTTTACTTCTTCAAACATGTTTAATGTAAAAACTTCGTTAAATTTATGTTTGTTGTCGCTGACATAAATCGATGTGCAAAACAAAGAAAAAAACGCACTTGTGTCACTTGCTACAACTTATGATAAATGTTCTAAAACTTTTCTCGGGTTGTCCTATGTAGAGCATGTGTCTTGCAGCCTGGCACGGACATTAAAGCAGGAACATGAGCTGATCAATAAGTTCATATTAACAATAATGATTCCCAAATGGCTTCCTTCCACGCTCATTTGTTATGTCTGACTCCAGAGGCCAATGCAGATAAAACAGGATATTAGTTTTGCGTCCACTTTAAGGCTGTTGGGAGTATGAACCTCTGTCTATAGGGATAAAAAGTAGTTGGTATTCTTGCGTGCTATCACTGTACAAAAAGGTAGCCTTATTAACGTATTATGCATATACTTGTGCTGTTAAAGCCAGCTAGTTTTCTTTAGAGATTGGAAAGGCATTCATTTTTTAAAGCTATTAGTTCCTACTACTACTTTAAACTTTCATAGTGCATATTAAATCAAAGTGATGCAAGTTGAATGACGCCCTGAGATTTGCCTCCATGATCCAAATTGCCCATACCAATTTACTGAATGTCAATTGATCACAGCACAGTGAGTCTTGACCACATCATGGCTTCCTGGGGCTCTCATTAAATGAATTGCCTCCAAAGGTAAACTTAAATGCACCGTATGTGTATAAGTCTGAATTATTAAGCAGCTTTCATTACGTAAAGTGTATGTGGTTGTCAGTTATAGCCTCTACTCATATCTTATAGTACACAAGCTTCTGCTGCAAACTGCTGACTCCGCTGCTCCAATTGATTGTGAAATGAACTTTTTAGCGTGACAGCCAAGCACACCTCCTGTCTGCGGTGCTGATGGGTCAGTTGGAGTAGGAGAGGTGCATGCTGGGATATGTCCTGCTTGGATCCAGACAGTAGCCCCGCCCCCGTGGCCTCGCAGCGGTGCAGCGGGACATCGGTACTGACTCTCCTCGCGCACGCAGAGTCCCATGTGTCTGCGAAATCTGTGCTCTGTAAGGACGTTTTAAAGAAGATAAAGAGGAGAGTAGGCTATAGAAAGGAGACGCTATATGCCGTCTATATATATATGGTACTGAAGCCGAGGCTGGTTGAGGTGAAGGTAATGTTAGTGTTTAGAGTTTGTATAGTAATTCAAATGGATTTAATACAACATATTTTCGAAGTAAAACTGTTGTCCTTGACTGATTTTGTTTGGACAACTAGTTACATTTTGTTTACCGGCTGTACAAAGGACACATTTTGAGCGCTTTGAGAAAGTAGAAAAGAAAATGTGACCATTTACTGTTTTTTACCATTTCACTATGTAACTTTTCTGGTGGAGATCCTGCCACCTGCTTGTCTCCATGGAGATGTTAGTGTTTTGTAATGGAGACTGATGACGCCACAAGGTCAAGTTACAGGTCAGATTTCCTGAGAGTAAAAGAATGCTCGTAATTAATGTATTTTCAAGCAATAAAAACACCTGTAATTGAATAAATGCAAGATGAACAAGTTTAATGTCATACTGTGGAGCTTTCCAGGCCTGGCAGAAACCTTTCCATGGAGACAAGCAGGTTCTGGACCTACTGTACTGTAACACTTTCATTAACTATGACCAACTAATAAATTCAGCTATGATTATTATTACTACTACTACATTACTGCTACTATCACCAACACAACTACAAATGACATTACATTTTTGTCAAATAGGTACTGCCAAAGTATTTTTTGGGGTCTGAAATGAAATGAAAATTCTCTTGTCTCATTATTATCACAATTAGAAGCTGTAAACAGATATAAATTACATTATTACTCCAGCATGAACTTCCCGTGAACCTTAAGAACAACTGTTAGCGATTGCATTATCCCCTTGAGTGACCATACAAACACATTATCATATCTGTAACATCGTGAATCCAAGTTAGTCATCAGCATCCAACCTCATGCCTCGCCTCAAACTAGGGCATGAGGAGACAAGTGCAGAAGCGAGGGGTAAAACCAGCCAATAAAAAGCTTATAAAAATGAGAAAATGAAAGAAAACAGAGATAAACAGACAGACAGATTTACCCAGGCTGCTGCACATTGTGCCGGTGGAGTTGCTTTTTGGAAACTGGGTCATTGTTCCTCCCACTCAGCCTGTCTGATCCTCCACATAGGCCGGCTCTTTATTTATTTCATTATTTTTTCACCGAATAAGCACCTCTCTCGTCTCCTCTTTTTTTTGTTGAGAGGGAAAAGAGTCAAGCGTTTCCATATCCAGACAGACGTGACACGGCAGATGAAAGAAATGGTGTCACCAAACAATAGTAGTCTGAGAGGCTTGAGGGGTGAGGTGTGGCTTAGTAACTACAGATTTTGGATTTGAATGTTGTGGGTCACATGTTGGGGTTTTAAACCTGTAGTAGACAAAGTGTAATTACTTGAAAAGGCTGGGTTTTTTTGTTATTTTATATACATATAGCTCCAACTTCTTTTGAGACATGTGTTTCGTTTGTTCAGTTGTAACGCTTGCCTGGCCGGTTTTTGCGCAGTAGTTAGGGCTGATAGTACCGATGACTCCGGCAAAGCTATTTTTTATTTAACTGCCATACAAATGTGGATTCATATTCAAATCTAACTGTATGTGTTTGTAACTGGTCAGCAGTCTACTTGTCTGTAAAACTGGTAAACAGGAGGCGTAAATTCAGATAAAGGGGAACAATGTAACTTTTCTGGTGGGATCCACAAGGTTATTGCTTTGTCATTCAACATTTTAAACCTTTCCTGCCTGTATTCATTTACAGTATTTTTTTATCACAAAATACCATGAAAAACATTTTAAATGTGAGTGGAGTAGCCTCTTCATAGATCTGGGGTCTCATTTTTAAAACTTTAAGTGGAATTCTTACAAAAAGTGTGCGCACTGTCAAAACAGAAACTCACAAAACGTTCACCTCTCTTCTGGCTCGTCTCTTTAAGCTCCGATGCACAAAGCTCAGCATTTTTGGACCGGGCCGCTCATTTTAGGTCAAGTTGTCTTTTTCATAAATCCCAAACTTAACGTGGAAAGTTATGTACGTAGCATTTTTGTACGTACGCATGGCTTATGAGACCTGTGACCTGTAAATTGGCCTGTTGGCACTGCCCGCTTGTCACCATGGTAATACATAACTTTAATGCCATACGGTGTAACATTCCAGGCAAAGCAATAACATCAGCCATGGAGACAAGCAGAAAAGTCACATACTGGACCTTTGAGTTTTAAAATCATCCATCAACAGTAGCACTTTTTTTTGCAACTGTGAATGCTAATGTTTTCTTATCGGGTCATGCAGTGGTTTACTTTAATTTGATCCACTGGTTTGAACATGTTATGTTTTCGTTCTTGTGTCCGGCACGAGTTAACAGATTCTACTCACAAACATCTGGAGTTATGGAAAGGTTCTATACCTGATTTTTAAAACTGTAAAAACCAGAAATAGTTAATTTTAATCTCTCTGCAGCAGTCCACATGTATTTCATGCATTCTTAGTATCCTTATTATTCACCAGAATTAATTTAGTCTTTTCACAACTTTCTGAGGCCAGAGCTAACTTTGTTGTAATTAGCATGATAACCGCACTCCTAAAACGCTCTATAATTAGATGCAGACAGGCGCAATGGACACATTTTCACCCTAAGAGCTGCTTTTACAATATACCTGTACTGGGGCGAACCAGATTTTACTTTATTACCTCAATCTACTAATCAGAGTTTATTTGTATAGCAGTTTTCCAACAACAACAACAAAACAATCAACAATAAAACTTCAGTCAAAATATATCAAAAACTATGTGTCAAATGCCCGCCTAAAGAGGTCCTAAGATGAGACCTGAAAAGTCACAGTTCATCTATAAACCGCAGTTCAGGAGGAAGGCTGAAGAATTCGTTCAGTCCGCGTTACATGGAAAAAGAAAATCAGGTATAGCCCCTTTTAATATAATAATTCAAAATGCAGGCAATAGCTCATGTTCACTAGAATTGAGTTTCTATGTAACAAGCACTTCACGAAATCCTTAAAATTCTCAATTCCAAACATGAACAATGATATAATTTGTGAGTCATACACCACATTGCATTTGTCCGGTTACATTTATTAAAGTGGACACTCCAAACGGTGTATCTAACACGTCCAGTCTGTCTCTCCTCTTTACAAACGGCTTTGCTCTGACAGATGAGCTTAGGAGTGGCTTTAAATATCCTGCCTGTGCATATTGACATAGCTCCGATTGAATTATACAGTCATGTATTCATCAGTAATTTCACTGGAGAAGGTGTGACGCACTGCCCCGGCACAGCTTTGAGGGACATAAGCACACACGCGGAACTGCACAGAGCCACCCAGCGTGGGGAGAGCAGACAGGAAGGGGCAGAGAGGAGCACGATCTGCCACAGACCATGAGTAATCACTGCTAACGGAGCCAGCGCCAGAGCCAGAAGCAGTACACGAGAGGAGAGAGAGCGGGAGGAAGGGAGAGAGGGAAAAAGGGAGAGAGAGAGAGGGAGAAACGAAATGAGACAGGCAGAGAGGAAGAGAGGGAGAAAGAGAGGGGGCTAGACAAAGAGGTGGAAGTGGGGGATTTGAAGAGGATGGAGCAGGATATGAAATGAAAAAGGCGGAGGTGTGGAGGAGTGGAGTGATGTTCAAATGAGAGGAATGACGTGGTAAAGTTTTGAATATTAAAGGAGACATTATGCCAAATCAACTTTTTAACCTTTATTGTGAGACAACAGACAACAACACAAACAGTCATTAGACCAGAGTGGAACAACATTTCTGATGTGGAGGAGCAGTTGAGTGTATGGCTGCATGTGTGTGTGTGTGTGTGTGTGTGTGTGTGTTTGTGTGTGTTTGTGTATGCGTGTGTGTGAATATATGCATTCAAACAGAGTAAATAACGTATTATTATTATTGTTATTACTAGTATTATTATTATTATTATTATTATTATTATTATTACCACCATCACAAGGTTATATACAAATTCCTGCAGTCCTATTGTCATCATAATACATTGTCCTTGTATAGTCAGTTTTTGTCACCCTTTTAATGGGGTGGGACTATAGTTGGCTGATTCTGGAATATTTACAGAAATGTTTATTAATATGCACTGTCCCCTTAAATAAAAAATACAATAAAAACAAAATCAGTTGAGGCAGTAGTTGGATAACTACTGTATCATTTCTTTAAAAGAAGAGGGCATTTTGCGAGTGTCTCTACCTGGGACAGAGATGCTGTGTTAAATCAACTTTTATGAGATTTCAACCTTGATACAACAGTGTTCAACCATTAGTTTACTCAAAATTGTATTTAAATTGATTCAAGCTGTTGTAGATCGATATTGTGTTTTATAATAAGCAAAATCTAAAATGATGATACATTTGGATTATAGTTTACTATTAATATCTAGGAAAAACATAATATATCTCCTATAAAGCTGCTATTAAGTTTTGAAAGTTAATTTGTCTTTCTGTAACAATCTGTTTAGTGAGACTGTAGCACACATTTTGACCTTGTAACATACCTTTTGTCATGTGCCTGAGCCTTAAGCTAGTTACAGCCTGTTACTTTTGCATTCCAAACAATTACCTCTCAAATCATTGTCATACATGTTTGCCTCTTTCCCCTCCGTCACCCAGCCACTACGCCAGAACCCTCCTCAACCTTATCACCATGGCAGCAGCACAATCAACATCCTCCCCAGACTCTCCTCCTCCTCGTCCAAATCACTGTGAATCGTATTACTTTGTCCACACGAACATTAAATGCTTTTTGTGTTGCCACTCTGTCATAAAAATAGCTAAGGAATGTTCCAATTGGCATTTTTCCAGAACTGATACATGTGATTATTATTATTAAACATCATGAGCCAGTATTGTTAATGTTAGTCCAACACTTGGAAGGGCCTCTGATATAGCTCACAAACTTTGCCAGATCAAAATGGTGATCACTGCATTGCAAAGAGAAGCAACCAAAAAAAAATAAAAAAAAACGATGTAGCATATATTAATGTTTTTACCATCATATGGTAAAAACATATGACGGTAAAAGCTCAAAAAGACTATACTTCTGAATGAGTGTGAGGTAGTTTCACAGTGGTGGTTCACTTACTTCTACGAACGTATGACTCAGTGTTGCTCAGACTGTAGTCACCACAGCACACAGGGTCCAGTCTGTCAAACGCTGGGCTGCTCCACTCCAAAAGGTTGACTCAACTTCACTTGAAACAGCTTAGTATTTCTTCTATTTCTTCCCAGTAGTCCATGCCCACATTACAACCTTCTGGTAACACATGCTGATAGACCCCCATTTAGATGAACATGAATCTTAAAATGCAATACTTAAAGATGCACTAAGGAACTTTTCTGTTGCAGGGTCCATCGTCTGCTTGTCTCATGAAAATGATATTTCTTTGATTGGACTTTTCCACTGTCTTTGTTCCAATATCTTTGTTTATTCAATTACAAGTGTTTTTATTGCCACGTGTTGGAGTCACCTGCCTGTCTCCATGGTGAGCATTTTATGCAAAACAATAACATCTCCATAGAGGAAAGAAGGTTTTAGATGCTACAGCTAAAAATGTATTATTATAATTAAGTGTATTTGCATAGTGCTTTTCCCCCTTCGAGACACTCAAAGCCTTGTGGGTGAAATGTCTTGCCTAAAGACACAACAACATTTCCTCTAGCGCCCCACTCTGGCATCTGGTGTTCCAGTGGTCTCCCGTTCAAGTACTAACCAGGCCCTGCCCTGTTTAGCTCCCGAGAGCTGACGAGATCGGACATTGGCAATTAGGTACATTTCCCTTTTAATAATAGTTGTTTTTTAGAATGTGCCAAAGTCACACTTGTGGTTAGGGCAAGAGGCAGAGTTCTGTAAATGACATTTCCATAATTAACATCTAAAAGGAAAATGAAACTGATTTTTTTATCGTCAGTAATAAGTCCATGATTTCATTTGACCATTCCAATATATCATTATAATTAAATTGAACAAAATATTAAAAAAGCACATTAACAATATGCATATGTTTTTTAGTTGATCTGCCTCCATCTCTATCAACAATTATGGGCCTGTTAATGATCTGAAATACAACAATTTGTAAATAAGAGTGCGTGTGATCTAAAATGCTAGTCTGTTAAATCAGTGGCTTTGTGTTTTATAGTATATCATAAAGAGCAACCTGTAATTGAAAAACATATAGCCTATAAGCGTTTTGTTATATAATTATGTTAATGTAGTGTTTATAGCATTCAAGATTAAATGGTAACGCAAGGCAGAGGTGACACTTGCTGTTTGCATAGAAATATTGTGGAAATGGAATACAACCTGTTGAAGAGAAATTGTGTCTATTAGCTTAAAGGAGACATATTATGCTTTTTTCAGGTACTTAGTATTGAACTATAACATAAGTAGAAAACCCAATATTGCTCTATAATGACTTAATAATAAAACATGTTCATAACTGCAGAACTGACAAGCTCTCTTCATAAGCAGTGTGCTGCCCGGTGGTCGCGTGGTTAAGGCACAGCACACCTATGCCAGGCTCCAGGTGCAGCCGGCCGCAGTGTCGTGAGTTGGAGTCGCAACTCCGACAATCAACTGCATGTTCTCCCTTCTCGCTCATCCCCATTTCATGCTTAAACTACGTCTAATAAAGCCTTCGGGCCAAAATAAAAAACAAGCAGCGTATTGTCATTTACATGGTTTTGTTTTCGGCTACGTTTTAGAAACTGCATCACTCAAATCTTCATTTTCTAAAAATCACTCAGAATCTTCAGAAATCAGAATCAGATTCAGTAATCAAATCTAATAATTGCCATTGTCAACTAAGAAGCAATGAAAACAAACTTGTCCTGGCCTTTACAACTTTGAGTAAACGAATGATGAGGAAACATAAGGTCAATAAAGTTGATTTTGTATAATATGTCCCCTTTAAAAAAAACCTGGTTCCTCCTGCAGACGCTACACTAAGCAAGATTGTCCTGACATGGACTAGACTTAAAATCAAGGCCAACTCATCCACAAATTACTGCACTGGAAATTAATTGAACTGTTATGGACTTTTGCTCCAATTCATACTAAGTTGTGTTATGTTTTAAATCCAGATCCTTTGTAGTGGTGGAAATGGAGGTTATTTGAGCTGATCGCTGCAAAGATTCTGCCTCTGCCAACTTCTGTGTACTTCTAATGAAGACAGAAAGGGAAGAAGAAAAGAAAAGAGAAAAGAGAAAAGAGAAAAGAGAAAAGAGGGGGTAGCTGGTAAAAAGGGAGAGTCAAGGCAACTACAATACCAAAGATATTTTCTTCATTTGGCCGAAAGTAATTTACAAACTTTTAAAATCTGAAAAATGTGCCTTGTTTTGATGAGTTTGAAGTGGATCAATAGAAACACAAAACATTCATTGGAGAGAAGACACACTCAAGGCCTGGCCCAGTGCAGCCTTTCTTCTGTAGCTTCAGTCAAAATTGCACCTTGGTCTATTCAGCTTTGACTAACTATTGCAGCGCTGTACAGCCAGGCACCAGACTAAGGCTGAAAAGACATTTCTTTGAAGGGATGGACCTTTTTTGAGAAACTTTTTAACTCTTCTTTTTTTTTACCATCAGATTCTTTTAAACAAGTTGCTGTGAGCTGCAAATAAAGCATTCACAATGGAGGTAAAAGTTTGGGAGTTGTGAAAGTAAAGGCAAAAACACTAACAAAGACAACAATTTAGCCAAGCAACATTTTCCTTGAAACTTGTCCGCAATAATATATATTATTTTTCAACACTCATTTTACAATGGTTTAGGAATCCTCTCCTCCCGCCACAGCTGCATAGACAACTGGCAATAGATTTGGTCCTTGGTTGAATTACTCCCTGGGAGGATTGCATCCACTGATGTTAATAATAATGCAATTATTATTATCATTTTAAGCTTGTGACATGAGCTGCTGAACCCCCCATCTCCATGCTGAGCCCCCCTTACTCTGTGTTAAAACCACCCCTGGACTTTCCTGCGCAGATTGAGTTTTAATGCTCAGTGCACAGTGGACTGTAGAGGTTGCCTGTATCATGACATTATGAGGGAAATTCACTGTTTGTGTCCGCAGGAAAACACTTTGATTGCGTTGTATAGAAATGATTGGGATTTTTCAATAAAGGCAGAAATAATCACAAATCCGCAAACATGAGGTCTATCTTTAGGCGCCTATATACTATAGCCTAAAGTCCGTACGCCCATGTGAAGCCTGGGGGCGCTGTGCAGACAATAGTCCATAGGAAGGAAAGGCTGGAGGCTGCATTGTGGCGCTGTTGAAGCCTGACATGGAAGGTGTGTTGTGTTGCACAGTTCATCTCACACACCTGACAACATCTCCTCCTCCTGCCACCCGTAAGGCAATGCGGCCACCCACCCACCATAAAAACCTCCTCTGACTTGCAACTGTCTGGTTAAAGGGCAACCAGTCAACCGCCTGAGCCACTGCCATGACCGCCATCAACAGTGCATATATTGAAATATGCCTATTATGTCGTTGATTAATGTTGAATATTTACACAAATCTAAAAAATCTGATGAACTATTATTTGAATTTTTTGAATATTTGCGGCAGAGGGTCATGGATTTTTATTTCAACATTCACTGAAGACACTAAATTATGTGAGCTTTAATAATTTTTATCTGATTTAAAAATTGAAGGTGAATGTCAAGGTCCCTTTTTATTGCTTAACTGATAACAACAAAAGTAAAGAGCATGTTTTTAGCAAAATGATTTACCAAAAATAATTTTAATAAAGATACGCTTCATGGACACCACCCACACCTTCAGTACAAGAGTACCCTCGCATCTGTCAGAGAAACAAAGAGGCACAGGCTACAGAGAGAAAACTGTTATGGAAGACAGGAGGACCCCTGGGTGGGCCTCAGGTAGGATGAGTGCAGTGTAGACAGAGGTGAGTTCTATATGTTGGTCACAATCATTTATACTATTACTACATGTCTTGCCCAAGTATACTTTGACACTGGATCAGAACGAGAATCAAACGACTAACCCACAGTTCCCACAGTTAATCTCACAAAGCCGAATTCTCCTAAGAGATTTTGACCACTTCTAACTGTTTTAAGTAACAATAGTCACTACTTAAAGTGCATATGACACTCATGTTTTTCTAATTCTGACGAGTTAAGTTTACTGGGATAGTTCTTGTGGTTATATTAATCATAGTTTAACATTGGTCAAGCAGGAGATCTGAGTTCTAAAACAGAATCCAGAATTACACACGATGACAGTTTAAACAACCACTGACCAAAATAATAATGGTGTTATAAGGTATTTTTATTTGTCAAAGAGTTGTGTAATTTATATGGATTTTGTTTGTCCATGTCATATCAGGCCGTAAAATTATAAACTTGTCAAACTCTGTAAAAATAGGCAAACGTTTCAGTAAACTCGTATACATAATCATGTTCACAATGTTTTAGTGATTTTTTTTTCATAACCTATGCACTTGAATTTGCATTCCACATCTGTTATGTTACCTTAGCTTTTCCAAGCAATTATCGTGAGAAAAAAATATTGAGAAACTGCAAAGTTAGACATTAATGAAAAAGCAGTAGAGTACTAAAGTTTGTTTGTTTTTTAATCAAATATCTTTTTGTCATCCTTGTGGCGACTCTTCCCTTGTCTCATTGTGTAGGCATCTGTTTCATTTGGAAATTGTGCTCTAGTTTGTAGTCAAATATGGGGGTTTAAACTTCATCAGGTTATTGTTCCTCGTAAATTCAGCACAAATGTGTTTCTTTACTGAGGGGGCTAATGCGCTCATGCAGGCCTGTGCTTGTATTGTCTGACTGCACATACTCAAACGCATGTGTGTGGGTGATAGTGTGTGTACCTTAATCCCCAGATTGCCAAATCTGAGGGTTCAGACATACGCTAGCCTAAACTAATCCTATCCTCAGTGTAAACCCTGTCTGCCTGAAAACGCTCGGGGAAATATAAAAAAAAAGAACATCTGGTGGTCTTCTGTGTAGTTAGACTATGACTCTCTAATAGGCAGCCTGCATAATACTTTATTCCAGCCTGCAACTGTCTGAAAGCGCTCGCTATTCCCCTAGTGTTTAAATAGGCAACAATTAGTTACAAACGTATACTGCTGTGCCTATGTAAATTGATAATTAAAAGGTGTTGTGTCTTTGACGCATACAGCTCTCAGTTATGTTTGTTTGTCAAAACTTTGATCAAAATGTGGAACAAGGCATACAGGGAACAAGAGGAACGTTTGACTGCAGTACTGCTTTCTGCACTAGAAAGTGGCATATTACAGTATTTATACTCATCTCTTGTGTGTACAGTTCTATCGTTGTTGTGTAGTTTGACCTTATTCAAGCCATGAAGCGAAGCTCGCTGGGAGCTGGAGGACATTTTTTTAATATTTATTGTGTGTGTATATATATTTTAGTAGAATTGTAAGTTATTTATTTCTACATAAACTACTTTTATTGTTAGAGAAGAACAAGATAACTTTTGTAGACCCCAAGGTTACAAGGTGGATGTGTTTTGGTCCTCAGGGAAATGTAATCAGCGACCCCTGTCATAGACTTAAGTTCAATAGGCTGCTGGCATTTTGCTATCACATTGGTGTCCTTTTGGCCCTTCTGGACAGTACTTTCTCTTTTGTCTGCCCCTAGACTTTGAACATTTTTGGTTCCATCTAATCCAACTTCTTATCACTTACAAACAAGACAAAGAAACTTACCACTTTGCTGTGTCCACTATTCCATCCTAAATGCATTGTAATCATATAGTTACCTTTAATGCCTTCCCTTTTGCAGCATATCTTTTACAGTCCACTTGTTTTGTAAGGTTAAGAAAGTACGTTAGACCCTTCCCTTCCGTCACTGCCCCTGGGGAATCCTGTCAGGAGCAGTGGGCAGCCACAGCCACAGTGCAGCGCCCAGGGACTCATCTCCAGGCCTTGAAGCTAGGCTTATAGTCAGGAATTCGCTGGAAGATTTAGCTTATTATGCATGTTTTAGGTTGATAGTGGTGCCCAGAGTCGTACCTGGAACCTTCTTGCTGTGAGGTAAGTGCGCTAGCCATGACACCATATACAATGGCTTCCAAAACTGTTCAAAGCCCTGCCTGGACTTTTTGTACATTTTGCCACGTCACAACAACAAACTTAAATAAATTGTATTGGTATTTTTTGTGAAGGAGCAAGAGAAAGCGGCACACAATTGAAGTGAAAAGAAAATTATACACAATTTCCAGATATATGTTTTTTTAACCAAAACTGAAAAGTGCAGCGTGCAAAAGTATTCAGGCCCCCTGAGTCAATACTTTGTGGAACTGCCTTTCGCTGCAATTACAGCTGCAACACTTTTGGGGTATGTCCAGCTTTGCACAACCACAGTCTGACATCTTTGCCCGTTCTTCTTTGCAAAACAGCTCAAGCTCAGTCAGATTAGATGGAGAGCATTTGTGAACATCAATTTTCAGATCTTAACACAGATTCTGGATTGGATTTAGGTCTGGACTTTGACTGGGCCTTTCTAACACATGCATATGTTTTGTTTTAAACCGTTCCATTGTAGCTCTGGCTTTATGTTCGTTGTCCTACAGACGCCAACAGTTTTTCTTCCAAGATTGCCCTGTATTTGTATCCATCTTCCCATCAACTCTGAGCAGCTTCCCTGTCCCTGAAGGGGATGGTCAGAGTCATGTGCTGTGTGGGTTTACCACCACACATTTCCTTTTTTTTTAGGTCCTATCATCAGACCAGAGCACCTTCTTCCACATGTTTGCTGTGTCCCTCACATGGCTTCAGGCAAACTGCAAACTGGACTTCTTATGGCTGTGTTTCAATAATGGCTTCTTCTTGCCACTCTTCCAAAAGGTCAGATTTGTGTAGTGCATGACTAATAGTTGTCCTGTGGACAGATTCCCTGTCCACCGGAGCTGTGGATCTCTGCAGCTCCTCCAGAATTAGCATGGGCCTCTTGTCTACATCTCTGATGAGTGCTCTCCTTGTAAGGAGACAGCCATGTCTGGTAGATTTGTAGTTGTGCCATACTCCTTTCCACTTTTTAGTTTTAACCTAACTCTGCTTTAAACGCATCCACAACGTTATCCCTGACCTGCCTGGTGTGTTCCTTTGACTTCATGATGCTGTTTGCTCCACAACCTTCTCTTAACAAATTTATGTGGCCTTCACAGAACAGCTGCATTTATATTGAGATTTGATGACACACAGGTCAATCTTTCAGCAATCATCAGGTAACTTCTGACAGCAAGTGGTTGCACTCAGGGAAAAGAGGCTGAATACTTTTGTTCACTGCTCTTTTCAGTATTTTTATTTTTTAAATCATGTACAGTTTTCCTTCCACTTCACAATTGTGTGCCACTTTGTGTTGCGCTTATACAAAAAATACCAATACAATTTATTTGATGCGACAAAAGGTGGAAAGGTTCCAGAGGTACAAGTATTTAGGCTGGACAACAAATATATTAATCCTTTTGATGAACATCATAATCATGAATATTCAAAATATTGAAAACGGGTTTTAGTGACTCGTGAGGGTATTAGGCCTGCAGATCTTTAGTCGATTAATCGCTAGATGGCGTCTTGGTCCAACAATATTTTTATTTATCGACTGATTAAGATAAAAAAATATATATATATTTTACCTTTTTATTATTACTTTTTCTTTTTCTTTTAACTATGAACCAGATACAGTATTTAATTGAATTAATGTTGGGAGATATTAAAGGATTTATATTCAATACCAGAAAGGAAATTTATCTGGAGATTTTTCATTTAATCTGCCTCTTACACTGTTTACTAGTTTTCTGTATACATATTTTATTATTACAACACTTATACAACATACAGTATATACAATGGACATTCAACACATTCATGCAATCAGAGCCATTCTAGGACATAACACAAGAGAGATCACAACACTGTCAACAAGCCTGAGGAGTGGGGGGTTAAATATTTGTAATAGCGTGATCTTGTGGTTTTGTCAGCGCACTTTGGGTCAGATACACTGTCAAATCAAAGAGATATTTCATAGATTTTAGTGCTTTTGTCAGTACTGTGTAGTCGACTAATGGAAGTAGAGAGTATGTCTTTAGTCGACCAAGCATTTCTTTTGTACTACAGCCCTACAGGGTATACTCTTATATACCCTTATGTTTGCATTATATATTCACTAAATGTGCATATATAAGTTTTCTGAACCCACAATGCTTATACAAAATATTGTTGAGTGATATATTGAGTCATACACTGTATCTTTGACTTGTGTGCTGTTCCTTCTCAGAAAACATGAAATCTATACAAGAAAGAGCTGAAATGAAACACAGACAGCTGCATCACATCATTTCAATGGTACAGAGAGAGAGCGCGCTGTAATGAGCCATTTGCCAGGTGTGCTCAGGAGTTTAACACACTTCTTTTATATTCATCTCACATTGTCATCCAGCCAACTCCAACCAACAAAACTTTCAATCGCTCCTTTCATTCGGAGGGACAACTGCCACTATTATCCTCATTTCGACTATATAAATTGCTGTCAAGCTTCCAAAAACAACAGAGAAATGGATAAATCATCGCAGCGTCTCCTGCCTCCTTTCAGTGTGGCAATTTGGACCGAGCATTAACACTTTGGTCTTTTGACATTTCCGCAGGACAGTGGCACACAGCAGTTTGTCTCAACCAAGTGCTCCATCGACTCTCATTGTTGATCTTTCTCAGTAGTGCTCCTTTATTGTTTGGGTTTTTGTCTGTTTTATAGGTTTGAAAAATATAAGGGTGCATTTTAAATGTACAAATGTAGAAATGTAATGTTGTGTTTTCTCCTTTTGCAACGCATATACTATATCAACAATACTTGATATACCCTTGCATGAATAGCCAAAAATGTATAACCAGTAGAAGCTTCTCACATGGTTCATGAAAAGTCAAAGTGAAGGCTTTTAGCCCCTACCTTTATCACAATCTTCTTAAGCAAAGAGCATCAGATAAAAGTCACATTAGCAAACTCACACAAAAGAACACGACACGAAATCTGTTTACAGACCTTTGAATAAGCAAATCTTTGTTTTTGAAACTTTAGTTGACAACATTCAGTGCTAACCTCTAATAAGAGATACGTGACAGGGGCCAGATCATCGCAGGGTTAACACACTAACAATTGTTGAAACTTTCTTTAGAAATTGTACTTTTGTATGAATGTATTTTACAGAAATTGTATTTTGTTTTTGGCAGTCATGTTAATAAATATGGTAAAAAGTACTTGTTGCTGTCAGCTAATGGTAAACCCACCCACTCACAGTCGCTGCCTCGTAATTTTCTTCAACAGCCAATGTGCTAAACAAATCAGAAAGTCTCAAATCTGAAAAGAGAGGATTTGACAACAAGTTCTTGACCTTACAATGCTTGCTTTGTATGGTTCAGTTCCCACAAGTCAGTGGAAGTATCTGGCTGTGGTTGCACCGCGCGTGTTCTCTGCTCATTACATTAAGCCTGGTTTGGTGATCCTGTGAGGTGGCAGTACTTAAATGCTCTGTTGTTACCGGGTAAACTTGTCTAAACTCATGTCACCTGGTCTGACCGGCCTAAATCAGGATTAGGAGCGGGGTTATCTCACCCCAACGGCCCTGCACTGGGACAGCCCTGCCGTGTGACATGGCCTTACTCTTCTCAGTGCATTTGTGTGTTGGGACTCTCATTAGCTCTGGGTTAAAGGCGGGACGTCCTGTTGCTGACAGGTTTATTAAATATCTAAAGGCCCCACAGTGAAGCAGGCAGGGAGGGAGACCCCTACTGCTCATGTAATTAATGTGACCGCTCAATGCTCATGTTTGGACCCTCTGTGCGGGAGAGAGGCGCTCTTACGCTTTAACTGCTGGAGTATGTTTGTTAATGACTTTGTATGTGTGGTAGTGAATGCGAGAGGGCCGGGACATGGGGGTATACTTGGGGACTGTAGGCCTGGAGGAGACCGTCCTGCTGGGAGTGGGATAAAGAGAGGAGAAGATAAATGGTAAGTGAAGATCATGATAGAGAGAATGGAGGAGAAGGAGGTGATTGATTGTAGAAGCTGCGTTGGCTGTGGACCAGATTGGGCTCTTTCAAAAAACAGCAAAACAAGTCAGTTCACAGCTGAGAAGTGGATCATTTATGCTCATACTGATGCTTCTCATGTAATCTTCCTCATTTATTATGATGTCTTATCTTCTCCAGGCGCAGGAGGACGTTTCTTTGCTCCAGTCTTCTACCACAGTGACCGAAAAAGGGCTCGTCTTATTAAAAAATGTTGAATTCCTGTTGATGTTTTGGTGGTTTAAGAGATTTTTCCAGTTTGAAATGTTATGGACAAAAAGAGGATGTACGGGTAGCTGCCAGTCAGGAGACCAGAGAAAGACCAAAGACAACATTTGTGGATTCATTGATGTCGTGGGCAGGATTTTATTTGTTCAAATAAAAGAAGATTTGACTGTAAATAAATTTGTTTCTGTATCTAAAGATGAACAAAGTAACTTGTGGTGGGAGGTCTAAAACCTGCTGTCCATGGAGACATTATTTTCCGCCGTATGGCATTATGGATGTAGCGCTGCTTTGCGATGCTCAACAGTGACGATCTGCATTTTGAAAGTGGTAATATACAACATTCAGAGATGAGCACTGAAAAGCAATATGAGAACGACATGACGGCCAAGTCCTGATGGTCTGTTTAGCATGCCGCGTTTCCACGTTTTATGTATCAAAGTAAATGTAAATTGAATTGATT
The DNA here is from genome assembly GCA_015082035.1 of Chaenogobius annularis. Taxonomy (NCBI): domain Eukaryota; kingdom Metazoa; phylum Chordata; class Actinopteri; order Gobiiformes; family Gobiidae; genus Chaenogobius; species Chaenogobius annularis. The sequence continues at coordinate 4,496,639 of BJKM01000003.1, read as the reverse complement.
TTAAAAAGAGATTAGGCAAGAACTCTAGGAAATAAAATAAATTCCTTAAACTCAATTAGGCCACAGTTGTGCAATTTACTTATCTTTACAATAATACTAATTAAAAGACAAAATAAATTGTTGTTGTCAGTATTTTGTCACAATTTAATTCTTTTACTAAAATCATAGGTCCTGCATCATGTATCAAACCAAATCTTGAGATTTCTGAATTGTTATACCCTTACATTGAAAGTATCTATCTTGCATTTGTTCAATTACAGGTGTTTCATTGCCCAAAAACTAGAAAAACAAGCGTTCTTGTGTGAGGTGAGTGAGGTCACCTCTCCACAGATCTGACTTGTAACTTGGCCAGGGAGCATCTTCAGCTGCTGTGTAGACTGAGCATTCAGGCAAAGCAATAACATCTCTGTGGAGACTTGGCGGACCCTTCACCAGAAACATTACACAGTGCATGTTTAACATCCAATCTTTCTACTTAATTTTGTCAGGACAGTTGTGTGAAATGAGTTAATCAAGAGCGAGGAAAGACATTCAGTAAATCGCCGGAGTCTGAAATCATTCTTACAAATACATTGAATTAAATATGTTTTACATATTTTCCATGCATTTAGTCATTAAAGATCTCTCACATGTGAGCAGTGACCTTAGTTACAGTACGACAGGTGCAAGTCAGTTTACCTGAGCTTGCACTAACCCATCCAAAAACCTCATTCCTCCTTTATGCTGACACAGGATATGATAACATGACCTACTCGACTACACATATTCCATGTTGATGATGTTCTAATGTCTCTACAGATGCTCTGTTTTTGATTTATAGATGCCTCTTGAGTTTCACTTCAGTGACACATGTAATTAAACTCTCACAGCAACTGCATGGCCTTACAGCGGGTCACATCTCATCCAACAGACCTTTTTTTTACATCGCTGGAAGTGACTCGCCAATTCATAAAATAAGTATGCACTATGTAACTTCACAATATGTTATTGCTTTGGAATGTTCCATTGTGCACACTATTCAAGGCAAATAAATAACAACTCCAAAGTTAAGCAGGTTGCAACTGCTTACCCAGAAAAGTTAAACAATGCCTCTTTAAAGTAAAATAATAATGGACTTTTTGCTCTTTATACAACGCTATAACGTTGTAGCCTTATTCAAAACATATCTGGATGTGTCCTTTTCTTTTACATTTGAACAAACTTGAACTTTTTCTTCAAAGTCCCTGCATAAACAAAACATGTGATTATAATTAAACCCATCTTGTTTGTTTCCCCCAAGGGTCATGCATCTTAAAATATTGGACATGATTTTTCCTGCTGTAATAATGAGTTTAACAAAATCACAATACGAACAAAGTGCTATATTAAATTAACACATGTTTGCCAGGGGTCTTCCCAGCAGTGCCAGTATGCCCCACCACGTTTGTCGTTATTGCTTAATTAAAAGAGGATTTGTGATTGTAGCCTGCCACATGTCCAGATAATACTGATCAGATTATAACCGACATGTGTGCAAAATTTCAGAGTCTACTCTTGTTAACAAACTACCCACTGTCCCTGTTTCCACATTTGCAAGCCTGTCTGTCTGGAGCTTCAACACTAAAGGCTAGATCACAACAAAAATCCCATGCGTGGATGTCTTTCAAAATTGGGAAATAAAAAAAACATGAACCGTGCCAGCTAGGTTTATTATTTGGTCGGAAAATTGTGAATGACAGGGGTTGGACAGTGGTGAAAAGAGACGGAAAATGAAATGATGACACGGGCTGCTCTACCACCTGCACACAGACAGACAGGCGAGACAGACAGAGAGAAGAGCCAACAAACCAATCAGTTTCTGGGAGGAAGCAGCCTCTCTCTGGTGTCACTGGGCAGACAACGCGATCAAGTACACAAATCGCACAACATGTGTACACAATTCTAGCACTAGATACACAAAATCAGACAAGTTTGACTAAATCCACACTCAAAGCTTTTGGCGGTGCACTGCCAAAAAATGTGTGCCGCGGCTGCACTCATAGACAGACTTGGATGCAACAGAGAAGGAAATGTAGTGACTGTTTGAATTATTCAGTGTTCTCGTGGGAAAAGGAGGAAAACATGACATGGTACTTTTCTGTGCTGGAGCTGCGTTAAGATTTTAGACATTTCTTTTTACATTTTTAATAATATCTGGCTATCCATTCATCTACACATCTTTTATTGGCGTGCTTGGTTGAGGAATAGTCCAGACAGAGGTGTTCAGACTCCACCTCCCCAGACACTTCCCTTCATGCAACTGTGAGAGTTCCTATCCAAGAGCCTCCCTCACCATTGAAACGCACTTAACACTTTTTGCATGCTGTTGATAATGTTAAACGGGTATAGCATTTTGCAACATGTATTGGAAATAAAACTTTGGGTATTTTTATATTTTATTTTGCATTGAGATAGACCAAGATGGACCTTTTAACGAATCTGATAGTAGGATTTATTTGTAGAGCACAGTTCGTACACAAGGCAATTCAAAGTGCTTCACACACAGGAAAAAATGCATTGAAATCACAAGACATGGCCAGAAATCACAATCTTAGTTCAAGACATAAAAAGAAGAGTGCAAAGAAAAGCATTTCAGTCACATGCACAGCTAAACAAACTGTTTTTAGCTTAGATTTGAACATTGCCAGAGTAGGGCCATCTCACATCTCAGGAAGACTGTTCCAGATTTTAGCTGCATAAAACTGAAACGCAGATTCCCATGTTTAGTCCTGACTCTGGGCACCAGCAGAAGCCGGGCCTCAGAGTCGGGCCTCAGAGTCCGAGATGGTTCATAAGGCACTAACATGTCCGAGATGTTAGTGTGCAATGATTGAAAATATATATAAATAAGATGACAGGGCTTTCCACATCAAGATATAAAAACAATTGTAAGACTTTAAGAGGAACCAGGAGTAAAATCTAACATTAAAAGATCAGTTTACCAGATATCTAAAATATTTTGTTCAATACATTTTGAAGTTTATTTAGTTGCCCAATTACTTGTAGTACAAATGACGATTTAGTCCTGCTCTTATTAAAGACTGCAGCCTCTGCCCCTCCGACCTGAGGGAAACATCTCAAACTGTAGATGTTTAGGGGAGTTAATATTCTTCTCATAAGCTTTAGCTAGATATTATTGCCCTTAAATCTTCTTCTGCTAGGTCGATATTTAGTTTGGGCTGACCAACTGCCTAAAGGAAAGATGTAAAGCTTCATTTTAACACTTAAGTGCGAAGCGGGCACTGCACAAAGTGTGTTTACTGCTTCTTTATGGGTTAGTGGTAAAACGAGGTTGTAAATGTTAAAAATCTAATTTGTATTGGTATTATTTTTCCTTATTATACTTTTTATAGTTTTATATTTATATATTTTTATACTTATGCACAGTTAAGACAGTAATTGAGTTTCTAGTTTTTTTTAAATAATATATTTGAGGGAAAATAATCCAAATGATTTTATATTGGCTCAATAATATAGAGGTCATAGGCTGCTCTGGATTCTAAAATATCGACCTTGGAAAAACCCATATCAGTCAATCTCTAGTTTTACATTCTTCTTTTTGCACCTCGAATACCCCATTCTAAATCTTGGTCAGAAATACTTAACGGGAGGTGAATTATTTGGCATGCTACTCAGAAATTCTTTACATTTAGCCGAAAGGATTAACTGGAAGTGTGTCTATTGCGGAGAACCAGTGTCACGCTCCTCATTTTTAACTTGTACTATTGAATGCTAGTATTACATGTGGACAATGTGTTTCCCAGTCATATGTAAATGTGGATCGGAGGTGACAGCTCATGAAGAGGAGTCAGGGCTGATTAAAGAGCAGCATGTTCAAGTGTTTTCCTCCGTGTGGCCCTTTCCATTGGCCACAGCACCCTCTCGCATTCGTCTTTTGTCTTCACTGTGAATGGGTACAATCAGTATTCATCTCCAGGTTAAATGAGCCCGCAGCAACCACCCAGGAGTTTCCAACCAACCACAGCTCTGTAATCCAATGCCATTCACTAATTTATTTTGTTTTCTTATAGGTTTCAATGTACAATTTGTTGTAAAGTGTAAAGGAGTAAATTTGTACATTGAAATTGCTGGGGCAAATACAGTAGTAATATGTAGTCTATTTGTTTGTTGTTTCTGGCAAACATGCAAATTGTGGTAATCAAATTGATCAAAAATGATATAAAGTATAACCCAGTGATTCATACTTGTCACACAAGAACCACATTTGACATTATTTGCTTCTCAGAGTACAACAAGACCTAAACCAGGTCTAAAACAGGACTTTATCTTATATATAGAAGAACCAAGTCTAAACTGTGACCAAACAAGGGTAAACCAAAAGGAGAATAAAAGGTTAGCGCTCTCGCCTCTCAGCAAGAAGGTGCTGTTCAATTCCAGGTTGGGGTCTATCTGAGTGGAGTTTGCATGTTCTCACTGTGTCAGTATATGTTCCGGTTTCTTCTACCTCCAAAACATTCTGGTCTCGGTGAACCACAGTGTCAGGTTGCAATGGCTTGCATGTATAATGACAAATAAAGAACCAAACTCGCGTAACGAGTACCAGTACCTGTACTCCTGTAATATAGTTTGAGGAGCATAGTCTCACCTTGACCTATATCAGTATCGTTTTTCTCTTAAATACTGTATGTTATATACCTGACCATAATGCATGGTTTCCCATTATTTTGAGCCATATACTGTATGTTCATATTTCACTCTCTCCTTAGCGCTCCTCTCAAAGAGATGATAGTGAGTCAATTACTCTGCCTGCCATTGTGCAACTACACTTTGCGCTAGAAACGTCTCTGTATTCTTAGTTATTCATCATTAAATAATATGATTTACTACAACCGATGGAGCATAAAAGTAAAATAAGTAGGGGACCAGATGGACCAATTTTCAGTGCAAACTGCTTGTTGGATGGCACTGACCTGAAAACAGCACCATCTCTCATTATAATGTAAACAAATGCGATGGGGATGAGTTTATCTATTATCTTCTATCCTGAGCCTGGAGCTGTGCATTATCATTTTCAGGTCAGACAATTTGTGCCAAATTAAACACCTGCCAATGCAACGCGATCCCCCGAGCGCATACAATATGTATGTTACACACCCACACGCACTGTCTGCCAAATCCAGGCAAAAGACACTATGTGCCTCTGACTATCAGTCTGCAGCGCTGGAAAGGAGAGAGGAGTGCCATGTTGGGTTGACCTTATGTTATGTATGCACACATACAGCAGTGACAAATGAGCAGATTACCAGAACCTTTTGGAAGACATTTGACAATATTTCATATTCTTTAGGCTTTCTAAATACATTTTAGTGTTTTTTGCTGTTCTGGTGTTGTTCAGAACTAGTCCTAACATAGCTTAACTTTCTTCCTTGTTTGTTTTTGCTTCCAAATCTTTGATCCAGTTTTGGCAAGTGTTTTTGGTTCCTAGTTTATTTGCATTGATTGCCTGGTCTATGCATCTACATCAAAGGGAGATGTGTGAAGGAATGCAACAAGACATCGGCCCAGATGGCTGACTCAAAGAGAAACGGCATTGCCTTGGTTGTATTTACTGTTTTCTATGGTCTTTTGTGCTTTAGGACACAGGATGGATCGCTCGTTGTGATTGGCTGGGTCCAGTGGAAGACTTTTGCGATTCCATGATGCAGACTGACATTTTTTCCGGGCCAAGAGAACACAAGATGTTATCTTTTAATGGTAAAGTCATCTCAAACAGCGATGATCTCGAAAGACAAAATGGCTGTGTGGTCTGATCTGGCCCGCACAGGAACACCACGCATTCTGCAAAGCCTCGGATTAAGTTTTGGCTGATAACATCTCCTGATCTAAAGCGCAGTGTTTTCTTCCCAAAGCACCGCAGTAACTATAATATAGGACACGCAGCTGTGCACTATGGTGGTAAAGTCGCTCACAATAGTCCAAAATGAACAATGGCCCTTGTGTTCAGGATAAAGTCGCACTGGGTCAGCAATTAACAAAAAGGTCAGGAGGGAAGATACAGTAGTGCTACCAGAGGACGCTTTACTGTTGCTATACATTCTCCATTATTATGCTGATATAGTGGAGTGCATTGTAATGAAGTTGTAACTTGCATGTTTGCGTGTGTGTCCGACTGGTATATTTGTACTTACCTCAATTTTACCCTTTACCCTGAATTTGCAAATCTGTTATTTGCAAATTCAGGGTAAAGCTACACAATTCACACAATAACTAGAAGAGTTTGTAATCCTGTGTGTAAACTAGCATACCAAACAAAGAGACTGAAACAGACACAGACAATAGTATTGGAAGTTAATTTAACGGATAAACACTGGTGCTGGAGCCTCTGGCAGGTAGAGAGGTCTTCAGCTGTTTTCTCTTTTGAGGTTTGTGACTAGAAATGGGTGATGCCAGTGAGTTTTGTTTTGAAGTAATACTAAGGTAAGTATTGCCATATTTATCCAATACCAGTACCAATAGACTCTTCCAGCATTTGTATGCAGAGCGGCCTTCTATAGGCTGATACCATTCTACGAGTTGGCTGTAATGCATTTTCAAATGGGAGGGAGCATTAGGCGCCAAGCATTGCAAACTGTGAAAAAACAGGGTAGTTTTGGCAACTGACCGTTCAGCCATACATGAGTAACACCAGAAACCCAACTGCGTTTCGTTGAGTTTATTTTTGTGGCGATTGACGCTGGAAATGGCATAAATGCTAACAACAACATGATATGCATTATACATGACAATATTGCACCAAAAATATTGCAGGACACAACAGTTTGACAAGGGCATTTTTGTTTTGTTTCACCAAGCGCCACAAATCCTGCAGCAATTAGTGAACTTTAGAAAAAAGTGCTTGAAGTTAGATATTGACTCTTTATTCTCGTTCAAATGTAGTGAACATATAAACAACAACCATTTGACTGAGTAAAATGTATGATTTTTATTTGCTATCATATAATGAATGGTATGGAACATTTATATCTGTACCATGTTGTGTGCATATTGTAAACACGTCACACCTGGAAGAGTCATTATTATTAACATGCATTGAAATTAAACCTCTGAATAATATATCCTATACTATAATGAATTCCACCATGGTATAAAGAGGCTATAATTATTCCCCCCAGGTTGAACTGATCTAAAAAAAAAATATATATGTGCAGATAAACAAAAATTGAAACAATCAATTTAAAAATAGATATTAAAATGTAATTTAAAGCTGCTTTTTGGGGGGAGAATTTTTTATTATTGCTTTAAATGAGAATCAATACTTAAATTAGTAACAATACCTATATTTTGATATTATTGTGCCCATCACTTGAGGCGCATAAGAGCCTATAACTAAAATGGCAGGATGATGGATGGAAGAGAGAATTTGTCACAAAAGGTGACAGTTGAGAGGAGGAAGGAAATAAAGTCTACCTGGTTAAATTTATTTAAAATGCATCAGATTTTCAGTGACAGAAACATACATTAGAAAATAACCAATTATTTTGACTTTTTATTATACAAAGTGACTTTAAAACCACAAATTTACACACACAAGATTTATACAAAAATTATAGTATAAATTTCTTGGCTCATTGCCACTATCCTTTTTATTCTTTTCCAACTGTATTTATTTTGCATTTGCATCTCAATAACTCAAAGTTCACATATTAAAATGGACATTTCTGCAGGAAACATTGCAACCACAAATGATCAGTTTTTCAGTCATTATAAAGAACATCTTGATTTGAGCTTATTTATTTTTCCTCTGTGCCATAATTCATATTTGGTGCATTTGAACATATCTTTAGTGAATCAGATGCTACTTAGCCTGCAGGTTGTGGTGCGACATCTGCCAGTCTTTTCACATATGGGCCCACAGATGAAATAAGCTGCTTGTTCGGTAATAATCCAACCCTGTCAGACATTTTATCCACTGCGCAGGGATGTAACGTGGTCGTGCCGAACCGTGTCTTTGGTTTTAGCACCTCTGTGGAGATCACTGCGGTTACAAGCTGCTCCCTGTGGGCCTGTGTGACGCTGTAAGGAGAGGCTGCTATGGGACACAAGCTGTGCACAGGGAGGAGCGCTGCCCGGCTGGGACAAGCTGTCATGGGCTGTGCTGTTTGTAAGGTGTGGGCAAGGAGCGAGACGGCATGAGCGCTTGTGCAACCATAACATGGCATGGGCATATTAACACTCATGTGAGAAGACTAAGTCCAATGCTTTACAACATGCAGTCATGTAAACAAACAAACAAACAAAAACACAAGAGATTGATTGATTCCACTTACACTATATTAACTACAATCAGGCCAAGAACGAAAAGTATTTAAAGTTTTTCAAGGTTTTAACCATGTTCTAACATTATTTTCTCATCAAAAACATACCTGGAGTTGTATTTAGCTTCACTCACGCTTGTTTGATGAATCTTGTTTAGTACCGTTAAGTCTTCTCCCTTCTGAGCCTCACAAAAAACATTTGCTTTAAAATGTTTTGTGACGTCTTATGGTGGAGCTCCAAAATCATCTATGCTGTTTTTAAGTCAAATTCTGCCGTCAAAGCGCATTCATTACAACTGTGTGCTTAAATTAGCATAGAGTAAGCTAGTTTGGTTTATCTCCAATTTTTAATCCCATCTGCTGCCAGTAGATGGAGTTCGAACTCAATTCCTGATGTGGAGAACGTCTGATGACTGATCTAAAGTCATGTGCGCTTTTAGTATTATTTAAAATTCTAAAACATGAAATGCCAAAGCAGAGTAACTGAAGAACCTCTTCAAAGGACAAAAGTTTGTTTCCTTTGCTCTCCTTTACACATGAATCTGAAATATGCACAAGGTTTGTTCAAGAGTAATTCCAGCTGCATTGAAGGTTGGGTCAAATGCTGATGACAGATTTCCTAGTAGTAAGTGGTTTATTTTACACAATAAAGTAACACCTAGACTCACCTAGGCCAAAGCTAGCCTCAACCAGGACAAAACTGTTAAACTGTTGTTCAGCTACAGGATTTAGTGATATGCAGTCCATCACCATCAGCTATGACGCCGAGGGCAGCAGGTTGGCAGCAGATGGACGCTCATATGAACAAGTCACACAGATCCAAACACTCCTCGGCTGCTTGGCCACACCACACAAATGCTATATAGCTCCATATTGAGCACTATAATCAAAACATTACATACGGCGGGGAAGCGGTGGCTGTACACTGCTGACAGATGGAGGGTATTGGGACCCTGCTATCGCCCTGGCACAACTTTGCCACACGCAGGTTAGCGCGTCCGGAGAGCTAATACCGGCCACAGTCACACCGCTGCCTCCAGCCGCTCACTGCAAGAGTTCAATAAACAGATTAAACACATAAACAAACACAAACGATACACATTATTGATGTTTCTGAATGCAATATTAAGCTGATTTTATCCTGCACTTGTCTGGAACTGGTTTGACAGAGAAAAAAAACAATATCGCTAACTGCTATTTTTAGAGCACATAAACACATCAATTATACATGCATACATTTTTCAAAACTGAATTCTGGCAGTGCTATCAGTGGTGCTTATTCAAATTAGGAAGAAAAAACTCTTCACTCAACAGTCTTCAAACAAATAATATGTTTCACAATGTGTTGCTTTTAAAATACATGTAGGAAACCTTTGTCTGATATGTTTCTCCACTAAATCCACAAAATAGGACCCAGAAATCCACTTAATTAATCCTTTCAGTCGGAGCAGAATTAAACAACCAAATAACATTCAATCAAGCCATGTTCGACATGTTTTTAAGTGAAAAGGAAATTCTCTCCTCAGCTAATTATTGTGTTTTTGGTTGTGAAAAACAAAGCACAGTGTCTCGCCCACCTGTGAAAACAAGATAGGGATTTGTTTAAAATTCATTAATTAATTAGTTTTAGTGGGAAGAAACTGGGAGGAAACATCAGAATTTTAAACGACTTGTTTCTTGTCCTAATCACAGTTGTACAAGTAACACAGCAGTAATGATTTTTGTTGGTGTTGAAAAGTAAAAGTACAATTAGAGTTTATAATCACAAGAGTAAAGATCCAAATACAATGTAGAGATGTAGATGTAAAGATGTTGTAGCCCATAGGCTTTATTAGACGGTAGCCTGGCATACGTGTGCTGGGCCTTGACCACTCGACCAGCACCGGTTAGATGATTTGATAATAAAATAACGACTTTATATATTCTTAACAAACATTACAACAATCACTGAAGGAGAACCAATCCATACACTTGAATAGAAGTTGATAGAAAGGTATGTTTTTAAAATACATACACTTTGCAATATTTCTTATAAACATTAAACAGTACGTCAAACAAAAAACAAAACATTACGCTGAATGTTGATATTCTTAATAACTGTTATCTTTTGAAAAAGTATAATCTGATATCTCATAATTATAGATAGACTAATAGATCAGATGAAGGGCTCATCACACTTATTTTTCACACAAAGTTTTTCCCCAGTTTTGCTTTTCACAGAGTAGGATTCCAATTATTCTCATGCTAAAATAATTACACTGTGCTACATTTTATGGTAATCACAGTCATGATAAATTTGAAAGTGACTTTGGACTCGGTTTAGAGAAAGTGTCAGCTGTGTCAGATTAAAACATGTGACTAATTAATGTATAATCATTTATTGTTCACACTGATGAGCAACGTCCAGTGAGTGTACAAACCGTGACCCACGGCCACAGAAACAAGCTTTAGACTTTAGCTTAGTTGGTTTTATACTTGCTTTTCTAAGCCTTTGATTTTAAATATGAAACTGTAATAAAACAGCTTTGACAGTTAAAATAGTATTGTTCTGAGTTTTGGTAGAATCTGGAATCTGACTTATTTTGTATAACAAATCTCATTGGAAATTCTGTGATTTTTAATTGCTGAATTTCTTACTAAAATTGGGTGTTTCTGAACCATAAAATATGCTTATTTATTTGTCAGCCCCAGGTGCTTTTCAAAATGTGAAAAATGTAATAAGTCCCATTTCAAGTTTGATTATTGAGAAATACCATATATTGTTTATTATGAGGACATTTCTGAGCACTTACACTTGGTAGATCACATGATTCCTAATGTACGAATATTGCCAATTGAAGCTATGCATTCTATACAATAACACAAAAACAACACTAATCTTCCCTCATACTATTATTTCAGATTCTATGGCTAATTTACGTCATACATTGCTTTCAAAGGCTAACTGGAGACTATTATGACTGACTATTGACTTGATGAGAACAAACCAGATCAATGTACTTTCATTTTACTTTTACTTTGATCACAGCCAGTAAACACCTCAGACTGTTTATATTCAACGTAAAGTGATCGGTGAAAGGCTCTTAACTGCTGTGTGTTTAAGTCCTGATATGTATGTTTTCTTGCACTCAACGTGCTTAATGGATGTTCTTATACAAGGCATTTACCGACAACTATTTTCTCCAGCTTTTCTGTGACGGTCTGACGTGATCTATAGTGTCTGGACTACCACAATACGACTGTCTGCACCTAATCAAGGCCATAGTGGTCATAAGTGTCTGCCGTGCTATTTGCTGTTCATTTCTAATACGTTGCTTGATTAAAGAGTTTGTATTCTGCTTTACTGACAGTTTTTCACCATTTCATAATATATAGTAGAATCCTCATCAAATACATTTACCAAACTTGTTCTAGTCATCTCTTTTCAAACTGTTTAGCGTTTGTGATAAGCTTCTATTGTATTTAGCTTCAAAATATCTGCTTTATATATTTTTCAAGAAAAACAAACAGAACAAGACACAGAGAGCGAATATGCAAATAGAAAGTCATTCTGGCGTATAATGTGTGTCCCCTTTTGTGTCTGTGACATTTGTTCCAATGTCCAGCAAATTCAGTGCAAAAGTTAGTTTGACAATGATAAAATTAACTTTTCCAGTCCATTTTATAAATGTCCGATTTTATTTCAATCCATTCCTTGACAGTCTGCTCCGTCGCTGTCATCCGTCTCGTTTTTATTGCTTTTTTTTGCTGCAGCCAAAAGTACATTCCACTGGTATCCATGTATTGTTTCCATTTTTGGAGTTTTTCATCAGAGATAAAGTGTTTTAAAGTTAAATGGAATCTCGATGTTAAAGATAGTCTGCAGTGCCCCATTGATCTCAGTCCAGTATTTATGAATAATAGAGAAGTCCCAAAACACATGATAGTGATGAGCTACTTGACTGCCTTTCTGTTTCTCTGTGTATAATGGATATGGTGTTATAAAATACTGTGATACATTTGTCCAACAATCGCTTCACTTTTCCCTCTGCTAGTGCTTTGTTTAGACGACAAATAAGACCTTGAGGAGTTTCCATGCAAGACACACGTAAATTATTGAATACATATCAATGCTATGATGTACAAAGCTCAAATGATGCTGGACCATTTACCTAATTCAGTATTTTAGTTGTGCACAGCTCCTATTAAGTAGTTGGATTGGAAGTTTGATATTTAGTACACGACATTCTAGGCATAATCCAGTTTCAATCTGATGTTTTGTTTTCTTTTTCAATGGAAAACCTAATCATAAATCTAGTTACTTGCTTATTCTTAATTCAACCTAGTTTTGTCTTTGTTGTTGTGGTTTGAAACTTTTACCTGCATAATCTTCATAGCGTGAAAAGAGCAAGGAAAAAGTCAAAGAGGAAAGTGAAAAGGCAAGTCAAGCTGTGAACAGAAGAAAGCAAAAAGGTGAGATCAGACGAAAAGACTAAAGGAGAGAGAGAAAGAGAGAGAGAGAGCGAGAGAGAGAGAGAGAGTCTGGTCTGACGCTGGTGCAGGAGAGAGCGAGGTAGAGACAGAGGGAGAGCGAGGGTAATCAGCAGGTAGCGGTGCGTGGGGCTGCGCAAGGGCCCTGCTGAGCTGTCTGCCCAGCCGCCCGATGAGCTCATGTCTGGCTCTAATGCCAATCTCCTCCACTGGCACAAGCACCTACCCGAGAAAGAGGGGGGGAAAGCAGACACGTGAAACGGCTAGAGGTGGGCTGTTGTGGGGGGCGATGGAGGCATGTTTATGTCCACTTCCTCCCGCCGGGGCAGCCACAGGTCCAGACGACAGTAATGACACAGGAAGACAGTGCAGTAAACCTGAGCAGGGACATGTGTGTGTGTGGTTTTATTTGGCCGTAAACACTGGTGATTACAGGGCCAAGACGGGCAGCTTACAGCCTTTCTGCTCTGCTTTTAAAGTCTGGATGTATAGTTACAGACAGCGCACTGCAGAGGACAGCACTGGACGTTTATACTGGAGACGGTTCAGCAAATAAGAGAGTTAGGGGTGGAGATGAGTTCTGCGGTTCTTTCTGTTGTAGTTTCTTTGCCGTGAATGTCACTTGTAATCTTGCATTTTGGCGTGTTCTTGCTCACATTGTGCACTCGGGGGAGGTTGAAACGGCAGACTTTCATGTACGGAAAAGGGCTATAAAAGAATTAAATGGATGACACAAACTGCACCAGCAATTAGGAGCTGGACTGACATAATATAAGAGACGTTCGAAAAATTGAAAAAATTACCTTACCTTACCTTAACATTACCTTAATCTGGTAATGGACCTTTTTGACAGACTTTTGACTAGATGAGACTTGTACATTGCTGGACGAGATGTGCCGTAATTTCATATAATTTCTTTCATTGGATGTTTTGTGTTGCAAGTTTACTTTCTTTTTTTTTTTGTCCTCTCTCTTTGTCATGTTTAATGTTTTGTGTTTTCAAAATGTTAATAAATAAATAATAATAATAATTGCGCCACTGTACCAATAAAATAAGTAATTTGCATAACTCCACCAACATCAGTCTAACTTGATCCAAACATAATCTTAACCAGTAAAGAAGACATGTTTTGTTTTTCAGGTATTTAGTACCAATATATTATATACGTGAGACATTATTTTCCATTTAGTTCATTCTAAATTGCAATATTGACCTAAAACAGCTTTATTATAGAAACACGTCCATTGACTTCCTGTTCAAAACTGCAGAACTGTCATAGGGGATTTTCACTGTAACAAGCATTAGATTTTCATTTATTGTAGAAAAATGGCTACATGATGTTCAGAACCCTTGGACCCGAAGTTAAAAAAAAATCTCAACTATTGCAAGTTACAGAGCACTGGCTGTGGATAGGGGGCAGGTATAAACAGAAATCTTCTGAGCCATCAAGCCTCAAATGCAAGACAATGCAGGATTACTCAAACATGCATCTAAATACAAATCTGAGTAGGTTTCGGATGAAGGAACACCATTGATGAGGTTAAAACTGTCAACTTTCTGGTTTAGCCGTGGTGCCACTGTGACCCCAGTCAATCAAACACATCTAGATTCATATAAAAAAATATTTAAATCATGGTGTAACAAAACAAATATTATCTATTATCTATCTCACTATTCACGCATCTCTAGTATCCATGTCTATATGTGTCATTTTGAGCTAAAAGGATGGGTGAGTAATGTAGCATCTGTCCAACTTTTCCAGAGTGTGGTGCGACTGCAGTGGAGCCTGCGGCACTCTCCCAGACAGGTACAGGAGGAGGCTGGACTGACTGGGGAAAATGATAGTCCTTATGAATGTATATAAACCACAGCTCTGCACCTGTGCATGGACAGGAAATGACACGGCCACGCAGCCAAACAAGGTCAACAAGCTGCAAATCTCTGATGTTTTATGGACCTACTGTCGGGGAGATCTTTCTGTGAGAATTTGAGGTAGGTGTAGTGGATCAAAATGTACCCAAGGAAGAGTTGTGTGACTAAAAAGTACATACATATACATATACATATATACATATATACATATACATATACACATACAATCACTCCACACTGTGCATCTAATAATAAAGTATTTGATATATATTGCAAACCCAGAAGTATGAGACCCATAAAGAGTGTTCTCTGGAATTTTCCCACATTTTGTCATGTCATGATCACAAACTTGTATCAATTGTTTTGGCATTTTTTGTGGTATAGAAACACAAAATGTCACACAATTGTGAAGTGGAAGGAAAATTATACATAAGTTCAACCTCCTTTTCCCTGAGTGCAGCCTGTTGCTGTCAGAAGTTGTCTGATGATTGCTGGAAGATTGAATGTTGATCTAATGATTCAATAGAGTCCATCTGTGTGTAATCTAATCTCAGTATGAATGCAGCTGGTCTGTGAAGGCCACAGAAGTTTGTCCAAGGAACACAGCAGACAGGTCAGGGATAACTTTGTGGAAAAGTTTAAAGCAGGGTTAGGTTATAAAAAGATTTCCCAAGCTTAGAACATCTCAAGCAGCACATTTCAATCCATCATCCGGAAACGGTCATGGAGGCTCATGATAACTCTGAAGGAGCTGCGGAGATCCACAGCTCAGGTGGACAGGGAATCTGTCCACAGGACAACTATATGTCTACACAAATCTGGCCTTTTGGAAGAGTGGCAAGAAGAAGCCATTTTTGAAACACAGCCATAAGAAGTCCAGTTTGCAGTTTGCCTGAAGCCATGTGAGGGACACAGCAAACATGTGAAAGAAGGTGCTCTGTCTAATCAGACCAAAATTGAACTTTTTGTCCTAAAAGCAAAAGGCTAGGAAAACACAACACATGACTCTGAACACACCATCCCCACATCAAACATGGAGGTGGATGGAACCAAATACAGGGCAATCTTGGAAGAAAACCTGTTGGCGTCTGCAAAATACGAAAGAGGTTCACTATCAACAGGACAACAACTCTAAACATAAAGCTACAATGGAATGGGTATTACAAAACATGTTCATGTGTTAGAAGGGCCCAGTCAAAGTCCAGACCTAAATCCAATCGAGAATATGTGGCAAAATCTTCAAACATAATCAAATTTGACTGAGTTTGAGCTGTAAAGAAGAATGGGCAAAAGTGTCAGTCTGTATGTGTGAAAAGCTGGTTGAGACATCCAAAAGAGTTGCAGCTGCAATTTCAGAGCAAGGCAGTATTGACTCAGGGGGACTGAACACTTTTGCATGCTGCACTTTTCAGTTTTTTATATATATATAAAAAAAAAAAAATGTCTTTCCACTTCACAACTGTGTGCCCCTTTTGTTGCTCTTTTACAAAAAATCCCAATACAATAAAGTTTGTAGTTGTGACGTGGCAAAACGTGGAAAAATTCCAGGGGTATGAATACTTCTTCAAGCCACAAGTAGCTTTGGTGGTTCAGCCCTCCTTCAGTTCTGCCTTTGACAAAATCTTCTAAAGCCGTATACATGCAGAAAATTAATGCATGGAAATAAAAACAATGTGCCAAAGGGTTTGTTAGAGCTAGGAACGAGACACTATTGTGTTTGTACAACTTCAAGTCTTGGGGCTTGAGAGAAAGTGGACATTTCCGCTCCCTAAAAAATTAAGCAGGGGATTTATGTCGTAATTCCATCATAGTTTACTAGCATAGCAGAGACAAATATAAAATATGTGGTTTATTTTTTGTTGCTTTGCCCCAACCTGTCTCATGTAATCAAAGAGAAAATGAGTATGAATTTGTAAAATATCACAAATTTAACACCTGATTTCCTTTTTTTATATATATATATTTTTTACCTTCAAAGGACTTGTCCTTTAACCCGCATCCCTTGGTCTGTCTTGCTGTCTGCTGCTGAGATGCACAGTGGTTATTTCATGAATAAACATTGTTTTGGTGACACACCAAAACCACCTTTGTTCTGATGGAAGAAAACAGTACAGACAGGAGGGGTTTTGCCTGAAGTGGAATTAGGTAAAAAAAATGTATTTATTGGAATTATTATAGGAATTATAAAGGCAATTTAAAGATAGATTTTAAATTGTCACCAAAGCCATTCATTTATGTTAAGTTATTTATTATAATGTATTTTTATTTATTTAAATCACACTTTTGAGTGATACTTAGAAATGCATAGTGTAGATGCAAGTAGTAATAGCTAAAGGGTCACTATGGGATGTGGGTCTACTGCTGGCTAATGGCTCACAGTGGGGTTGTTCTGTCCCTCCTCATATTCATTCACCCTCAGGCAGGTATGGTACACCCAGGCCAGGACAATGACCAATTAGACTCAAATTTAGACTCAAACTGACAGACAGACAACCACTCACTCTTACCTTTATGAACCAGGGTGAGTTTAGAGTCAGCGGTTTTCCTCACACGTGCATGAATGTGAATATTGGATGGAAGACAAAGGAATAGACAGTATATGCCGGTTCTGTTGAGCTTCTTTATCAGCCCAGGGATTGAACCCACAACCAACTTAGGTTAAAAGGAAGGACAGTAACACTGCTATCCCATCCTTGTTGTATTAATATCAAAAAGTAGAAATGGTTGGGCTGAACTCAGAGTGAAAATCACTTTCGGATTGAAGTCATTGTGACAGCTGACAGGTATTGGTAGGCCAAGAGCTTCGCAGCACTTTCGTCACAGAGGCAAAAATCCAGGGCTGAGAAGAGTCCATGGAGGAGGACTATAGGCTGGCCTCCGACACTTCAGGTGCTTCACAACCTGTACTGTTTACAGTGTTGACCTGTTGACCTCGACATTTGGACGGTGGAAGGAATACTTTGAAGATCTCCTCAATCCCACCATCACATCTTCCGAGGAGGAACCAGAGACTATGCACTCAGAGGCAGACTCATCCATCACCCAAGCTTAAGTCACTGAGGATGTTGGCAAGCTCCTCAGTGGCAAAGCTCTGGGGGTGGTTGAGATTCGTCCTGAGTGTCTTAAGTCTCTGAATGTTGTGGGACTGTCTTGGCTGACATACCTCTGCAACATTATGTGGCAGTCAGGGACAGTACCTCTGGATCGGCAAACTAGGGTGATGGTTCCTCTGTTTAAGAAGGGGGACCGAAGGGTGTGTTCCAACTGCAAAGGGATCACGCTCCTCAGCCTCCCCGGTAAGGTCTATTCCAGGGTACCGGAGAGGATCATTTGACCAATAGTCAAACCTCAGAAGAATCACAGAACACTGGACCAGCTTTATACTCTCCATTGGGTGTGCAAGTGTTCATAGGAGTTTGGCCGACCAGTCAACATGTGCTTTGTGGATCTAGAGAAGGCATTCGACCTTATCCCTTTGCTTCGAGCTGTCAGGAGCCGGAGCTGTGCAGCATAACCGGCAATAAGTCAGACCTGTTCCCAGTGCATGTCGGACTCCATCAGGGCTGTCCTTTGCACAGCTTCTGAATAGAGTTTCTAGGTGTAGTCAGGGGTCGGAGGGTATCCGGTTTGGGGACCACAAGATCTCATCTCTGCTGTTTGCAGATGATGTCCTGATTCATCAAACCAGCACCTTCTTCATGCACTGGGACGATTTGCAATTGAGTGTGAAGCGGCTGGGATGAAAATCAGCACCTACAAATCCGAGGCAATAGTTCTCAGCCAGGAAAAGGTGGCTTGCCCTCTCAAGGTGGGTAGAGAGTCCCTGCCCCAGAAGGAGGAGTTTAAGTATCTCGGTTCTTGTTCACCAGAGGGTGAAGAATGGAGTGTGAGATTGATGCGTGCTCAGTCTGCAGCGATGCAGTTGCTGTATCAAACTGTTGTGGTGAAGAAGGAGCTGAGTCAAGGCAAGGCAAAGCCCTCAATTTACCGGTCAATCTACATTCCTACTTTCCCCCTAGAGATAGGGTGATGAGCTCAGTCACACAGGAGGAGCTCGGAGTAGAGCTGCTGCTCCTCCAGCTGGCTCTTCTCCACGTGGAGGAGCTGCAGCTCTACTCCAAGCTCCTCCCGTGCCTTCTGGACACCACCCTGGGGAGGTGTTCTGGGCATGCCCCACCAGCAGAAGGCCCTAGGAAGACCCAGGACAAGCTGGTAGAACTCTCGACTGACGTGGGAACTGGATTGTGTGTCCATGGCATTTCCACTGCATTTGACCTATCCTTCAATGCTGCTGGGGTATCTGCTCAGGAGCAACGGGCGCTGCACCCATCTCCAGATCTTGAGCTTGGTTTTAAACTCTACACAGAAAGTCCCGGTCTGGCCCAGGAGTCGAACCCGCAACCTTCTTGCTGTGAGTGCCGCCATTTTATTTCAATTGTATATATATTTTTCAGGTTACTCATAGACACTTCACAAAACAATGAGACAATTGGATAGTAAAATGTATAATCACTGTGCAATGAACTTTGGTTGATTATCTAATTCATTTCATTTATATTGAGTTGTATCTTCATGATAATTCATAATTTTACCAAAACTGTATGTACAAGTTACAACTTACTGAATCCATAGTTTGACCAAACAAACATTCTTCACTTACAATAAAAACCCTTTTTGAACATGCATACTGTACATTATTAGGTAACATAGACAAGTCAGACCAAACAATGCTATCACAAAGGAACATCTGCTCTGTTCTGTGGTTGTCTCTGCGATAGGATCTGATAGTGTTGGTTGTGTGATGGAGGCTGCACCCTTTCCTGGAATGCTTAGGACGCGCTGGTCTTAGTGGGGAGGATAAACAGCTCTATGTTCTGTTGTGTAAATCTTCTGTAACATGTTATTTCATGTTCCTGGTTTCTCAGTAGCCTTTGTATGGTTACAACCACAGAACCGCCATAATGGTTGAAATGTTGACTCCTACGCTCCTGGTGAAGTCTTTGATGATCAGCCATGTCAGTCCAAACAGAAATTAAAATGTTTGTGCATCCACAATAAAAGGTTCTTGTAATTTACAAGTTAAAAATTAAAAAGCGTCTTATTTACAATTATTCTATCTTGTTAATATCTTACTGGGTTTGTCTTAGACTCCGCAATTACACTTTAAATGCAAGTCATGGGACATTAAACCATTAAGAAAAGTACAATATATTTTCCCCATAACAGTTAAAAAGCTCATAAACCGTTTTGGAGTCCAATTTATGATGCTGTTGAGTTGATAAAGATAATCTGCATCTCCCTGCTTCCTCCAGGCAACAAAACACACTTGCAAGTATTAGTGCCACAAGCAGGTGACATGAGATTTTGGGTCTGGCAAGAAAGAGACACATGCCAAACAACAAGTTAATATTAACTTTCCCAATGCCTAATTAAATAACAGCCTACAGACTTGTTTGCATGCTTAAAGGTGCCCAGTTTTTCTGGTGCAGTGTCCATAGCCTGGATCAAGATTATTAGGTTCATTGATACGAGTGATTATTCAGGTCAAAATAATAATTATAAGAACCAAAAAATATCTCTGTATTTTTTGTTCACTATATAGCCCAAAAATAGATCCAAGTGTAAATAACATTTTCTTTTTTCTGGCTGTTTTTGTCACATTTAACTTTATTTTGTCTTTCAGAAAGTTCCGTTTTGTAAAGCTGGTCTTAGTAACTTGTCTCAAGTCCACGGGAATGAAAGAAAATTAAAGATTTCACTGTTGCTCGCTCACAATAATTGTAACACTGACATTTGATATTGTGACATCAGTAATCCAGACTGGTTCTCACCGTATACTATATATTCTACAGAAGCTCTCTCGGTCTGGTCACCACCTCCTACAAACACTCCTCTGCATCTCAGGCCAAACTCAGACAGAGCTGACAGTGTTTATTTCAGTGACGCATGCGAAACAGAGGACATCTTTGGTCATCAATCGTTATCAATTTCTCTCCGTTCAGATTAACAGCATTTAGTACTTTATTGGCTTTTCAGTCCACTTTTCCCCCCTTCTTTTTTCCATGTTAGCAGCCATGTTTGTTTTAGTACAGATGGACCATGTATCTTGCTGAATAGCTAAACCACCGGACAATCATGCCCTGAACAACACATCTTAAGTATTTTAGAGGCGTGTACTATTCTTAATTGGCAAACCAATGAGGTCTATGGGATGATATTAAATTTATCTCGCATTTATTCATTTATGTTTTATTACTTCACCTGCTTGTTGCCGTGGAGATAGATGAGTATAATGCAATACAGCAGAACTTTCCAGGCAAAACAATAACACCTTTATAGCGACACACAATGGATTCTGCTGAACAACTGAAACATTTTTGGTGTTTTTGTTAAGGTATAGATGGGATGGATTCAATTATCATCCTACCTACTTGAGCTGGCAAGAGTTGGCACAAGTCTAAAAATTCATCTTATCATTTTATTGCCCTGAACTGTAAATCCTCTACTTCCATCCAGAGCCTCTCAAAGTCATTACTGCTCTGCACAAGGGGTTATGGCTGAGTCAGGAGACGGTCCACTCTCTGCAGCTGTCTATGTGCATCCCAGTCGCACCTTTAGGATCAGACTCTGATTACACCCACACACACGAGATGGCCTGTTTGTCTGGTGTCGTGTGACCATACAGCAGATAACTTTTACATAGTGATACACCAGAGTGAGTAGTGGTTATGTTTCAAGGAACACAGAGGTCCTGATCAGTTGGATTGAAATAGATGCTCTGCTCGCTAGCATTCACTTACTAACAAGGACTTCTTTTGATCATTTTAAAGCCCAAACACCACAAGTTATCAAGTAAAAATAATACAAATATCAACATAACTTCTTTTGCAAAATGTCTAAAATACTACACTATACTACATACCACAGTGGGGAGCTTACATCTGATTGAGTATTGATAGTTTTCAGTGACATAACTGTGTTCTGCTTGGGATTAGTTATCAATGGCAATACAATACACAAACAGGACAAAGCAGTGTTTTATATGGTCTGAAAAAATGCACATTGGTTCTAAATTGGCCGCACTTAAGGTGAGTAATGCTGAATTTGCAACGTTTGGGGAGCTTTGGGAGATTCCTGTTTGGTTTGGTCCAATGTCCTGGTTTGTGTTCCTGTGTAGTGTGAATGAGAACGATCTGACTTTCGACCAAAAGGAAAGTTACAGCCATTCTAACGCACAGATGAACGAATTCGAGAGAGAAGAAAAAACGTGAGAAGAAAAGGGAGAAACAGAGGTTATAAACTACAAAAGAGTCGCACTTGATTCGGCTTTGACACTACGAGAGCCGCTTCAGGTGTGAATCCCCCTTAAATCTGGGAAAGTTTTGAAAGGGGTTTGTGAACTGTATAAACTACAACTATAATAGAAAAAGCTGCACACATTTTTAGATGATAATCAAAGGCTAGTTCTATAAAAGAATATAGCTACACCCGAGCCCATCACTAAACTAGCATTAACATTGAATCCTAACTTTCTGTAGTGTAGCGTAGTGTAGTATAGTCTATCCGTGGCTGCTGCCATATGGGGACAGTGCACGTGGGAGTCAGGTTGCTGTGACAGTCGCTCCGCTCCTCATTGCTCCTTAAATGTCAGCAGGTGAAGATGATGCACTTGTGAAACGACACAAGCTCCGAGTGGACTCCAGCTGCCATTAAAAAGGCCCACGAGGTCAACAGGCCCCTCTTTAAACGCTTTATATTATCTGATGGAGAAAGTATTGGCTCTTACGCTGACCGGTGTAGCTACAGGTGGCCCCAGCTTATCTGCAACATGCCGATTCATGCCAGGTTTGGTTTCTGATTTATGATAGCATTTTTATTTCTCTCTTTATAATAAATTGTAGACAATTTTCAAGATGTTCGTCATGTTCATATTATAGTTATAAGTTGCATTCATGTGACATCACAACATTGTAGAATATCTATAGTTTAAAGTGAGCTTGAGCAGGTCAAAATTCTATGGTAGAATTCACAGATTACAGATTTGTTGACCTGGTTTATGGTTCATCCCTCTGTAATTATTGGAATTTACGTGCAACAAAAGTTCAACTTCTTATCTGTCAGCACAAATAAACAAAAGTTAAATTATTTGTTCACAATAGCCTCAGAAAGTGGCACCATTATTCAACTCCAAAGATGTGATTATTGTCAGTTGAAAGGACTTCAAGCCATAAGATTATTACGGCAGGTTTGAGGACCCGATCCCATAATAATAAGGTTCAATGTTGTGTATTCCTATTTTGGAGATTTCTTTCAAAAAACGTAAATCTCCCATAGACTTATTTAGACCCACCATACAAGTCAATTTTTTATCACTCACCATGTTTTTAATTTGGAATAACATGAATTTAAAAATGTAGGGTTCACTATGACATTTTTTATGCAAAACATTAAGTGCATATTTAAAAGAGTGAAAGAAACATTTAGAGCATTTTCTGATGATCATGTTGCCATCTGCTTGTCTCCATGGAGATGTTGTTCCTTCTCCTGGTATGTTCAATAGTACTGCATTAAAAATATATCTTGGGTTTATTTAATTTGGTGTTTTAACAGCTAAAATACAGGGCTGCCTCTCCACAGATCTGACCTGTAACTTGGCCTTGTGACGTCACTTGCTCCTTGACGCGATGAAGATAGATTCATCCAATGCCATACTGTGGAACTTTCCATACAGGTGGCAGACCCTCCACCATAAAAGTTACATAGTGCACCTTTAACTTTCATTTGTATTATATATACTGGTTATCTGAAAAGTATGGAGACCTGTGCCTTTGAAATAATTTCACACAGTTTGCGCAACACACAATACCAACGTGTCACATAAAGCAGAAGATTTGTTTTGACTCCTTTCTCTTCTATTATGTGTTATCAGATATTTGATCTGTAACAAGAAACAGATGACTGTCTGAGATTGCTATAGGTGACCCGTGTACAGACTTTCTGCAACACTATACGCACAAGAACTTTAGATGAGCACTACATTGAGCCAGAATGTTTTTCATGAATGTAGGTTGTATTCATGTTTTTGAATATATACTAGGTCAAAAATCTCTACCTTATGTCTGTTTAGAGTTCTAATCTATTGCAATGTCAATCTGAAAACAAGTCAGCTTACTTCTGTGTTGAAAACTGCCGTGCCTTTACGTTACCTCGCCTTCGGAGAGCTGCAGTTCACTATAGCAAGCAGAGGATATTTTTTTAATTTGTGCCAAAATGTCTACTCAGTCACTGTTTAAGAACATCAAATTGCAGAGTAAAGAGCAATGGGTGTGTCACGGGGAGCAGTGAAGACCCGGACTGACAGAGGAGAATCAAGATTACTCAAATAATCACTCTAAATACAACTTTTGGTGATTTAATAACAAGGGGGAACCATTATAACATGGTTAAAAGCTCGATTTTGCATAACAGGTCTACTTAAAGTATCTGAACTCATGCTAGTTTAATTATTCAACATGGCTTTAACTTAATCTATTCTGCAGATGTTGTCCATGAATAAAGCCTGATTATAAACTGAATCCGTAAATGGCTAGATTCATTTGTACTCTTTTGATCTTATGCACTACACAACATATAAATGCACTAGTTTATTTTCTAGCAAAATTGGATTTATTTAGTCTCGGGCCCACACACAGTCTGTATGTCTGCCCTTTCATCCACCTGTGTAAAGCATAGACTTTACCACATTCAGAACGTTTCTCTTCTCTTTCCAGGACTACACTTTGCAATTTTAAAGCAATTTAGTCTCAGTGAAAATTTTGGTTCCTTCATACTTTTTCTTTTTTTCCTCCTTTTTTTTCCAGCAGAACAGAGCGTGTCTGGATAATATAAGCTGCAGGAAGTGACTGTTTCATTTTGTCTGTGTCCTCCTCCGTGTTTCCCTGGTGGCGTGTGATGAAGACGTGGCGTAATTGATTCAAAGCTTAAGTCCGTGCCCCCGGAGAGAGCTTGGGTTTCTTCAAGTCTATAGTGAAAAAGATGTGAGGCTAGACACCAGAGAATCCAAAGTGGGTTTTTTTTTCGTTTTGTTTTTTTCCAGTCCATGTTTGGGGATGAATCATGCAACACATTCTCAACATTTTGGGCGTTTTCCACAAGATGGCGCTGTGGTGTGGTAAAGGGTTTGGTCAGATGGAGCGGTGGGAGCTGGGAATGTGACGGTTTTACAGGGAGGGGGAGGGATGGCCTTGTTACTGCTCGGGCCTGCAGAAGATCTGACTATAGAAAGCAGTTTGGGTTGAGTTTTAGCACAGAAATACCAACTGTCGCACAGAGAATTAAAAGCAATGTGACTTGCAAGTCTCATGTTAGGAATTAGGTTTAACCCTGTCAAGTTCTAGTTGCACGGATTCAGTTGTTTTGATTTCTGGTGGGGTCGTGCAATACCTGCTCGTAGATGTTATAATATTAGTAATAATCATAATAATACAACCTCAGTTTTTTATAGCGCTTTTCAAGGACACAAAGACGCTTTACATTATGAAGGAAGCTACAAGGACAAACACGGGACAAACAAAACAAGTTGAGAGGGAGAGCAGTCATTAGTGGGAATTATAGGCTTTTAGAAAAAGATGAGTTTTGAGCTGGTTTTTGAAGGTGTTCAGTGAGTCCGAGTGCCTTATTTGGAGGGGGAGTGAGTTCCAGAGAGTGGGGGCAGCGATGGCGAAGGCTCTGTCCCCCAAGGTCATTACTTTTCCTGGAATGTTCCACAGTAGGGAATATAATAAAGTTACATATCTTGCATTTACTCGGGTTCGGGTGTTTTATTGCTGAAAAATCCCACCAGACAAGACCAGTTACATATAATAGTGTACCTTTAATAGTCTCCAGCTCTACACTCCAGCTCAACCATGGATTACTCTTGGTGTTAAATTAAAGGTTAAATTAGGTGTATTTTTTGGTTCCAGGAAGAAAAAAACCCCAACATATTCTAGTAAATCAGTTTAAATGAATGCAGAAAGGTTTAGATCTATTTGTAACTGTTTTTAGACAACACATTATTGTAATGGTCTAAACGTGTGTTGCTGTTATGACTGGTCTGTGCTGCTTTATTTGGCTAAGACTTCCTTGAAAAAGAGATTAGTAATTTCATCGGGACATTCCTGGTTAAACAAGGATTAAATTAAAAAGTAAATGTACGCACCCAGAGCCTATACAGTAGAGGCTGAGTGTACTGCGCATGTTGTTTGTAGATGGGCCAAAGGGGAGCATCCAGGAATAGTCTGTTCCTTCTTATACATATGCAGTCAGTCGTACAGGAATATCACCCCGAAATAACTCCATATATTACAATCATATGCATTGTTATTATTTATTTTACAATTTAGTTTTTGTGCATGCTTTTCCCCTTTTCCATGGATTAGTCTCGTGTTAAGTGTTTTTGCCTCTACCCCTTTAAGCAAATGTTACACGTCATAATCTTTTACACTAATTGTAAAAGAGGCCAGTTTGAGTCATGCTTTAACCTTGATTTTGTGCTTTTAAGTTGCTGGGTAAGTCCTTATTTGGTTTTGGTTTTGGCCTATTTTTAGCCCTCCCTTTGCCGCCATGTTCTCTACAGTGGTTGTCACATAAAGGAAATAATCTTTTTGATGGGACAACTGGGTCATGCTCTGATTCCAAACTGTTGAAAACAATAACACATGCGGAGAACTCCTGAACAAGCACAAATAGTTTTTGTGAGCAGGAAATACCCTTCCCCTCCTTCTACCATTACTTCCACTGCTATTTTTGGTCACCAAAAATAAGCATAATTATACATCCACAAAAAGGTTCTGTCAATTTTAGGGTTATTAAATAATAGGATAAACCATTATTACTTTGTCCAGAGGGAGCAGGTAAATGCACAAATTAGTATTGTTTTCAAACATGTCACCACTAGATTTTTGTTGTCCATATAAAACATTTCTGCAAACAATTCTAGAGTCCATTATCACTTCCTTCAGAGTACAGAGATAACACTTCTCTGCTCAGGCTTTATTGAAATATGAATAATTTCATTTTGCATGTGGGTTTTGACAGTTTTAGATGCATTATGCACTGGAAATATAATATGTTCAATCTTGACGCGAGTGTCGCGTGTCGCTAGCTTTGCTTGGTTTATTGGCTCAACAAATATCATCACTGGAAATACGTCAGTTAATCATAAGATCAAGGCAGCGTTTGGTGAGAAATAATTGTATTTTATTTTTTCTTTTGCCATTTCGTTCTCACCCAAGTCCATGTTCTCTCTTTTCCAATCATCTTGCGCTAAAGCATTCCAGGAGCCAAAAACAAGCCAGCTTGCTCTGGGAGCTTGTACCACTCACGGCCCCCTTTGGACCCCTGAAACAGGCCGGTATGGTTCATTTATGGCAGTGGAGACACTTTCGCCTCGAAGTGAACCAATGGAAACATGCCTACAGGGTTATTGCTATTGTCTTGTATAATAGTCAAATAAGATCAGAATAGTAAGCTTATTTTTAAAAAATTCCAATGGTGAGATAGGGCCAAAAATGCTAGGGGTCAGCAGAACAAATCATTAATGAAAGTTTATATTCTATTATTGGAGTATGAAAGCCTTTCCCTTCACTATTCCCCCAGTACCCCAAAATAGACATACTTCCATGCGCCAGCCGTGATCATCTCATCAACCTAAAGTTAGTATTCCTCAAATACACAACGAGACAGACCCTTCCCCAGAGAAAGAGAGAGAGAGTTAAAGAGAGAGCGAGGGAGGGGGGAGGGGAGTTGGTAGACTGGAGTGCATTTGGTATTCAGCCTAGGCTAGTATTTATCTGTCTGCTGGCTGTCTGGTCTGGTCTGCCGTGTTAGTGGTGTCACCCGGCATGCTCCCCGGGGGACTGAATTGACGCAGTAGACAGACAGAGTGTGTGTGTGTGTGTGTGTGTGTGTGTGTTTGGCTGTTTAGAAGGGTCCATGGATGAGAGGATGTCTGGATGCGGTGCTTGGCTGTGTTTTATATATTTATGTATGGGTAAATATTGGAGTGACCTCATAAATGGTCACACTAAACATTGAGCTCCCTCAGGCTCTGGACAGTTGTATATTGTGTTAATAAAAGATGAGTTCATAGCGTTTTGACAAAGGGACAATTCGTGTGTCTGAGTTGCCTGGCTGACTCACTGTAAAAACAAAACAAAAAACATGGCGACAAATATAAACTGAAAAAACACACAATCCTGATGATAAAGCCATCTAATCTAGGAGTTGGATGACTTTCCAAGACACATTTAAACAAAGGTCAAACCTGAAATCACAGTTAAGGAAACTAATGAGACCAGCATTCAAAATTGATCAGGGCCAAGTGCACTGTCAATGTCGAGACATAGGTCCCGACACAATGGAATGGAATCCCTTGAAACTGTTGTAAAATTTAACAATCCGAGAACTGACTAAAGGGTGTCAAGTCATGGGCTAGGAAAATACTTGAAATGGTTTAAGGGAGGTTATACAGACTTAGAGATGTAAATGCGGTATTGCCTAAAATGTTTTAATTTAAAATAAGATGAAGCAGTTTACATAGTTTATAGACGTAGTCTTTCAGATCTTAAACCAACAGATGGAATTGAATAATAATTGTGTGACAGGGCAAAGGTACACATATCACCAACAAAAGGTCAGCAAAGTAACTTTCATAGTATTTAAAAGGAAAATACCATGCAAATTTTACTCTTCTAGCTTTTATTCACATTAAAACATTCCAGAATGAAGTCTCCTGTACAATTTTGAGTCAAGAAACCAACTTGCTGAGCATTTCTGCACTAATGATGGCGTGCTAATATGTAAACAGCTCCATGTCCAAAATAATGTGTCTTTTCCAAACATAGGTATCATTTTAGTTTCTAAAATGCAATGGCAACTTAAAAGTCTGTTTAGAACACGACATGTCCACTTTAGGTAGATTCTCTTCCCTAGACTGTGGGCTGAACAGTTAGAATATAGAATCCAGAGTCCAGATCTGTTGTCACCCCTGGGAGATATTGTCTATAGTTGTTGCTCAAAGAAACCCTATTAATGCAATATGCAAAATATGTATCATGTTTATTATGTTTATCACTGACTATGACCACGACAATATAAAAAAGATAAGATAAGAGAACCTTTGTGTAAACATAGAAACATTTCCTTCCCATGTTGTTGCTTTCGTTGATGAGACGACAGTGGCACAATTTGTTGCTTCAGTAAAATGATGACAGCTGCCAGCCGTTTTCTAAATTACATCAGGGTCATGCATCTATTTTTCCCTTCTCCCCTCTCTTTGAAAGTGTCACTTCACTTATGGGCTGAAGTCAAAGAAAATATTTTGCATGATGGGAAGTGGAAGTTGGCTAGTGATGCGACGCTTAATGCACAACATCTGTCGGAGGTCCTTGCTTTTCCCATTTACTTATTTCCCTTCACACAGGTCCATTTGCTTTTATTGCTTTTGGTTACCAGCATTTTCAGAATAAAGTGTTAAACCCCCACCAGCCTCATGCACTCTCACGGGTTTCAGTCAAAAGCTAGATGAGGTTTTATTATGTATGGACCTAAAATGTTGCTTTTATGGTTTGCTGCAGGTTGTGGGGAGCTGAAAAGACTGCTTTGTTGCGTGATGAAATGTGAAACTGTTGATATGGCCTTAGGTTGACAATGTTGTTATGGAGAGTCAAGGTTGGAGGGGGTTTCTCTGAATACATTCATAAGTAATGTATGTGAAATATTTTATCTTTGGATAAAGAAACACCATGTGACTCTTTGGAGTTTTGCTGAGAATTTGAATCAGAAAAAAGCTTTATTGCCATTGTCAGTGAACAAAACTAGGAACGTGCTTTGGCAAAATAATGCAAACAATGAGTGCTAAGAGTGTATAATTGTGGCCAGAGGAGCGGTTCAAATAATGAAGTGCTACTGTGGCACGATGACCTCTCGTCTATAACAAAAAGATTGGTTTGATTCCATGATTGATTACATTTGTGTTTCCCTCATCAACTGCAAACCTATACACTAATCCACTATGGTAAACCTGACGACAGGATCCTGCTGGTCTCAGATCTTGAGAAGGGTTCTATGGCCTCTGCTCTGTGATTTTATGTGATTTTATTTTTGCTTTTATTTCATACCAGTGAACATAAATGTACTCACGCCATACAGTATGTTTAGGTTCAGTTTGTGTCATCTGATTCTTTGTTATGGCCTTTTTTCCTGCCGTCAGAAATATGCTCCAAATTTATGCATTTATTGTGTCCATGACAGGAGTTTTGAGGCCCAAATACATATTTCTGAGTCAAATGGGATGCCAATGCCAAAAACAATCCTCAGTGCTCCATTAATTTCTCAGTCCAAAATTTGAGGGCTGCAATTGCTCATGACTCCATCTAGTGGTAGAACATGGGGTAAAATACACTCTCATCAACTTCTCAGTAACCTAATATTTAATCATGTTTACTTGCATTTTAGAAACGTATTCTGTGTTTTGGAAACCTCTCAAGCGTAGTGTAAGAAGTGTTATGAATCCAAAATAATAACTAATACGACCAGTCTGGAATACTTGCGTACACTTGAAATAAAAAGTTGTCATCATGTTAGAAACAGGGATAACAGAGCGCTTAATGTGTGCTATAGGGGCCTGGGCCTTCTGTCCTGGAGAGGCATTCAGAGCTTTCTCCGATTTGAACAGCCTGGTTTATTTATAGACTGCAGACAGTTCTGGCTGGAGAGCGTTTGTGCGTGTGGGGTGTGAGTGTTGCGCTGTTAGATAGACTCACAGAGGAAGTGTTGCTGCGGCTGCTACTGGAGGAGGTGGAGGTGGGGGTGTCGTGGGGGGTCTGGCCTCTGTGCTGCACATGTGCCCCTGAACCACAGCCTGGTGCAGGGGGTCAGCTCAAGGTTAGCCGCTTCAAAGCGCCGTCTCTATTGGCTGTGTCCCGCCGTAACAAGGGAGTGAAACTCGAGGCGCCTTCCTCCTCAGCCCTCCCCAAATAGCGCAGGGTGCAGGCTGATGGTCCCATGCACGGCCCCCCATCTCTCTCTCTCTCTCTCTCTCTCTCTCTCTCTCTCTCTCTCTCTCTCTCTCTCTCTCTCTCTCTCTCTCTCTCTGGCTCTCTCTCTCTCTCTCTCTCTCTCTCTCTCTCTCTCTCTCTCTCTCTCTCTCTCTCTCTCTCTCTCTCTCTCTCTCTCTCTCTCTCTCTCTCTCTCTCTCTCTCTCTCTCTCTCTCTCTCTCTCTCTCTCGCTCTCTCCTCTCTCTCTCTCTCTCTCTCTCTCGCTCTCTCTCTCTCTCTCTCTCTCTCTCTCTCTCTCTCTCTCTCTCTCGCTCTCTCGCTCTCGCGCTCTCGCTCTCGCTCTCGCTCTCGCTCTCTCTCTCTCTCTCTCTCTCTCTCTCTCTCTCTCTCTCTCTCTCTCTCTCTCTCTCTCTCTCTCTCTTCTCTCTCTCTCTCTCTCTCTCTCTCTCTCTCTCTCTCTCACACTCACTCACTCTCATTGCCATTGTCAGTGCGCGACCTGGTCGTCTGCTTGCTCTGAGTCAGGTCAAACCCCCCCACACGTCCTCTCCTCTGCCCCAGCCATGTGCACCCTCCCCAAGCACTCTCTCAGACATACAGTACAAGTCCTGTCCCATCCCTCACTTGGTGCTGCATTCAGGAACAGCTCGGGCCACCCAGTTTTCTTCCTACACTCAAGTTCAAGTTAGGAGTTGGTAAAAAAAATCAGAAACTATGTCTTCAAAGTTTTCAATGGTGTCAGATGATGTAATTAAGTAATTAAGTATAATTTATTTATATTTACTGAATGTCTTCTAAACAATACAAAATAACATAGAATATTGTCATTAATGTTGTATTATTGAGTCACAAGCTTGTGCAAAATAAGCTATATTGTATTTTAAAATGTTTTCTTTATGGATGCAATTACAGTTTTACTAAATTATTAACATTGTCTTTCATCCTGAAAATGTTGTTGCACTATTAAATGCATTATCCATTTATAACCCTTTAAAGTCCACCCAACCTTGCACAAACTGACTTTACACTCTTAGAATAATAATAATTAATAATAAAACACCCTTTTGAAATGTTAATGTCTATTGTAGCTTAAACCTTACTTTTTTTTTTCAAATCAAATGGTATCAAACACAAGCATCTGAAGCATCAGATGTATAATTTCTGCATTTGTGAACAGCCATCTTGGGCAGTAAGCAATTAATGCTTATGTAGATAATGTATGCAAGAGCGCTCATGAATATTAACCACAGCTGACTCCAGACAGCAGCACCAAGCCTAGTCCACGCAGAGGGGCCCTTAGCTAACAAACTATCTCATTATTCATTTAAATATGCTATGGCCCAGACAAACAAATGTGCATATAGTTGGCCATAGTCTGGATAATCTATTTTACATGTCTGATAAGAAACAGGGAGGTTCTTTATTCCACAGATTGCTGTTGGGTAATGCTGCAGTCATTTGCAGGGTGATGAGAAATAATAGAGGCTAACTCTAGATTGCAAATACTGCAAAATAATACATACATTTTCTGCTGTTTGGTGAATTTAACTTTGCATTTCATGGATAATATATAACACCTTTTTGAAATGTGGTCATTAGAATCGGAATCAGAAGGGGTTTATTGCCATTGTCAATGAACAAAATTCATAAACATAGGAACTTGTCTCGGCATTAAGGTGCAACATAAAAACACTGATTGTGCCATCCTTTTTGCACTGCAATTTATTTTCAATAGGACAGATTTTTTTTTGGTCCTATAAATTAAATCAGACATGACAGTTTTGGCGTGAAATGGGGAAGAGAAATGCAGCCGGCGGCACGTGGAGCCTGGCATATGTGCTGCCGCCTTAACCACTAAACCACGGGCAGCACACTACTTCTTATTTTCCATTCGATTACGGCATAAAACAGAGTCAAAGTGACGCCACTGAGTCAGCACACTACTGGCTGCCTATCTATACATCTATAAGGAGAGTGGTAGGCCAAAATACAGTAATAGGCCCGTATTGTATGAAAAGGGTGAAGCCTCTATAGTTGTTTCTAGAGATGCGTGAGTGGCTGAGTGTTTTTCCAGCCTACATAATGAGCAGAAAGTGCGTCTGAGTCACTCTAGAGTTTTAGAAAGTGGAATCACTGCTTGACTCACGTATCTGCAGAAAAAGCCAGACTTTCCCAGTTTGGTGGGAGGTGTTAAACCGGGGACTGGGTCAGAAAAAAATGGGCAATTCCGTGCGCTCATGAAGGCAGCACCGCTCTGCTCTGTGTCTGGCCCTCCTGCGCTGCGCTCTGATTAGCCGAGGCGCACGTCGCTCTGTTTGGAGGCGGGTCCGGGCGCGCTGTGTCTGCTCCGCTCTGGCAGAGGGAGGACAGCTGCTCTCGGCGGTGGAGGAAGGAACGGAAAAACTCTACAATGCGTTAGGCAAATGCAATGGCTGTGCCCCAGACCTGCTTCTAACTCAGTCCTTGAGCCGCGCCGCTACAAAAATGGCGTGAGATGATCCGAGGAGGTTAAGTGCGAAACTGTGTGGAGTTTACTCGGAGCGGCCGCACTGTGCTGCCGCTGCCTGGAAGTTTTTTGTTGTGTTTTCTCGTCGGGGGGCCGTGGCGGTGGCTGCGGCTCTCTCCCCGGAGCGGTGTCCAGCTCTGCCCAGCCCCATGCAAAACCTAACGGCCCCTGGCGGCCCCGCAAACTCCAATGTCACCTGCTCCTGCAACTGCACCGCTTCCCAGCCACAGGGAATGGAGATATGTGAGTAGCCATACGGCGCTTCTTCTTCTTTTTTCCCCCCCCCTGCCTCTCTCGCTCTTTCTCGACCTCAACAACCTATTACCCAGAGACTTTAGTGTAGTTAATCGGGTTTATGCGCACTCTCCAACGTCGCGACAGAAGGACAACAAATCAGACTTCACCCAAGACGCTATTACCAAGTGCTTAGTGCGTAAGGGCTTTGGACAGTAGCGGGGCATGGGAAACTTAACTGTCCCATATAGAATAATGTACATGATCGCGCTCTATGAGTCAGAGTTGCGCTTGGACAGATCCCATAGCAGGCGTAAAAGTAGGCTACTGGACTAATTGTCTCTCAACGCGGTCTGATCATGGAATTCATTATTCAAAAATTATTTAATGGTCATGGACTCTAACTTTGACTCTTGACAGATGAACTTCAAATTGCTGTAGTAAGTAAGACTTTGCAAAGTAGGCACATTATGGCTAAATATTTAGAGGGACATTGTGGGTAACTTTGGCTGACCCATATCCATTTTGCAGCTTTTTTTTTTTTTTTAATTGCAAGACCTATGTTTTCCCATAGGGACTGTTTCATGACTGCACCAAAAGTGAGACTCAAACTTCATCTTGTCTCACTTCTGAATAGACATGTCCCCAATCATATTAAATACAGTTTCCATTTTACCTATATTGCAACGTATACCCAGTAGGATCGGATATTTGCTTGATATAAAATGGACACTAGCATAACTGACCTCGGACCAGGGGTTGTAACTGTGAGCAGTGCAGACAGCGCATTTGAACTTGAGCCAGAGTAATGGGCACAGAGAGTTGGCTTTGATATACTGACTCCTTCAGACCGCGCAAGGATATACAATGCCAAATTGTCACCAAAAAGCCATATAAAAGCCAGAAACGGAAGGGGGGAAATGAAAATTAAGCTTGTCTATGGCAAAATGTATGCGACTTCTGCCTGCACCAGGGTCCAATTAACTTCAACTTGAGCGCTGTACATTTTTTTTTTGTAACTATTCTCCAGTCTTTCTCCAGTTTTAAGTTTCTAATTTTCCTCTTGGCTGCGTTCCCTGCCATATGGACTAGTTTTATATGAATACAGGGGAGATTTAGCCGGCATTATAGGGCTCTGGCACCGGCATAGTAGCTTGTGTGTGTGCGCACATATGCTTGGAGAGAATGATCACCACACAGGGTTAAATAGTTTGCCCGACAGCACATAGACAGGAAACGCTGGAATGGTATGTTATGTCTGTCTGCCTGACTAGAGAGAGAGAAACTATCATTATCAGCTTGAATCCTAATGCTATGCTATATCCAGAGCAGATGTCACTTTTTATGAGTGAGGAACAGAGAAAGACAAGCAAGCAGGCGCGAGCGAGCGAGCGTGTAGTATTACTGTAGATGGAGAGCGGAGAGACATTGAGAGTCGTCGGTGCTTTAGACAAGTACAGACCACACATACAGGATGCGCAGATGACATATTGACACAAGGACCGACTTCACAAACAGACGCCGCTGAGGCTTTTGGATAGACCCAGGGAATGCGAGGGGAAAGCCAGATATTAGATTTAGTTTTGGCAACCAGGTGTGGATGTGCTGACACCGCAAACTAACCAACAAGTGAGTGTGTGAGACATGTAGTGATTGTATGGGAGATGGAGATGCGCTTCCAGTGGCATCATAGTGTACCAGGGTCAGAAATGAAGTTTGATATGATCCAAATGGGGGGGAAAAGGCCATTAGAATTGTAAACATTTTAAGAAGCTAGTTTATAATCTTGCTGCTTTTGGAAATGATTGTGGTTTCTGTTTCTGTTATCACTAACTTGTGAGGGATATAGGATGTTGCGAAAGGGAAACTGCTCAGGTCAATGACTGATGATTTTATATCGGTAGTTTTTAATTACCTTTGACTTTTTCCAAAGCTAATGTGTGTGAATGGAAAATGCATCCAAAAACACCACTGAATCATTTTCTTTTAACTGTATTGTTTGCAACTTTGTGTCTGAGTTGGGGTGCACGCTTGCCTATTTCATGTTTAGTTGCATTTATTTTCAATTTCAAAAATATTTCCACTGACTACATTTGAACACACAGTTGCATCCAACCTTGAGAAACTATAAAAAGACATTTATCATTATTGAATGCCGGTAAATTGCCCATCCCCTTCCGATAAATTGCGTTTGTTTGGTATTTGTTGAGTGGCTGTTGTTTACATATCCCTGTGTTCCGAGTGCTTTGAATCATCTTATTTGCAATGCGTTTCACATCACTTCTCCTGTCTCACTAGTTTATGGGGTGCTCCTTTCTTTCATGAGTGGTTTGAAATAAGCAGCGCGCCGTGGTGTTGTGGCCGTCTGCTGGTGAAAAGGGCCCTGTTTGTTGGCCTGTGTTGTCATGCAGACTCGGCAAGGCTGAATAATGTAGCTCATGCTTTGATGATTTCTCTGGCTCAAGAAAAAAAAGCTACAGTCTGGGGTTTTTTTTTTCTTTTTTTTTTTGCAGAGCGGGCGGTCTCGCTGCTGTGTTTCCTCTTTATTCAAGACGAGAAGGAAAAATTGAAAGGGACTAAAAACCTAGGAGGATCACAGAAGCTTGGTGCTGTTTTAGCCTAGACACAGATCCTGGTACAAGGAGTAAAGACCACTAACAAGCACTGGGTCTAAGCTTTTGCTCCAGTTAGATTGGAGCCCTCCCTTTCTTTCTTTCTTTCTTTCTTTCTTTCTTTCTTTCTTTCTTTCTTTTGCTCTCGCTCTCTTTCACTCGCTCTAGATTGAAGGTGTAGTTTTAATCCAGAGATGCCAATGCGGATTGCCAAAACATTACTTGGTTATGATACATTTATCTTAGAAAGTTAAGGTTTTTAGATATGGCTTTTTATCACAAATGTTATCTCACTGGTGCTATATGTTGTAATATAAAAAAATATATATAAAATGAATGACAAATGTGGGATTTCACAGATTTATATAAAATTATAGGAAATATTAGGGAAATATTATTTATCCCAAGTATGGATCGGTTATGGCTAAGGATGCCGAGATCATTCGGTTAATAGATAATTGGGATTATTCAGGTCAAAATATAATCGTATGAGCCAAAAAATTATAATTGTGACTATTTTAGGAACAAACAAGACAATGTCAAAGAGAAAATGAAGTATTTTTTGGTTCTCACAATAACCTTTACAGTAAAATGTTATATTGTAACAGTAAGTGTTTTGTTTTTTTGATGAGTATTATCTGTGTCACTATTAAACTTGAAGGTGTGGTTTTATGAAGTCTGGAGGTCATTACTTCAGCGCCGTACATGCCAAGACAACCTGCGTGGATCAGGTGTGCCTCTGGTGTCGGCTTTGACCCACTGAGATACTATGTGTGAAGCTAAAGTCCTCGCAGCGTGACACCATGCAAACATTTTCCACTCTTAAGTCATTTAATCTACTATTGACTCTTGGTCCTATCTGGGCCGCCTTCCTTTAAACAAGTGGGGAAATCCTATATGCCAGCCTCGTGAGGTCATCGCACTTCATGCTTAAAGCAAACACGCCTTTTTCCTTTTTTAATCAAGACTTGTCATTTTAGCTGTGCACTGGCAAAGAATCTGGAAACTATGAGTTTTTTTTCCCTCCTGAAATATTAAAACTTTGACTCATACAATGATGTTTTTGCACTTAAGTGAACTTTCATAAGCAGTGCCTTTTTTGCCAAAGGAAAATTGTGCACAACATGTCATCTTAACAGGAAAGACATTTTAAACTAAATTCAAAATAGTGGATTAAAGTTTTCAAATAACTGCACACACGCTCTTGTTTTGCGTCTTAATATTTGGCTCAAGTTGTTACTTAATTATTTAGTTGTGTTATTTTAAGAGGAGGGCGTGGGCTGTCTGACTGTTATTGCACCATTAATGTGTTGGCGACATTTTCGGCTGTCTACCAAAGTCTGTCTCAAAGTGTTACTTAAAAACACAGAACGTTGCAAATGTAGACAAATATATATATTTTTATGATATAGCAATGAGCGCACAAAATATGTGCCAATATACTA
The DNA here is from genome assembly GCA_015082035.1 of Chaenogobius annularis. Lineage (NCBI taxonomy): Eukaryota > Metazoa > Chordata > Actinopteri > Gobiiformes > Gobiidae > Chaenogobius > Chaenogobius annularis. The sequence goes on along the minus strand of BJKM01000003.1, from coordinate 4,459,165 downwards.
AAAGATAGATTCAGTGCTTCTCATTTTTACAGTGGTAGACTGTATGTGTTTTTCCTTTTGTGATGGTACAAAGCACTTGAAAACCTGTTTGAATGAACTGCCTTTAAAAGAGTCCTGGAAGCATGCAGCAGCCTCTTGGAAAGGCTTGAGTGTCAGACCTGCGCCGGGTCTCAGTATATCTGTGTGTGAGCCTGTTTTAGCCCCGTGTTAGTGGTTTGCCTGCAGGAGTCCAGCCAGCCAGACGGATGTAAACTGCCTGATCTGTAATCCTGTGTATGAGTGCTGTTAGAGTGTAGGTGCCACTGGAGTTATCACACACAAACACTCTGGCCTCTTGCGCCTTGTGGGGACATTACACACATTCAGAATACGGTACATTATTAGTATTAGGACTGTTCAATTGTCCCCAACATAATTGTCCCACATATTGATCAATCTAGATTTTCGATGTGATTTTACTTCACCATCGTCATACAAACAATTAAAAATGCCTTTCAATAATAATTTCCTGAACATGAACAAGAAAAAACGTTCAATTAGTGCCAGTTAACAAAGACAAATGTCACATTTCTTCCTCCAAAGCATGGACATTGCTCCAAACCACATTCTTCTATTGAAAAAGGATTGGTTGTAGACCTGTCCAATAAAAACACCTCAGCATATAATTGACAATTAGAAATCACTCAATCTCAGCTCTACTGAGTATAACCCTAACCTTTACCAGACTACCCTTGACCCATATTCTATTTTTAACCAGACTGAACCCATGTCTAACCTCGGTTTTCTCTTCTCGAGCCATGTCAGAAGTAAGTGTCACTAGAAAAGGTATAAAACAGGACTAAATCAAGTCTGAAATGGGACTATGAGGGACTAACCTAAACATGAGTTGAGTGCCAACAGCCAAAACCTGCATCGCATCATGTACAGTTTGTGATTGATGTCGTAACCTCATAAGCTTCCACAACAGATCTCCATGAGTGTCACTATGATCCGGTTCTGAGTTCTCATATGACTTTGTAAACTATGTACACACGTAGACATCAACACAAACGCTACAGGTTGAATGTGCCACTAGGGATATGCAATTACTCGAGATTGAGATTCAGTCATTTCTCACCAGTTCTGTCAGAGGAACTGAAGAAGCTACTTGGATGAGTGGCGAAACGTCGTCACTCTTAAAACTTTGGTCCAGTTTACAGACGGCGATTTTCTTTTACTATAATCTTTAATCGTCAATGACCAACGTGGGTCCTACTTAATCTAGTGTTCAGTAAATGCTTGTGTTTTGGAGCAGAGTTCAAACTTTGGATTAAGCAATTAGCCTTTTTTGTGTGTGTAAATAACAATGTTAAAAGGTCGGTATTCTTTGTCTTCAGGAAATATTTCAAGCCATTTTCATTTCAACGTATTAATTAAACGTAAAATTGAACTGAAAATTGTAATCAATCAATGCGCTGGTACACTAAACACAGGGAGGTACAGGACCGGACACGCGCTGCCACCTATGCATACACACTTCTCATAGCCAGCCACTCCGCCAATATTTACCCTGACGTCTCGAGCCACGTAGTCAATCCACTCTCTTACTAAGCCCTTTGTTTCGTGTTTGGACTTTTCGCTGTGTTTGCCAAGGTGATAAATTAGTTTTGTGGTTTTGGATTATTAATGAGTTCGTGTAATAAAGTCTGGCGGCGTGATATGTGATATTCAATAACTCATAACACACACATTTTAAATAAGCAGATAAACTATAGACGCGTACAGTCCTGTCAAAATGTCTCAAAATCAACAAGACTAAACTCATTTGAAAGTGCGCTGTGTAACATTTTACTGGTGGAAGGACCATGGAAATGTTATTGCTTTGCCTGGAATGTTCCACAGTATGGCATTCAAGTTCTTTATCCCCATGGAGGCAAGGACATGGCGCCAAGTTACAGGCCAGATCTGTGGAGAGGCTCACAGTACAAATCCTGTTTTTACGTAGTGCGATAACAAATGTACATATAATGTACATTATATAAGTACTCCACTTTCAGAACTGGTCTCGATGAGGGGTTTTCGAGCAGTTTTAAAAGACAATAAGGGAGAATCTTAAGAATTGCCTGTGCTTAACCGTTTCTTGTTAGTCTAAATGTTTTTTTGATTTGTGTGCATTCAAGTCTTTCACTTTGTCCCAGGTCTCGATCTCAACGGATTCTTACCTGGTTATATAAAGTTTAATATATAAATAAATAAAACATTGAAGAAGGAAATGTCAGTAGTTAATAGGAAATAAAACTATTTCTGTTCCGACAGATTTCTTGGCAATGAATGCGTTGATTAATTTCACAGGGAATTTCTGCAGTTGCTCGGTGTCTCTCAATGGAGTCCTATTTAGTCTGCCACCTCTGTGCTTGAACATGCGGGGCTGTAGAAAGAGCTCCTTGTTGGCAATGATTGGGGAGGGGTGGGGAAGGTGAGGGTAGGGGGTCCCATAGTGCCTTGTTTTTACACCGTGAGGTTGACCTGCACATGCACCGTGTCGTAACTCTAGGAGCAGACGGCAAACAGAGCCAGCCCAGTCTGGGAGAGGCGTTTCCTTATCTCTGAATACACGCAGTCAGGTGGTACAGACTGTGACTATATGGCCTTGCTCCTCACCCTTCTAACGACATGAAGAAATGGTCATTATATAAACTCAGTAATTAGGATTCTCGATTTCTTTGACCTCTTTTGGCTTTCGTAAATTTGCCATCTTTGGTGAACGACGCTTCACACCAGATGCCCCTCCAATTTGCACAGACCTGGCACTATAACAAAATGTCCAGTTCGCGTGTGATCCTCTGGGGCTGGATGTATTTATTTATTTGAGGTTATCACTGGGAGTTTTTGGGTTTTGAGTGTTTACATTCTTGTTTACTGCGCTAACCTTTACCGCATAATCTAATCAAAGTCTCACAGAGGGAAAATGGAAATAACTGACCCACTTGAGAATACATGTTCTGTGAAAAGGATGACAACCATGAAAAGTTCTTAAAGCAGATTTTAACTTTTCACTAAAGCTGAGAAATTATGTCTGAGCAGCCAGAGAAGAATATCCACGAGGAAGGGTAAATAAAGAAGAAAAGAAGAAAACACAATACCCTTTATGAGGAATGTAAAATATATTCAAATCTTTGAAAGTCCTTGTGCAATGTAAACTATGGAAATGCTCTCATGTAATCCAACCTGAACTCGTCTGTGCAAGTATTTGCGATTTGTTTTTACGCATCATGTAATTATGGTGCTGTTGAGACAACAAGCAAATGTGATTTTGTTTTTCAAATCAGATATGTTCAGACAGAGTGTCCACTGTTATTTGCAAGTTGTCCAAGCCATCAGCGTGCCCACAACCTATCTGCATTATTGGCACAGACTCGGAGGTCATTTTTGTGACGTCCATAAAGTGCCAACAGACCAGAAGTAGACAAATACTGTGTCAAAATAAGTTTGTAACAAAGTACATGCAAAGCTAAATCCAGACTAGCTTTTCTCTTCACAACAACTCCACTATTCACGTTGATATCTTTGTTCTATGTTTCATTGCATAACTTCACACATTCAAATCATATTAGAGAGCAGAGCACTCAGAGTAGATTTGTCTATAGTAATCTAATTGAGATCACATTTTGAACCTGCTTCAAATGCGGTCTGGGCCACATGCAGAACGAATGGGCTGCTCACAAGTTCTGTCTTTGTTGTTGAGACTTTGTTCAGTAAATCTGGGTGCAATGGTTTGTTGATCCAGACTTTTCTTGCGACTCGGCAGGAAATTAAAGAGTCAAAACCCTCTTATTATTTATGCCGTTGTTTTAGCCGGATAGCTTATTCGAGAGTTTTATTCTTATTCCTTCTGTGAAGAAATGTGTTAGCAATTTTTAATCATTGCTCCTTTAAACATGTTTTAACTGGTGTAAGTTTGTTTTATCCTTGTATGTTTAAGTATTGTCAAGCAAAGATTGTCATGTTTGTAAAACCTTTTAGTGGCAGCTTGTGGACACAGCACATTGCTTCAGCTACTATTGCCCACGACATTTTTCTCTTTCCCTACAAATTAATTGTTAAGTTTAGCTCTTAGCTCTACGTAATTACAAATAGCTTATATACGTTATAACAACTTTGAGGTTCTCTATTGTTAAAGCTTTTTAATATATGTTTTGTGTTGTTTTTTTGGTCTTAACCACTACCTTCTATCTCTGATGTCCATCTAACAACCTTTTAAACTTAGCCACTTGTCCCATGCACCACCACATGTCAAGTGGTGGTGATGGTTACTACCTCTCCCCAAAACCAACAGAAGGTCAGTCCCTATGACGTTCTTCCACTTGTCCCGGCAGCACCTCCAGACCTCTCCAGTGCTCCCATCCCCATCACGGTAACCGGGGACTCCCTTTGTGTCTAGCTTTTGCACCCCCAACCCCAGCCGGCCGGCCGCACACACTCACTGCTACAGGCCGCCTCCCTCAGTTCCAAAAATGCCCTTGGGAGCGGGGCAGATTTGTAGTCGTAGTGCGTCCGTAGACAGGCCATCCGTCAAGTGTATGTGTGTGCGGAGTCTGGGGGTGGCTCGCAGTCTGCTGTCTCGGTCTACGTCTATTTACACTGCGCTAGTGTCTGCCAGGCTAAAGAGCCCACTGGTATAATGGTTTTGTTGGCTGTCCTGAGAACTTTCAGCACAATATTGGAGATTATATTGTCATTTGAATGATTGCCAGAACATCTACATCGGTGTGTCTTTATGTGATCTTCTAGTTTAGGGGTAAATGCTCTAGGGCTGAACAATTTTGTGTCAAACATAGCAATTGTGATTAGATTTGCGTTTTATATTTGAATAGTTGGAGTCTGTCCAAAGTGCACATTTTAAACATGTCTTGGAGCATCAGCCTTTGAGGGAAGACTCAAATATGTGCTTAACCATTACAAGAATTCTATGCGTTAATTGCGCAGACGTTAAATTTGTGATTTCGTTTCGATTGCAATATATCTTGCAGCCCTAAAATGCTCTTTCACACAACGGTTTGTAGTTTTCCTGCCCCTATTGCTCATCGTTTAATGTTGACATGGCATTTGACCAATGAGACATCAAATTGTATATCGACATGGCTAGCAGCCTGCTCTCCTGGTCAACATCTATTTACACACAGCACTAGTGTCTGCCATGCTAAAGAGCCTGCTTGAATGAATTGACCGCGCTGTCTGCCCCTGTCCCATGACTAGAACTGAATGTATTACAGTCAGTCACTTTGGCATGCAGTACCAAGCTGATTTGTTTGGCCCAAGACATCAGATGTAAAACAATTCTTGGCATGACTAAAACTCGTCATCTAGCCCTGCTTCCTTACATTCATAGCTGTAATTATTGCTATGAAACTGCTGCCACTGTGCATCTTTGAAGAGGGGAAAAAAAGCGAAAGAAAAGACTCTTAGCCCCGCCCGCTGTTGGTAGATTTTGGTAATCCGTTTGTTTATGTGTGCGGGGAACACCCAGACTGTGGAATAATCGCATGTCTCTTCAAGTGGTATTTATGTTTTTTTTTTCTTGGATTTTGAAAAGGCTTAGGTGTAGTTTCCAGTTGTGTGGGGGGGTGACGGTGGCTGCTAGACACAAATACTATGAAACAGTGGAATTAATGCCAACAGCTATGCGTGACAAATATATTTGAGAAACACTGCAAACTTCTGCTTCTTGATACTACTCAATAATGTGAAATTTGGCAAAATATTGAGACTTATCAAGAAATGTACCCTATTTCAACAACAAAAAAGTACAATTTAGGATCAGTGTGCTGTAGGCCATTAGACATTTCTCCCAGACCTGTTCAATGGGAAGCTTTTGCATGCCTCTCCGACATTCAAATTCACCTGTTGTCACTCCAACAGACAGACTTTTCACTGACTGTGAGCCTAGATCATGAGGCCAGGACTAAAGTGTGAATATACTTCAGTAGATGTTGAAAGTGTGGAGTTGAGTTGACACATTGTTTAATCTGTCAGCGAAGACAAGGACACTTAATGGACACCGTGTAGAAAGTCTAATTTAACCCGCCATTGTCACACCTGTTTAGTGCTGAACTTATCAGCAGTTTACATGCAATGCCACCTATGCTTTACATCATTAGATTGAAAATAGTATGTTTTCTATGCACAGCAAAACAAATGCATCCCTGAGCCTTTTGTGTTTTTAGAATGGAATTGATTTGGGTGTGAAGCAAAAAACGTGTTTCCACAGCGTTTTCATGTGAACTTATGAATTATTTAAATACATTCTTGAGTGTGGCATGGTTGACAGATTTTAATTTGATTTCCCAACTGCCATTTTTTTCACGATTGCCAAAATGTACACGTGTACCATTTGTAGGACTGGCATGGACACCGATCTACTTTTGTTTATCCCCTGCAGTAGAATTTATTTTTCATGAAACTGTAACTTCAGTTTATTTTGGTTTTTCGGTTTGTTTTGTACCCACAAAACCGGCATGCAAATGGGTTTTAACCTTGTAAAGTTTTGGTGCTGCCAAACAGTTTCATCATGGTGTATATAACTTTTGTTTCGAAAACGCAATTAACCTCCAGCTCTGAAGCAACCAGCGCCATTCAGCCTTGGCGAAATAAAATGTTGCCTTGCCAGACAGACGTTTGATACAAATAACTTCACAATAGGGACAGTTTGAAAAGTTGATAAGTATGCTATTCTCCGTAACAACTCCATAATTAAATTTTCATCTAACTAACCCTGCCCCAGCTCTGAGCAAATCTCAGGAAATTGCATGGAATACAATGGAGTGACTGAGAAAGGGAAGATGCACAGAGATCCGGCGATAGGACGAAGTGGAAGTATAAGCTTTGTGTTTCAAATTAAAAGCATTAAAACCAAGCGGAGCCCATATAGGATGCGGTTGGTGTCACTTAATACGAAGCAGTAGCGAGATTAAACCGGTCTGTCCTGTGCTTATGGAGTGGATACATATGCTGGGGATAGGCAGATGGCAGCTGGTAAATCTATAGGTTTAGACAGCACTCGAAACTGCACTCAAGGCTGTCTGACTTCAGCTATCACAATTTAGGAAAATACTTGGATGGCAATTAAGTTTTTGACACCAGTGGCAAGTTTTAAACATGTTCAAGAAACATTATTGTTCAAGTGTGTACTCAATTTTTAGCCATTTTAGCCTTGAACGGTACCACAAAAATGATCGAAACTAGATATTAATTTGAAAGAGTATCGATAGTAAAAAATACTGTAGTTTCACAAAGATCTTGAGCTTAATCCGAACTTGTTCAAGACCAGGAAGAAAGTGCTATTAGTTTGTGTTGAAAATTGAAAAAATCTGTTGTCTAAAGCTTTGATGTTGCCCTAAAAAAATGAAACCATTCCTTATTGTTGAAATTGATTTAGAATGTTTTTTTGTTTGTTTTTTTTTTCCAGTTTTTTTTTTATTATGTTACTTAGTGAAACTAAATCATACTGTGGTTTGGAAATAACGACATTCAACAAAATACTTAAATTGTATCATCTGAATCAAACTATGGGAAAGATGTAGTACTCATTGTTGTTCTTAAAAAATATTTTTAATGGTAGTTATGTGTAGAAATGTGTTAAAATGTATCTTTAAATGTATTAGTTGAGGTTTAATTATCAGACAAGTGCGAAATGTGTGTAAAATGAATATAACTCGGCATTCAAATTTAACATATCTTCAAAACAACCTTTTATTAATATTTTCCATAGCCATTTAGTTACAGCAAAAGCTGTCATTTCTACCTGTGCATTGCTAACTCTACACTCACTCTACACTGGTGAACATCTATAGGGTGTTCTAGCATGTCTACATTTTAACCCACCTTACCCCCTGCTCCCTGGCCTGAGTGGTCCTGTCCTCCCCCTCTCCTCTTCTGCAGTGGTCCTGTGGCTCTCTCCTCATTAGAGATTCAGAAGCCTGTCTGACTCTTGGTCCCACAGACACAGGGTTAGACAGCGGTGTCTGATACCTCACTGCATCGCCACCCCTCCCCCTTTCTCCGACCCTTTTCCCCCCGCGGGGCCCCTCCCACAGCCGCCACCAGCTGACCCCAATCAGGCTCTGGCCCTGTCTATTGTCTGGGCCAGCAGAGAGGACTCAGACTGGGGTCAGACTGGGGAGATCCAGTCTGTCTGGACCAGGCTGCGGGTCCCAACCCCCCCGGTCATAACATAAACCTACTGCTTTAGCCCATTACACCAGTGCTATAGCCCAGAGGTATTATGGTACATGTCTAATCCATTGTGAAGGTATGCAGCTGAGACCTCCATCATAACCTGAAAGTGAGTATTTGGGCTATATTGTTTTATTCCACAAACCCACAATGTTCACAGTACATGTTAAAACAATCATGCAATTAGGTCCTTATCAGAAAGTAGAAGCAATTGTCTCATGTGAGAATGCACTTTTTCCAAATCAACACTAGTAGTCCCATAAAAGTCCACAAATCCTGCTATCTAGGTCAAAATATTCATTAAAAAATAAAAATGTCAGTATCATCCCTATTCATTTGGCAAGCCAGGTAGGTGTCTTGGGAAATGGTAATACAAATATAGTTGTTTCATAAATTTGGCATTTGAAACTTAAAATAGGTCTCAGATATGAAAATGTCATAATGGTATCTTTGTGTATTATTTGTGTTTCAGAAATGAATACAAAGATATTCATTTTAATTTAACAACCAGCGAAAAACATTTGATAAATCTTAACCTTTTTCTATTCATTCATTCATTTAATAATGATGAATAATTTTAGTTATGTTGCTCTGTAATCTACAGTGACTGCTTTTTAGCACTTGTGGTACAAAAAAAAGCCTTCAAAATGTATGACTCAACCCAACTTTACCCAAAACCATGAGCATTTGGCGCCAGCATATTGATACAGTTTTTGGAAGTAACACAATCCATTCTCATATTGATATCAGTGTCTGCCTCAGTCCTGTTTATGCAGGCCCAGTGGAGGTCCCAGGTGAATCCGACGCCTGTTATGCAAAATGCTCTGGCTGCCCATTGTCTTGCTAACTAAGTTATCAAGCATCATCATCTGAACGAATCTGTGCTGTCTTCCTCTGCTGTGCACACGCCAAGGACTGCTGGTTTCTGGAAAAGCTGAGTAGCGCCAATGTCTGTTGGGATGCTGTCTTTAAAAAGCACTTATTGCCTTTTTGTGGCGAGTGTGTCCATTCTTCAGCAATTTGAAAGAAAATTGAACCTAATGTAATAAATTTGGCAATCTAGATAGCAGAAGTATGTTGATTGTATAAAATAAGCTCAAGCTGACCAAAAAAAACAACAACAATGTTCCATCAGTTATTTTTAAGGGACATTCTGGTTGTTGCATATTTTGCATACTTGAGGTGTCTTGGCCATTTACATAATAAAACTATGCTTCCAGATGAAGTTAAAACCAGCAATTCATGGGTTTCAGACATAAGGATCCTTCCTGATTAAAAGGATTTGAAATGATCCCTAATTTAACTAGCTTTCCTTTCTTGTTGTTTCCTGGCTCCAAATAAGACATCGTATGTCTGACCACGAAACATTTCAGAGCCACACATGGACCACAGTTGAATCCAAATGCCATGGGCGTAATCTGTTTTGCTTTTGAAACACACAGGCAAACTTTGAACTTTCCCCTTCCATAAATGTGACAGAGCCAGGGCACGTCCTGGTGGGCTCTGTCTGAACCTGCAGTAGGGGAAGCCTTGGGGAAGGGTGATCCACTGGGTTAATCTGTCCGACAGATGGGGCGGGCAATGGGTAGAAGAGGGGCTTGAGCAGAGGCCTATAGTGCTGTAACTGTGCTGGGGCGGCACTGGGATGGGCCGAGCCGGATACTGCGACTATGACCTATATTAATAATTCACACAGGATCTCTATGGCACACGGAGCAGGAGCCCTTAATGATCATTAGCAACACTAGCCAGGAGCCAAACTTGGCTTCCAAACGAATGCCAAGTTTGAAGATCAGGGGCAGGAGATGAGAGTGTGTCGTCGTTAGCTGTGTCATTTTTCAACTATTAGTCCATTGTACATGATTTATCTTGACGGGGAAAACCAGAGCACCAGATGGAATCCCACCCAGACGCCAGGAAAACATATTGTACAAAGTTCATAAATAATGGCTCCACAAGGTTGAGAATTTGAAACTGCGACATGTGCAAGACACTTCAACCCATCTAGTTTCTTATTTCTTTGGCCCATATGCATTATTAGACAGGACCGTGTAGTGTTAAATGGGGGTGAGAGAAGCAACGACATTTAGCAGATTATCAGAGCCGTAAAACGCTATCATGACGTTGTTGACGAGTGCACAGAGCCTGGCACATGTGCTGCTGCTTAGACCATTTGACTACCGGGCAGTACTCAACTCATCTTGTTTTATTGTCTTCCAAAACTGGCAATTGACACAACAGTATTGACACTAAATAAAAAGCATCTCTCAAAAGAAGCTTTGATGTGGCCACAGAAAATGTAGTTCCAGAAAGTGCGTCAAGTTGAACGCAAATGGCCACTTAAACTCCCAGTCAAATGCTTTCGGTTGGCCTGTGTGTTACGTTTGTCTCCTCGTGTATCTCTCTCACTCAAACATATTAATCTATTATTTCCATGACAACCGATCCAGGAAAAGCATCCACAAGTGATTTCAGCGCTACAAGTTTGATAGCAGTAAAAAGGGTACAAAAGGTCCCCGCACTGAAACATGCTGTACTTAACATACCAAAATGAGCTTTAAAGGTTCTGCTATTATATTTTTTATATGTAATATATTATCTATATCTATATCTATATATCTATATCTATATCTGTATATATCTATCTATATATATCTATATATCTATCTATATATATCTATATATCTATATATATATATATCTATATATATCTATATATATCTATATCTATATATATATCTGCAACATTTTAGTGCTACTTGGCAAGATGCCTAGGAGTTGTATTGGCCCACCACTTATTGACTCCAAAAGACTGTGTAAGTCTTGCTCAGACCTGGTTTGCTTTATTTAGTTGAGGTTTAGAGATGTTTTACGTATGTTTTGGACCAGATAACTGCATTTCTTGTTTTATTAGATGTACTAGACAAAAAAAAAATAAAAAAAATCCCGTTTTCTTTCCAGGCACCATTTTCTGTGAAGATTAGGAGAATGACGGAAACAAGCCATAAGCACTAGCACAGTCTTAATCTCCTTTGTGCACACTTTTGCATACTATGAAGATTAGCTCTGTCAAAAACATGCTTCTGCCTGAAATACTAACACTCTGACCCATATAAAGAATCTTTTAGCCCACATGTGGATCTCCAGACTCCTATTTTACCAATGACTGCCTTAAATAATATCCTAAAAAACGTCCCTTCCTTGTTGACAGAGAAAATGCACTACTTAAAGTCGTAATGATTCCTTCCACAAACACGCCGTCCCCTACCAGCGGCTGCTCATTTACCGCAATTATGTTTTCATGAGACCAGAATCCTAATGTGCCGACTTTATGAGTTTTTACTCCTTCCCCCTGATCAATTGCTTCCTTGTATATTTGTGTGTGTGTGTGTGTGTGTGTGCGCGTGTGCGTGCGCAAGAGTAGGCGGCTGGTGGGACACTGAAGGAGTCCCATTTCAGCGTCCAAATTGCTTTCCCCCCTCAGTTAATATGTGACTGCATCGGATGTCTGCTCGTCTGGCTAAATGTCTACCAGGCCTAAAGCGAGACAGACATGCCCCCTCAGCTGTTTCTGTCTGCTGGGAGCTCACTGCTGCAACCACAGCCCCGCAGCCACCAGACTGTTCAACCACTATTAGAAATGACACGTCTAATCTCTGAGACTAAGCAATAAAATGCTCATATATCATTTAAGAAAACTTTATTAATGTGATTTTTTGCAAGTGTCCTTATGTGTTTAGTTTTATTATACTGCATTATAGTTGAAGCAATATTGTATAAAGGTGGCGTATAAAAATAGTAGACATGGTTAGTTGTCAAATTCTGGTCAAAGTTTCCCTAACTGGATTTTGTATGTGCAGGTTAACAGTAATACAATACCTTTTGATTGTGTATGTTAAACAACTTTCATCAATTTTTTTTCTTGGGTTTGTTGGTCTTTCTTGCTTTTTAAGCTTTCGGGTATTTGGAATGTTTAGCTCAGCAAGGCCAGATCAGCCCAAGCGATAGACAAGATTGCCTTTAAGAAATAGACTGACCAAAAACAGTGTTCGCTTCAGTGCAACCAAATGAATGACTTTCTCTCTTGCTATTGAGAAATAAATGAGATATTTCTATTGAGCTAAATTGTTGCAAACGGCTCTCATCAAAAGAGCGAAAACGCACCATGATCTTGACCTAGGTTCTCCCCTGCTTTTTGAAATGAAAGCAAAGGCACCTCAGCTATCATCACATGTTTTAGAGATGACTAAAATAATAGCACACGTGTCTATTGGAGAGTGTGCCCTATGTGTGGGCGAGGCTAAGTTCTTGATTTTTGTAGTTATACCCTGTGTCGCCCAAAAATGCTTTAGCTTCAGTCAGGAGCTGCTTTCTTTTCATTTTTTTCTCATTCTGCAATGTTCGCCTTGAGCTGAACTCCCCAAATGGTTCGACAAAGACAGAAAAAGTACAGAGGAGGTGGCGTGGGAGGGACGAGGGAGTGCGAGGGAGAGACGTGACAACAGAAGAATGAAAAAGATTGTGTTTAGTCCACTCCGGGACATACAATTTCCTCGTTATAAGGCTGATTTTTAGCCAAGGCGTCATATGGCGACATTTGGTCTATGTCCTGCCAGTGCTATAGGGGAGTAGAGTTTGCCAAAAAGCCCAGACTAAGGCCCACCTACTTTTGCATAGGAGTTGGGTCACCATCTTCAGCGACAGTTTGTACTTTTTTGAACATGTATTTGAGTAGATGGGCTAAAATCAAGGACTGTTGCCTACTAGACATAACTATGGATACTCAGCATTTGGAAATATATTTTTTTGTTATAATTATAATGCAATTGGTTTAAATGTTTTTATGAATACTGATATAAAATGGGAAAAGACTGACCATATACATGACACTTATTTTCAGTCAATTCATACAAAATTTAACTTTATTTTGCAGCTCAGACAGTTTTTTGTTATTTGACATTTGAATATTGCAATCTGGCATAAAAAGTGTGCAATAATCAAAATATCCCTAAGCAAATTCTAATAACTTTCCCTGACAGGATTAACACGGCTATGATCATATCTTTTAAATTATTGCTGTGTAAAATTCTCAAAAGTCTTTCTTTGATTACTTTTCCCCATTTATATTGATTGCCAAAATATATAAATTGCAAAGCTATAAAAGTTCACAATGTAACTTCTGGTGATTGATTGTGCTTCATCAGTCAGCAAAAAGTAGTATCCAATTGGCGTAGTGCTTTATATGATACCAGAATATGCTTGCCACATCAGTAAAGGAATCTATAGATTAACTGTTGCAATGTTATCCTTAGGGATGAGTGGGCATGGGCTGCGTTACACCAATCTCTACAGAGCTGCAGTCATTTGCGTATTAATCTGCCTTTGAAATATTTCCCAACACTTGCAGACAGTTTTTAGTCAATACAATCTACATGACCTGGCTCCACTCCCACACAGAAAAACGCAACTTGTTTTTGTTGGAAAAGCAAATATTAAGCCAGTTCATTACTTGATCACATCTTAAATGCTGATTTCTGTTTGGCCTTTAATCTCAGCCACGTCGAGAACTCCAGGTGAAGTCAATTCGATGTCTTCCAAATGTATTAAAAATGTTTTTTTGTTTTTTTTACGTGACAAACCCTTGATCTTGGAAGAGCGAACCATCCGTGAACTATTATATTATTGAATTGTAATATAGAGCACTGGTGCTTTTGAGGGAATCAGCTATTATTTGAACCAGGCATTATTCATCTTGACCTTGAAATGTTGCAATAGTTTTGACTTTTAAAACTGGTATAATTTGAAACTACAACATTAACTCAACACCTTCCTGAACTCTCTTATTTTTACCTATTAAATATTTGACCTTTCTGTGGATTGGATTTCACTCTGAAAGCAGTACTATAGTTTGAGTTTTGTCTTGTTTGCGCTCTCTGGGAATAAAACATTGTCGTTCTATAGGACAAGTTTTTTTTTTTTTTTTAGCCCAAACTACAAACGCTTTAGAGTCTGCCTAAAACATCCTTCCGTCTGTAAACCGCTTGCCCACAGGTTCCTCTTCTCACCTGCCTCACTCGTATTTTTACCTCCTCCTTTCTCTTCGGCAGCTGTTGCTCAGCACTGCGCCGAAGTTCAGCCCGCGGTCACAAGCTTTAGCTACAGCGAACGTGGAAAAAAAAACTTTTTGATAGAACTTCTTCCATCCCTCTCAGAACTTGCTTCATCTTGATTTCCCCCTTACTTTTCTACTCTCTGACGTTGTTTCCTTTTCAATCACACCCTTGCACTTGTCTTTATCTGTCCTTTTTTGTCTCTCTCTTCCTTCCCTTTCTGTCTCTGTCTCCTTACCGCTGCCTAATCCTAGCTGCCAGGCATGGCTTCATGGTTGTTAAGCATCTCGGCCCGAATAGAGAGGCGAATGGGTGGGTGCAGAGTAGGAGAAGGAGAGAGCGAAAAGCGAGCGAGAGCGAGAGGGTGGAGATGTGGCGATAGTGGGATAGGGGAGGGGGTACTAGTCATTCGCCGAAGCCCATTGAGCGACTTGAGCGTTGTTGTCGTGCTCTGTTGCCTCGGCACAATGACGCCACATGTGGAAGATATGTTTACAGCCCGGCACAGTCTACAGTCAGAGCGGAGGCAGGAAAGTAGGAGGGAAGGAAGTAGGAGAGCGAGGTAGAGGGGGAGAGGGAGGAGGTGGTTGGATAAGTCATGAACTATTCTAAAATTCTTTGGATGTAAAATTTTGGATTGGGAGATAAATAGAAGGTGAGGTGAATCAAGAAATGATGGTGAAATTGGCAAGAAAACGCACGCATTTTTGGTTTGGATGGGATTTTCCCCCCCCATTTTTAAGTTGAACCAAATAAAAAGAGCCATTACATTTTTATTTTTTTTTTAAACAAAGAATTTACAAATCTGTCAGAAAATCTTCAAATTGTATCCAGTAACTAAATCATTACAATCCATTAAATTAAAACATCTATGAAGTTGCAATTGCTGTCCAAAGTGAAGTGAACTTTAAGGAAATTGGTGAAAAATAATTAGTAAGAACAACTGTTAAATGAAAACTTACTCAAAATGTCATTACGAAATCCAAATTTTAATGGAAGCCAGAAAACCTAACTGGACACTCAACTGAAAAAGGGAAAAGCCAAGAGAGAACGTGGCCTCAAATGGAGAGACAGTCTGTTGTTTAAAAAAAAAATTAACAAATAAAAAATAAAAAACTTTGATGTTTATGAGTCATAGCAGAATAAAACAGAAGCATATGCTGCTGTTTTCGGAGCCATCTTTTCCCGAAATGCAAACCAGCGCTGAAGCTCACAGAAATAAAGTCGAGTTATCACAAACAGACGGAGTATAATTATGCACCAAAAGAGGCGGTCGTCCATCATTTCAGCATCCTTTCAAGACGAACACTATTTAAATGTTTTATTCTAACTTTTTAAAGCATTTTTTATACGTCTGGAGAGCGACACCAAAGTAAATTTATTATTCTGTCTTTGTCCTAGAAGTTGTATTTGTAGTTGTAATTTTCAAGCTTACTATTATTGCCGTTACGGTTGTTTCAAGAAAAAAATGGGGTTGTATTATTTCTCGACTACCTTGTACGTCTTGACTACCTGCCTGCTTTGCATAGCCTGCTTTTCATCTTTGCAAATGGACGCATTAACTGATACTAAGCTGGCACCAGAACCCAAACCACAGACAAATGAAGACAATCCGACATTGTGAGGCGTTGAGTTATTATATCCACTTAAAAGCTCATGTGCCTGCAGCTTTTTTTTTTGGGCGTACACAAAGTAACCCCAAAAAAAAGTAATAACCCCTGTTCGCCGCCTCTCCAAAATATACAATGATGTTTCTCCTATGCTCAAATTGGCCTCAGTCTAAGCGCCGTTTCGAACAATGACTGCAAACCTTTCACACAAAGTTCCACCTTTAATATATGTGGCTTTGCAAGTTATTATCAGTGTCACAATACTAATATTTCAAACTCTATTTCCATATTAAGGAATAGCCTCGATACTTGATACTGATTTTGATACCACAATGATGATTAAAAACTGCATTTTTAGACTTTCAACACAAAGTAATAGTACTTTCTTTGTCTGCTTTTGGTTTTAATCAAGTGAAATTTTTTAAGACCTTTGTAATGTTGCTTTAAAAAAATTGTGTTCCATCATTATATGACAAAAACAAAATACAAATTAAAGTTAAATTATTTTTTTTAGCTATAAAAAACGTATTTGCCTTTTAAAAGAAGAGGGCATTATTTAAAACTCAAATATTATAAAGCAAAATATATTTCTAAAGACATTAACTGTAACAGTAACAAGATTATTCTAAAACTCTTCAGGAAAAGTCCTGGTTTGTTGATTTTTATGTCTTTTTTCTTTTTTTTCTTTCCAGTATTGATTCTTGCTCAGATGTTGTATCTTACCGTTTCCCTTGAAAAAGAGGTCTCGATCTCAATGGATTCTCACCTGGTTAAATAAAGCTTAATAAATAAATAGATAAATAGTATGGATTGGTATCTGATTTTCGATACTTTGAACAACCAATGTAAGTACCACCCCAAACCCCCCCATAAAGAAGCCTAATCCAGGACTAAATCAGATCTTCCAAAATTGGTCTATACAATAAGACTAAACCTAGTCCTAAACAAAGTATATGAAATAATGTCCTAAATGAGAAGAAGAGAGTAAAACATGAAGAAAATAGTAGATCAGTTAAATAAATGAAACTTTGTTTACCGTCCACAGTGTGAGCGTCTGAGATCCGAATGATTGGCTAATGTATCTCTCCGTGCTCTTGCAGAAGTCTACCCTGCAGCTTTGCTCTAAAAATCTGGCAGAAATCCTAAAACATCTGACCACTGCAGCAAGTTATGAATCTGCATATTTTTGCCCGCACTGCATTTTTCTGATGACCTCGGTTAAGTGAAGCTCAGCTTAGTAAACAGCGCATGCCAGAGGTGGGCGACACTGGCTGGGTCCAAAATCACCCAGTACTTAATGCAGTGCAGCAGCCCACTCACAATGTTTGGCCCGTGCACAAAAGTTGCATTAGAATAGATGTTGAGTAATCAGATAGTGTCGGTGATATAACCCCTATCACTACAGATGCATTTGGAAGTGGGACGGGATTGTTTGCGTTGCATTCTTACATTGTGTGAATAGAACAAGTTTTGAACTGCATCCAAAAACCTACTTTATGTCAAAATGAAACAATAGTTGTGTTGTGCCTCTTGATAATTAATGGCACATTTTTTGGAGTTGATTACATTGACAATAGACTTATTGTCCACCAGAAAAGTTATATAGTGCGCCTTTTTTAAATTAATGGTAAACTGTCTCTTTTTAACTTTTTGATTAGAATTACAAGTCAAAGTTTTCTCTGAGTGACTCTTCGTTTTATATTTTTAAACTATTAATTATACTTGTACAATAGGGCTGCAACAATTAACTAATCGTGACTAGTCGACTATAAATAATAATCGTAGTCGTCTTTTGGTAATCTATATTTTGATCATTATACAGACTCTAAAACACAAACAAAAATACCTTTTTATAACAAAGACGGTTGCATTACGAAATCAAAATGTCAAAAAAGAATCAACTATTTGGGATTTTTATAAATAAAGTAAATATTCTCCATCTTGAAGCCTGAAATCACCATATTTCCACCTTTTTATTTGGATGATAATGTAAAATGTAAATAATCGCAGACTAGTTGACTACCAAAATAATCGTTATTTTACAGCCCTTTTAGACAAATGGACTTCCCATCATTTAACTGAAATGGAGAAGAATTTCAAAGTAAAATGATGTGGGCCAACTTTGATCTTTGCTAGTCCTGACTGACCCCTTTTTGTAGCTGAAGATATTTTTTACAGCAAACAAACGGCCTACGTGTCGATGGTGTCTGAGCCTCCAACGCTGCTCTCGTTGGCGGATAAAACGTGGGGGATCCTGTTTTATCAAATGAATATGTGCCAGGAAGCGCTCCTGTCCTCCTCTTCCTCCTCGCCTTCAGTCGTGCTGTTTTCTTTGCTTTGTTGTTTGCTGTCTTTTAAAACATCTGTCTGGGTTTACCTTTTCTCCCGTCGCTGCTTGGGGTCCTCCTTATCTCTGATCGCATCTCCTTATGTGTCCACCCTGTTACGATTTCTTTGTAGATTTATGGAACAGTGTATTTTGCACTCTCTCACTCGGTTGTTGCTGTTCTTTTTCCAGATTTGACAAAAGACATTGCCGGTAATGTGAATGATCTAAGGCTTGTTTAACATTTCAAAGGCATGCATTTGTTAACAAGCTTCCCAACTGTTACTTAAATACAAAAAATATCCATTTGAATCTAAAATTGAATGGTAAGGTATCTGTACCATCCACCAACTCCAATTATTACAATGGTACACCTAACTCACAATAATTAAAAATATAGCAATCAAAGTGACTTTTGTCTCCTCGTCATTAGTTTACTCAAAGTTGTATTTAGATTGATTCCTTATTTGTTTGAGTAATTCTGTATTGTCCTGCAACTGAGACTCAAGTGCTCAGAACATTCTTGTTTTCACTCACCCCCTATCCCCGCCCACATCCCTGTACTTGGTTGTAATTAATTGAAAAGTGAGGGCTCTAAGTGATACATAGGGTTCTAAAAATGTTTTATTTTTATATATTTTACAGCAACAGTGCAGTCATACATAGTTGTATGTCTGTTGCGACGCATACAGAGGGCTAATTCTCCCATCCCTGGTTGGGCTTTTTTCTATCATTAACAGTTCACAACATTATAAAAGCGCAATCTTTAAATTTTTACAGCTTTTGAAAAGTAAAAACATCTGTATAACCTTCTGTTTTTAACAGGAAGTTGATTGATTGTTTCTATTATTAAGCTCTTTTGGATCAATATTGTGCTTTACAAAGAACAATGTGTAAAATTATGATTTACTTATGTTTATAGGTCAATACTAAATGTCTGAAAAAAGCATGATGCATCTCTTTTTATTGACTAAATATGGAAAAAGGGTAAAGGCACACTTAAATCACATTTAAAAATGAGGGCTAAATTTCTCTCCAAGAATAAACACACTTGAGAATTTGGTCTAGACATTAAAATACGGGCATATAGCAATAACATAGTATTGTAGACACTGGCTATTCATCCACCTTTCTCTTTGTTGTGTCCAGTCTGACCTCAGCGTGATTTTACCATTTTATTGCTCCCCTCCAGCGACAGCCCCACCAGTGATGTTGACCTGCGGAGAAACGCACAGCGCCCGATCATTTTCATAACCCTCCTGCTAAGTTGACAAAGATCTATGCGTCTGGATGGCTGGCTGAGTCGCCTTTGGCTGATCTGAGGAGGCAAGGCGAGACGACATGCGTGTAGTGTGTGTGTGTGCGTGCCACGCTAATGCCTTTCTTCTTCTTTTAGTCATGTTTTTATCACAAGGAACAGATTTTCTTAAGCTCCTCGTCGCTGTTAAAGGATTCCAACATTGAATCCAAAAATGTTTATTACATGATAGCGCCACACTATGTCTGCACCACCAACATAAATAGACTTTTCGCTTCCCTTTTGAGCTGGTATCAAGCCGATCCGTCATGTTGTCTAATGCAGCAGTAATTCCTCTCCCTCTGTCTCGTCTGATGTTGTTAAAGAGATGGATAATGATGATGATGATTGTAATGGTTGGCAATGAGGCAGAGACAATTGTTGCCAGTCACTGTCTGCCTCCGCTGAACTCCTAATAAGCCACAAGTTATCAGCCCGCACTTCCCCATACGCGCCTATGCAACATCAATAGGCATCTATCTTATTTAAGCGCCATAATAGAGGTCACTACAGTTTGCTATTGATCACTGAGAGCTTAAGCAACGCTGTAGAAAAAGATGCTCACTGCCTTTGAGTTTGAAATACCTGATGTATAAAACGACCTCTAAACCAATCAATTATTAACTTATTTAAATTTAAAATACATCAAAGGTCAGTATGCTTTTTGCTGATTATTAAGTAATGTCTGTTGGCGTTTCAGAGGTCCACTAACTTTTTTGGTAGAAGGTCCACAATCTTCTTTTCTCCATGGAGAGGTTATTGCTTTGTCAGGAATTTTCCACAGTAATGTAATAAAACATGTCTATCTCCATGGAGACAAGCAGGTGTCTAGGGATAGTCTGACATGAATGTTTTAGCAGTCTTAAGGCTCATTTATGCTCTACATTCCTTACTGTTACGCATACGCACAGAGGCTTCTGTCCGTCCTCAGTGTTGTTTTGACCGTCATTTGGTCCATATGTGATTTGTTTGCTCACAGCTTACGGATGTGCAGCATCGGAGCTGTACATGTGCTGACCGCTGGGGGCAGTAGTGAGCAGAGCGCAACAGTGGAAGCTCAACCTTTTAAATTAGTGACTAGAACAAGCTGTCAAACAAAACTGTTGGAAGTATAAATAAAGCTATGCTTTACCATGCTTGGAACGCACAGAGCTGTTTACATAGAAAAATGGAGTATAAATGAGCCTTTATTGTTGTGGCCGATAACCGATGTTGTTGTCTTACTTTTAATGGCGTTGGCAGCCAAAAGGTGCATTTACCGCCACCTACTGTAGTTGTACGTCTTCAAAGTATGTGTTTTACGCTATACTGTAAAAAAGGAGAGAGAGTGATACCGATAATGAGACCAAAAATATAGAAATTAATGAACGCCCAATAACTCAATGTATTTATCCTAAATATAATTGGATAATAATACAATTTCTATCATGGAGGGTCCTGTTTTTGTTTTTTTGTTTTTGGCGTAATTGGACTCCCATTTCTATTTTTACTCATTAGTCATTAGTTCAAAAAGTCAAATCTGATGCACTGAGGATGAACTGGAAATGTCACATGATTACACACACAGACGGGCAGCACAGAAAAAATATCACTTCCAAATATCGGTTAAAATGTCTATATCTGACCGATACCGATATCTGGGTAAACCCTCCGATAATGCAGATAACGGATACCAGGCCAAGTTACAGGTCAGATCTTTGCAGAGGCAAGCGCCAATAAAAATGATAATGCATGTTTTTTTAAGGCTTTTGTTTTTTTTATCAATTAATTACAACTGTAATTGAATAAATTCATGAATAATCGATAAGTTAATGAGGTACTGTGGAACATTCCAGGCAATGCAAGAACATCTCCGTGGAAGCAAGCACATGGCAGCGCCCACCACTAGGAACGTTACAGAATGCATAGTTTTTAAGTAGATATTTAATTTGTGTTGATGGATATAAATTGGTTAAACGAAACCTTAGAATTTAAACCACTGAGTTATTCATCTTTTATCAGTATCGGAGTTGACCGCAACCACAAGACAAAATGGAAAAGATACAAAGACGAGAGGTCAGGGCTGCGTTACTATATAGTGGGAGTATGAATCCATGAAAATATTTAATTGGTGTTCATTTCAAAAGAAAGTTGCACATAGGTGAGAAGTGTTTTTTCCTTTGGCTGTTTATGTCAGTGGGTCTACCTTTTGTGCATGACTTACTTTCTCGGATCATGTAATGCGCTCAGCCTGCGGTGGTGGATGTACAGCATGTTAAGGTGACTGAGTAGTGGTCACCTGATCATTGTGAGAGGCAGGAGTGTGACTGGAGTGTTACGAGAGCTATTGTTGAGCCACAAAAGGCCTATTGTGAGAGCCTCGGGTGAAAGAGTCAGAGTTCGTGCCCTTTTAGTGTCTTTGAAGTGTGGAAGTCTTCAGGCGACAAAGTAACCATCACTCAACAATGGTTTTTGGTTTTGTTCTGTTTCCTTCTTGTTTTTTGATGCACACGAATGTTTTAGGGCTGTGCAATGGATAGAATTTGAATCAAGGATCAGTCTTTTCTAATCAAGAATGATCAGCTTCAGCCTTTTTAATAAATAGGTTGTATAGTCAGTACAAGCATGTGGTTTGGAGCAGAGTTCAGACTTTGAAATAAATTCGAGTAGCAATGGACTGTATTGTTTATGTTCAGGAAATGAAAATTGAAAGCCAAATTTGTTTGCTTTTGATAGACGAGATACGTTAAAGCCGAAGATGGATCGTGTTCTTTAAGGCACAATATTCCAAAATGTGGTACAGTAGTAGTAAATTTTTTATCTTCTTGGTCCAGGAGTGATCCATCATACAAAATGTTTAAACGGTAGTCATCCGAACAATGTTAGAAAAAAATTAGAGAAGTGAAAAGTCAAGTCTAGGTCCTTCAGATTGAAAATGACTTTCAGATGATCATTTTTAAAACATTTTCCAGATGACCGTTGAAACTTTTTCTGCGGTAATCATTATCTTGTATGCCTCCGGTATGCCTTTTTAATGTGTGTTGTTGAATAAGTAAACACCAAATTGTCTATTTACGCAGGATAAGTTAAAGGAGACATGATGTGACTAGATTCTAGTGTTTACAACAGTACAATCAATGGTGCGTAGCTAAAATGAATGACGATATTAATCAAAATGTATAGGACCTACACTATGATATTCAGTGCAATTACTAGAAAGTACATTATCACCTCCAATTTTCAATTTACATTTTAATGGAGACAGATTACAACTCTGTATTCCAACCAAAAATGAACGGCTTTTTCTCTTTTTGTGGTCAGACATTTCACCCAGGCTCTTTAGACTATTTGGGTCAAG
Organism: Chaenogobius annularis; assembly: GCA_015082035.1. Taxonomy (NCBI): domain Eukaryota; kingdom Metazoa; phylum Chordata; class Actinopteri; order Gobiiformes; family Gobiidae; genus Chaenogobius; species Chaenogobius annularis. The sequence continues at coordinate 4,436,274 of BJKM01000003.1, read as the reverse complement.
TCAAATGTGGTGCTTTAAAATAATAGATGTAATTATTGTCATCTTCTGTGACTAGAAAAGCACTGCTCAAGCTGCACTTTACTCAATGCTACTTCACTTTGCATTAAGATGTACCTCTAATAGTTATTTGCATTTTCTAAATGGGTAACAATATCCAGCTAAATCTCACATTATGATGATATACCAGTGTTCATCTCATGGTGTGATGGGGTTTATTGTGACATTTTTGGAGTCTGAAAGTATTGTAGAAATGCTCATTTTTAGATCACTCTGATGGTGGGCAAGAGCCAGTTTACTCTCATTTTATTGTCTATGAGTGATTCATTGATTGTTAATCAATCATTTTGATGATTTAGATTGCAACTAATTCTAAGAACTAAGGGAATTTGAACATTTTATTAGGAACAAATTTCATTTCGGTTTAATCTTCACTTCTAAAATGTAAACCAAAAATTAAACTTATTTATTTAGAAACTTTTCATAAAGCTTATCACATACTGGAGAAATAGTAATTGATTAGACAATATGAATGAAAGTTGAATGAATGAATGAGTGGTTTCACTGTTGTTTGGTCAGTGTGTCAATGATGTGAATTTGCTTGTCAAGAGTTGATACTAAAACTAAGTATTGATTTAAAAAAAATAACAAGCTAAAGCGTGACCTTTGCTGAACAGATCTTGGGTTAGATTTAATCAGAACTAGTGTTGTAAAATAAAGAAAGCTATTATTTTATGCTTAAAATTACATACTGAAAATAGAGCATTTTTGTCATTGTGATATCGAAATCGGTATCGTGTATTGAGCTTTTCCTTAGTATCGAATTTGAGTTTGAAAATGTAGTCTTGTGACAACACTAACTGTGAATCATAGTAAAATCGTTATGTTTCTTCTCACAATATTCAAAACTGCTAAAACAGAGAGTTATGACATCCTTAACTTTGACGCGTTTTCATTGCAAAGCAACATCCCCAAATGTTTTGAATCTTGGAATTACTATTGGTGACACGGTTGAATCTCACACATTGATCCAGCCGGACCACAAAACCTGCATATTACCACTCGACATTTACCTGCCCCCATCGCAATTAAACCCACAGGACCACAGATCTCACTTGAAACCCAGAGACTGACACGTTTCCCATTGAATGTTGTCAATAACCTGCCATAGACCACTAAACGCACCTAAATATCCCCCCGCTCTTTTGACCTCTGCTGACCCCACCCCCCTCTCTTTTAACCGTGACACGAGCGTGACCCCGGCGCGCAGTCTGGTTCAATCACAGCGAGACAGGCGGTGCGTGGCTTTATGGCACGGGGGCAGGAGGGGCAAGAAGGGGGGGCTGTCTAGACGCTATCCTGTCTGTCTGGCTCTGATAGTGTACACTCACCTGGAAGAGGGAGGGAGAGGGAGGGAGGGAGGAAGAGAGGGAGAGGGGTGGGGGTTAGTGCTATGTCACCTAACAACATGAATATTTTATGCAGAGAGAGTTGGAGGCTATTTGAATAGGGCTTGTGTTTACTTGTGTAACAGTGATAGCAGCGAGAGTAGTTTGTAGGCAGGGCAAATAATTGAAAATCATTACCGTTACATTGTCTAATCAACATAATAGAACCAAGGCAAGTAGTGTGTGCTGCGCATAAAAGAGACTTTAAAGTTTGGTTGGCTGCAAGATTCTAGAAGCATTTTTTGTTTTGTTTAGATTTGTTCTTTGAAGTTTCAGGTCACAGTGCACATTTTAAACATGTCCTAGAACATTAACATTTGAGAAAAATATGAACTGCTAAGTAGAGGGGGGCAATATATAGAAACAAATTCATAATATTATGAAGGTTGTTCTGAAGAGAAAGAAAGTGCTATTTCTGTTGAATTGACAAACAAGATTAAAACAGGTCTTCACCAAAGACTAAAACAGAACTAAACCAGGGAGAAATCTGGACAAAAGCAAGACCAGCGCTAATATCATAATGCATAATATTGTCATTATCAGGATACGCCAAAAAAGTATTGAGTATTGTTAATATGTCCCTCTCCTACTGCTCAGCTAATACATCAAGACTCTTATACCTTGCAGAACATATTTATAGAGCTATAAACTGTAGCGTTAAAAGGTTTTTTGCAATAAAAATATACCTAAATAACTGGACGTTGCATGTTTGATTTTATAGCACTTCATATTGCAGTTTTGATTCAGCAACGGTTAATTGAGAAACACTTGACTTTGATGCTGTTAATTCTTAATCCGTTCATTTTTCTTCTTTCTACATCTGATATAGACCTGCTTCTTGACCACTCTACGCAGAATCAAAGGTTCAAGATTAGAATCATCATCATCTTAATCTTCAACATCATATTTCTGTAATTCATTGCTTTAACTTCACTAACAAAAATCTGTATGCAAGTCATTACGCCATTAGTGTCCTAACTGTACCATTCAAAGCTGTCCGTGGCTACGCTGGCCATTGGCTGAGACTCTAATAAAGGGTGACTAGACTTGCGTTCTAAGTTCCCTGTCCGGCAGTACCTTCAGAAAGCAAAGCCATCACTTTAACACCGCTCTCATGAATATTACACGCTGGACTATCGATAATATTAGACGTACGTTGTAATATTCATGGCATGTTATCACGGAGAGTCGTGTCTTTCCTGCTCTTTGTTCATGTTAAATTCATGCAGATGGCGCTGATATGGCCGCCTTCGGTTTCATAGTGAGAACACGGGCCCAGCTCCGCTCACGTCAAGGCGAAGTCGGCGGTAATCAAACTTAAACGACAGGAAAAAGCGGGGAAGACAATTAGTGGCGTCCGTCGACAAAAGTCAATTAAGTGCCGAGCTGATGGACATAGAGAAAAGGAAAGTGCATCCCCATCAGCCATACAGACGTAGAGCACCTGCCTTCAAACTCTATTTCAATGAGGAAAAGGCTCAAAGCGTGATACCAAAAAAAAAAAAAAAAAAAAAAAACCACCATTACTTGTTCAAATGAGTATCCTGTTTCAATAGTGTAGTTTGCTCACTCTATAGTAATCTTAGATAACATGTTCTTTGAGTTCTTTTGGGTTGTACTGGTGCTGTGGTGGTTAAAGCCTTTATAGCAAGAGTTGATCTTGATTCATTTTATATTTGTTCAGTAGGGCAGGACAAAATGGTGATTCAAATCATCATCTCATCCCTTTGACGATCTGTTATTCCGGTGCTCAAACACACCCTTTTCCCCACCCACTCCTTCTATTGGTCATCTTCTGTCGGACACCGAGTGAGTGACGGGTGGGTTTAACCAATCACAGTGAAGTGTGAACTTTCAGAAGAAGCAGATTACTTTTATTTGTTATTTGTTAAGGCAATAGAAAAATACAAAGTCAAAATCGTGACCCAGCTCCTAGAAAATCGTGAAATAATTGTTTTGCCATATCGCTCACCCCTTTTATACAGTGAAATTCCTTCATGTGCTTGTCAATATGTTGTCATTCCAAGAAGGCTGTTATGTCACACGAGTTGATTCAAAGTAGTACAACACTATGTAGGTTTTAAAACAATTATTGAATTGGAGGGGGAGATTTTGTATGTGGCTGCCACTAAGGTTGTCTAAATACACAAAGTTCCTTCCATCATCACTTTAGCATGTTGCTTGTGTCATCTGAAAATAAAATATTATAATGAATGTTGATTTTTCAAAACGGCGTCTGGATGTCTACCCTTAAATCCTTTCCTACGATTAATGTTAATACTTTAAAAACACAGCACTTCATTAAAATGCAGAATAATTGACACTTTTCAGACACTATGAATATTCATGTCAAAACTTCTCCCCTTTGAAAAGTATTTGTGCTCGAAACGCCCGTCCCTAATTTAAAGACAGCACTAAGTCTGTTCTGCTAGACGGCGTAATCATATTTAATCTCTTTCCCAAGATGCACGGCTTTTGAAAAACAACCGAGCTGAGCAGAACCTGAGCTTTCAGTGCAAAATCAATAGCGCTCAAGAAACATTTCACTTTTAATTGGCTGTTTACAACAAGCAGAAATTGATAATGCATCGAGCAGAAGATTATTGAGAGGAGCAGCACGATAATTTCGGCAAATAGTTTTCATGACCTTGGGATAAATGTTAAACAGGCTTTTTTAACATGGGATATGGATTTTAAGGTAGGAAAGTGTATAAAAGACACACTGCTAATCAGGAATTTTACCACGAATGAGTCAAATTGTCTAAATTGTCCACAAGCAATCCACAAACAACTGATTATTTTGAGTAGAACCTGCTTCTCTGTTCGTCAAAACCAACTCTGACCTACTTCACTTTCCGTAGCTGAGTTACTGTGTTGTTCGCGACACTACGCTGTCGGCTGATCATCTGACTGTCTCTTGCCCTTAGCTCTTATCGACACTGATAAACAAGCTACTGCTGGCCAAGTTACCAGCGTTTTTATGGGACTTTATACAACTCTACTTGTTTTTGTCCACACTCTTACAGTATGTTTGTGTCCTAGCCATTTACATCACCGTCAAAATCATTTGTCAAAATCACTCCACAGATGTTGCATGTATTCTTGAAGACATTAATCACTTTGAAGATGTCGTATATTGATTGGTCACAGTACATCATCCTAACAGTAATCTGAAAGTAATTGAGCCATAGTTTCCCATTGCTCCTCATCTAAAACTCTGAGTGTGGGGACAAAGCTGCTGAGTGTGACGCTAATGTTAATGATATCTCAAATCTCATCTGATCTCCTGCAAATGAACCTGGAACATGCCTTAAGCCCTAAAGCTGCAATTTGAGAAACAAATGTGTTCTGGCTGCGGTCTACACATAGACGTTCATGCTTAGTTTTTCGAGTCACAGTGGCGATATGCCACAACAGTTCTGTTGAATTTGTCGCATGTTTTGGCACAAACATGAAACAGATTTTGGATGCTTAATGAATGCTCGACGTTCCCTTTTTAGCTTGTATTCAACTTTTGATAAATACATCTTAAAGTGCCATAGCTGTTATCTTTTGCAAATTGCTTAATCACAACCTTCTTTGGCTTATATTTGTTTTGCTAGAAATCTCTTTATAAAATTGGTGTATAGAAGGTATAACATTGACATAAAGAGGCAGAGCTAGTTTGCATGCAAGTTTTTGTAAGTTACTGCACATTGTTCATATTCTCTACACATTTACTGACAGTGAGACAATGGCTGTGATATGCTACAAATATCACATTTGACCATTTTATTATGCCCTGTTTATTTTTGGGCTGGCGATAATTACAAAGATGAATATCATGTTTTATATAACATCAACAAACGTCAAACTACATTATAGCAATCAATCACAAATGCTATAAAACAGGCCATGTTTGTGAATGAATGTATTTTTTGAAAATGTTGTATTAAATATTGTATTAAAATATTTTCATTTTAAGTGCAATTTTTGTCCAAATTTGACAGCAACACATTTCGGTTAACTTGTGTGTCTTTCTAAATTACCAAAGCAGCACTCTGAGCCAACCACATTTATTTCACATTTTGGGGGCATTAGCGTCTTTAGCATCCATCTGAGATATTGCTGTCAGGCCAGATTGATTGAGAAGCCTGTGTTTTTAATCCTGTTTGGAGTGCTTGTGCCTGATGATTCCCACTCGTGTTGTGGAGATGAACACAAATAATGGAGGAGAATAAAATGGTGTAACGAGACAGAGCTGTGATTGTTTGTTCTCTCAATGCCCTCGGTCCCTACAGCTCGTCTGGCACCTTTTTTTTCACCCATTCCTCCATTTACTAACACTCATATCATCTCCCCCCTCCTGTTCTTTACGCGTCCTTTCCTCTTTGGATATTTTTCTCTCTGTATCTCAATCAAATCAGCGCAAATAATGTGGCGCTAATTTTTCGGTACTGACAAAAATGGCATACATCGGTTTAGGTTACAGGATCCAGTTGCGTTTTGGGGTAAGCTGGAATTGTTATGGTTAAGGGTTTAAGTGTCAATTGATTGTGCGTCTCGTTTTTTTTTGTGGGCTTTGGGGGGATTAAACCAATCCGTAGTATCATTTTCATAACCTCAATTCCTGTGAATGTCTCCTGCAATTTATTTTAAAATTTTGGATTTTTAAATCAATACAAGTTCAGTATTTTACTTCAATTACGGATATATACATTTGCATAAAGATTGTGAAATATCCTTATGTAATGGGTAGAATTGGCAGATGTATCGAAAAACTCATAGAATCTCTATTGTTGTTTTGGAGAAATGCAGATATAGATGTGATATTTTTGCACTTTTCTGGGCTTTTACAGTCCTAACATGTTTTACGTGATACTTTTAGTGCTTTTTATAGGATGGAATTAACATTGTTTGAATATTGACACCCCGAGTAATGGTTTGTGTCTATAGCGTTGCAAATCCGTCCGGAAAAAGTTACTTTGAAGTACTGTCTTTAAGGTAAGGTACTGTAGACTTTATTGATCCCCTAGAGCCTTTCTTCCTCCGCATTTGGGCCGCCCTTTAACCCTCCTGGTATATCCTCGGTCAGCACTACTTAAGATGGAGGATTAGTCTATATTGTGCATATTTTAGGTTGCATCTGGAATGGCATCTGTCATAAAACTAGACACTGTAACTTGAGTAGCACCACAGTTTAAACATGTCATGACTTTATGCTTTATTGCAAGCTTTAAGTACACATTAACCTTTTAGTAGACAAAATGAACTTTTTAGCCTGACATCCATTCAAGATTTATGTCCAACTCCACGCCCAAGCAGGTTTGTGACCATAAATCACTGAACATGTATGACAAATTTCCTCTGTATATTAGTGTCTCCAGGGTAGTTGCCAAATTGTCAAGATGTTATTTCTGAACCATTTGAACGCAACTATCACGTGAGACCAGCCCGATATGAGTAGGCCTGGGACTAAAAATTGCATTTTGAAATGGTCTATTTCAAAATGTTATGAATATTCATTCATTTTTTCTACCGCTTGTTCCCGTTAGGGGTCGCGGGTGACTGGAGCCTATCCCAGTGACTTTGGGCCTTAGGCGGGTACACACTGTCTCTGCGTTCACCCTTCGATGAGCTGGCCACTGTCCAGAGACACTTGGACAATCATTCACTCCCACATTCATTCACTAGTGCCAATTTGCCTAACACATGCATGTCTTTGGACGATGGGAGGAAGCTGGAGAGAACCCACGATGACACAGGGAGGACATGCAGACTCCACCCAGAGAGATCATGTGATGTTGGTCTGGCCCGGGAATCGAACCCCTGATCTACTTCTTGGGAGACGAGAGCTCTAACCGCTCTCTAACCGAATATTATTTAATATCATAATTAAATATTTAGCATTAATATTATGACGTCATGGGTTTCAGGTATAAGGATTCCTTCCTGATTTGAAGGATGGCAACGGTCTTCATAGCAATAGCTCAATACAAATCAAAATATTATTTCATTTGAATGGGGAAAGGTCCTCACAAAATCCTTCAAGCCAGGAAGGAATCATTTGCCTGAAACCCATGAATATGTTCCACGTTCAAACGACTATTATAAAACTGCACTTTATTGTGAGTTGAAACCAAGATTCAGGACTTAGTCTGGTTGCATAATGATGATTGCCTTTGTTGGCGATAATCACAATAATTCAAATTGTAGTGTTTTTTTTATCACGATAAACTATATTATTGTTTAATGTTCCATCTCTTGACTAGTCATGTATTTTTGTATATCCTATGCCACATTTTATTCACCCACATTGTAACAAGGCCAATGTGACTACTGGGTTTTTCCCCATGTTTTCCTGACCCGCCGACACCTGTGTAATGTGCTCCACGCATGCAGTGCATCCATACACAAACAGCGCCATCTCCTCCGGGTTAAGCAGCACTAAACTAGTTCATTTATTTCCATGGAGGGCCTGCTGCCTGCTGTTATAGACGGCTGAGGGGAAGAGGAGAGAGCAGAGAGGGGAAGGAAGGAGGGAGGGAGGCGCATGGATCTGCTTCGTGCTGTGTCACACTCTCTCTGTGCCCCGGGCCGATACCAGCCGTCTAGACATTTGCGAGCTACGTCTCCCGAGGGAGCTAATGCTAATGTGTCTGCTCTTCCCCGCTAACTGTGCCACTCTTTCAAAACGGGCTGTCTACTACCGCTGCTGCTGCTGCTGCTGCTTCCTGTCCCCCTGCTCTCGCTCTCACTTCGTATTCAGATTTCAGTTCCTGGGTTGCTGTATTGTTTTACACCGAAAATATGTCATGTTGGGTGTAATTGAAGAAGCCTGCACATCTGGTCACTTGAAACATCTGCTCACCTGTACAGTTAATGAGGAAGTTATGAAACGAGTCTGTCAACCAGCAACCTGTTTCTCAAACTGGTAAAACGGCTCTTTAATGGCACATTGGCATTCATGGATGGACTTGATTAGTTTATGGTAGAGTTGGGTGACATTGACAAAAAGGAATATCTCACTGTTTTTTCGCAGAATCTTGATAGCGATATAAGACTATATTTTAACAATGCTTTAGGTTTGTTAGAAAAATCGCTTTCAAAATATTGGAAGAGCGCATCAGCCGTCGGTTTCTGTGGATTTTGAACAATCGGCCATGAAAAAAAAAGTCGGTCAATTTCTGTTTTCTGTCTCTTTTTTGATGTCATTTTGAATCATGCGTTTTAATCATAATATTCTAACTGCGCAGATCTCCAAAACGACCATTGCAACGTTATCCATTTTTCCAATACATCTCCCACCTCTATCTAGTCCATGGAAATATTGACTCAACTATGATTTGTTTTTGGTTGGTTCCTGGTTTTGTCCTAATTGGGCTCTGTCTTATATCACAATCTGAAAATAAGACTCTTTTATTTATTTATTTTTATCTCAGATTTCCTTCATAGTCTCAGCTCTTTGTCACTCGATACTCGTTTGAACTTAAAGTAGGTTCTCGTACTACTTGTTTCGTCCAAGATTACCTTTCAATCACCCACGGTATTCTTAGTCCTGATTTAGTTTATCAGACATGAGTGCCACTATTTTTAAGTGGCCTGTCTTGTCTGTCTGCCTCTGCGTCTCCCCTTCGCCTCCTGTTCTGTGTGTATTAATATGTTGGCTATGAATATTACAGTCATGGTCTGTTCGAATGTCACGTTAAGACTTAAACCACTATGCCACGATTAAAAAAACAACAGAAAAAGATGATCCGTCTGCCATTTCTTCTCCCCTATACTTGCTTTTTCTCCGCGTTCTTGTATGTAAAGCGTGTGTTTGTGCCAGCCAGGTCGAGGCAGCTCCGGGCCCTTGTTCCTGATCGCGGCACCGTGCCCGGGGGTTACCATGGCGACGCGGTGGCAGCAGACAGTGTGGTGTTGGGAGAATGGGTCGGATGTACTGGTAGACGTGCGTGTGTGTGTGTGTGTGTGTGTGTGTGGGCAGCAGCCTGTGAACTGGAAGGACAGGGCCTCACTCATAGAAACTGGACCACTCCAAAGTTTGTGCCATCTTGTCCCGATTTCAGCTTTGAATGTGTAACAATTTAAAAACTCTTGCCGTTATGTGCGGTTGTTTTAGTTCATTGGACATTGGTTGGTGTGTTACATTCTGGATGTTTTGAATAAGTTATTGGACAAAGTGCTTGCTTGTGGTTTGTCTTAAAGGCTTGCGGCGAGAAGATTCCATTAACTTCTGTTTGTTTTGTAGTTTTAATTTATGTCTATGTTTTAGGGCCATTATTGTGCAGACGTTATAATATTAACACCAACAATAAAGGAAATGGTTTTTTTTAGCTGCTGGTGTTGTCTGTGTTAGTGTTGACGTAGGGCTGGGCAATATAGTGATTTAAAAATTAAACTGTGAACTCATCCCTGCGACAATAGGCTATTTTGGTCAAATCGCCATATCGGGATTCATTCATTTCATTCATTTTCTTTTGAATGCAGTTCTATGGTCAAACGCATGCTCCTCCTATTGGTCAGCCTCAGACTTGCTCTAAGTAACAGGTGGATTTAACCTGTCGCAATGAGGTGTGAACTTTCAGAAGAAGTAGATTACTTTAGTTATCGCCTCAAGACAAGAATTGTGATTATAAATTGAAATCGTGATGTGTTCTAAAAAATCTTGCATCTTGCCCACCCCTATGTTGATGTGATATTACAATATCAAACTCGATTTTGATTCTAAGGAAAAGGTTTGATGCTTTTTACCAATTTTGATACCATGATGACGATTAAAACACGTTCTTTTAGAGCATATATTATATTCTTTCAACACAAAATAATCTTATTACCATGTGCTCTTATACTAATCCTTGATATTAGATGAAGATCATGCTAAAACTATTCAGGAAAGGTCTAATTTTGCCCTATTTTACCATTTTATTTTCAGTATCAATACTTCAAATGAGTATCTAGTTTTAATCAATCAAAACAATCAGTCAAACTTGGTTTAGTGCGTTAAAACAGCAACAACTGTAGTGCTTTTCATTAGTGCTTTAAAAGTTAAAACGTTTAAATTCTATACAAAGCAATAAAAATACAATGTATGGAAGGCAATTGTGGACAAATACTGTAGGTTTGGCTTTGAACAGAGCCGAATTGCCCCTAACTCCAGGGCCAAACGGTTCCAAAGTCTTGGACCAGCCTCAGCATTTAGTTTCCATACTAGTTTTAGTATTGACTAATATCTGGGTTTCGCTTTAATTTATTTTATAAGTGGTAAACTCTAGTGTTTGTTTCCCGATTATGATCAAATGTTAGTCATTGGCTGCTAAGATTAAGCTTTTAGCAGAGGCTTCGTTTACACGGTCCATGTTTTCACTTTGTTTTTATTGTACAGATTTATGTGGAGTAAAATTTCTATCCCCTTTTCTGTCCATTGTTTATACCTATCATATAAATATCTTACACATCTGGTCATTCCGTCACCTGTTTAAAATCAATGTGTAATGGAAGCAGAAGCCCGAAAACAAATTTGTCAGGAAATATGAAACACCTGTACATACCAATCTGCTTACATTATCTTTGCACTGCTATTATGTGACTTGTCTGCTTGCATTGTTTTGTGGCTTTGGCTTGCTCTTAGAGTTCCCAATGTTTCAGGAAGTACTCTGGCCTGAGAAAGGGTACTTTTGGGGCCAAACCCATGTCCCCAGCAACTAAATTTAGTCTTGAGTTCAAAGGTTCCTGGGAAAAGTTCTTGCAGTAAAAACAGGGCTTAGCTTTTCACTTGCAGCACTTCCTTCCCCCCTTGGTTCATTTCACACTAAAGTGCATTTTTGATTGCCAGGTGTGGCTGTGAGAGTTTCCCCTCTCTCCTCTCAGCTCCGGCTTGCTCTCGCTCGCTCATGCAGCCTTGGACCCAAGCAGGAAACAGGAAATGACTGGGGAGGAGACAGGCCAGCTGGAAGGCTTGTTGTGATTGAGTCAAATCATGAAAAAACGATGGGCGGCTGCATCACTGTGTTACAGTATTAAGTCTCATTGAAACCAACAGTTATCAGAAGTGACTTTGCAGTATTTTATGACTATTGGATGGAGGGCTGTGCAATGTATTGATCTACTGTAAAACACCCGGTACAGATGCCACTTTGCATTTACTCATTGGCTTTGAGATGAATCCTGCTGCAATGGTCAATTTTCAGCTGGTCATATTCAGGTATTACAGCTTTTGGGCTCAATATTTATTCCTGAACTAGAAATCTCTTGCACTAAACTGTTACAATGTGTCGTCTGAACTGAGGCTCGGTAATGAAAAAACTTTGTTAATCCAGATCAAAATTCAGCTTGAGTCTTTTTAATGGAGAGGTCCACAGCCAATCCTCTGGTTGAGCATAGTTCAGACTTTGGAGGAAATCATCTTTCTTCTTTTTTCGTATATTAAATAGCAATGATTAAAAGTCTGTATTATCTATTACTAAATCTATCTATGACTAAATTAAAACAAATCAAAAATTGTGATCAATTAAAAAAACGAAAAGAAAAAAAAACCATCAGCCAGCCCTATTCTTGAGAGTAGAGGAAGTTATATTTTTGTTGGATAGTTCTAGTAGCCTTAAGTAGATCTGCAACAAGTTAATGGATTAATCGCAGCCAATCAATTATTGAAATTAGAATCAACTAATTTAGCAATCGAATAACCGTCTTGTCAATACATAGGTTCTAAATCATGCCATGAGCCGAGAAAATATGTTTTATGATTTAAAATGAGCTGCAGTTGCATTAAAATGGAATGGAAAATGTGTACATTTTGTGTATTTGATGAAAACACATTTTTGTCCATAAATGTGCTCCGCCATCCTAAACTAAGCTCAAAAGTGTGAAGGTCATTATTCAACACATTTTTACTCATTTTACTTAGGACTTTCACCCAACATTATCGCATTATATGTTTGCATTGCCATCATCTTTTGCCGTCTTTCCCATTTTGTTTTGCCTGTCAGCTCTTGCAGCGGCCTTCTGTTCATAAACTGCTGCCTTAGCTGTGGGGCCTGCTCTGCTCTGCTCAGCTCCACTCTGCTGTGAGGAATGGTAATAAGTGAAGCTCCCCTCTCTCTCCAGTCTGTGAGCTGATAGGCATTTCCTCTGCTTGTGGGAGCCGCTCTCCTACTCTGCATTAGCAACAACAGCCAGCAGCCTGCTCCCCACACGCCCCGCGCCTCAGTCAGCACAGTCTGTCAGATGTGAACCAGACACTGCGTCCAACCAGGATGTGAGTGGAGTAAATGCATCGGGGCAAAGTATTGTTTTCTGCGAGCTCTGGAATCATATAGTGCAAATTTAGACTTTGACCATTACCGTTACTATGGCGGCCACTAGGAAAAGGACTACTGCGAAGACTATTTCTGCAATGTTTTTCTCACATCTCTTAAAACATGAATCACTCCAGGTCATTTGGGCTCTTAAAATGTTAGGGTTGATGAAGAATGTTAATCAATACTTATTCTAGTATCCAAAATCAGACCTTTCCTGAACAGTTTAAGAACGGTCATAAACTGTATTTGAACTGGTATAAGATCACATGGCAACTAGGGTGTAAAAAAAATCTGAAATCGGATACTAATCAGTACTAAAACTAGTATGGAAACTAGGTACTCAGCAGCAGAGCAAGTACTTTAAAAATAAAATAAAAAACAGGACTTTATCAGAACAGTATAAGACCTCATAGTAACTTAAAGAATTACTTTCTAGGGCATTCGTCGACTAAAGACATGTCCTATCGACCGATTCGTTGACTAAAAAGGGGTGTGGCAAACTATAAATTATATATCTGACCCAAACTAGAGTAACTATTTATGTTTATTGTCCATTTATATGTTTGAGATACAGTATATAAATTAGATTCAACTCATGAGTCACTCAAAAATCTTCAGCTAACTCCATACCTTCTCCTTTTTACTGCCATTCCATATACCGTGAATAATTTTTATCTAAAGAAAATAATGAGTCGACCAATACAAATTTTTGTCGGCTAAGACACCATCGAGCGATTAATCGACTAAACTACTAAAAGATTACAGTCTTATTATTTTGTGTTGAAAATGACGTTCTATTGTCTAAAAGCATAATGCAGCATAATGAAAGTTCTATGATTTTATGTTGGTCTAAAAATGATCATTTTGATATCGAAATTGGTATTGAGTATTGCGCCTATTCCGAGTAGTAGAGTTTTGGGGTCACAAGACAACCTTTTCCACCTTTTCAGAAAATGGGTATAATCAGTTAATTTAATTTATTAATTTATCTTTGATCATGTCATGTGATTTGAGTCTCTTTCGTTTCATTGGTCAGTACCTTTTTCAGTTTCAGGCCGGCTGAACTGTGTGACCTGCACCCCCACCCCACCCCACCCCCCCTCTCACACATGAACTCATAATACATGCACACTCGTATAGACAAACATGGGTCAAAGGCTTGTCATCGGGTCAGGTTCGCTGGGCTGTTTACTCTCACTGTTTGCCTCTTTGAAATGGTCGTTGGGACGAGCTACTGCTGCTGTTATTGTATGCGGCTAATGGCTTTATGGTTTTATAGCCCTTTTGGAGCATTCAAGTTGATGCACTCGGAATGCAATGTTAGGTTTTAGCACTTTTGGAGTTATATCCTGTAAAATAAATAAAGTTAGTTTTTGTTGAAAACAGTCACAGATATCACACTAGGCAGACACTAGGTGGTGATCTTAAACTTCCTCGCCCCAAGACAAATTCTATAAAGTTAGCTGTTAAACATAGACTTAAGAAGGCATTGACATTACAATTACTGCAGATGACCAAATGAACATGTTACAATGTAAGACTCATTGTCTTATATTTCATATATTTTGAAATGTATTGCTCATTTGATTCATGTAATGGCAATTTTTAAGAGGACCCCAGGAAGACTTGCGGCCACTAAATGGGCAGCTAATGGGGATCCTATTAAGACAATAAAACGATATATCCTGATAACTATAGTTAGTCAGTCCAATAGAAATATGTTAAAACATGTCTTTAAACTTATTATTTGAGGTTTAATTATCAGACATATGTGAAAGGTCTGTATAATGAATGCTTGAAATATCACCTTATACTTTTATATTTTTCATTTTTAATCATCATTTTTTGTAAAAAAATGTATAGGTCAAACGATATGGGTTTTTTCTTAACCGATACCGGTTGTTCGGCAATAACCGTCCAAACAAGCGGCTAATATAAAATCGGCCTTGAGGACAAAATTAAGGGCGATGGTGGGTATAAAAAAATATATATATCTGTCGATCTCTAATTTTTTTAATATAAACTATATACTTGATATTCAAATTTTGTTACTTTCATTGGACTTAAGCTACATACATAATTTACAACAGTGGTTTGGTTAGCAAAGTCTGAATATCATCATCATATGAAACCATAGGCGAATCAAGTTTATTTGTAGAGCACGATTGCTTCACACAACAGGAAAAAAATGCATTAAAAATCACAAAGACATGATATTTATATTCATTAAATTTAACAATTTTGCTGACATGAATCATACATTTTGTCTGTGCTTAATGATTCGCCAGATGGAAAACCAAATCTATTGGACCACACTGACAGACACTCCAGACTCCATATTTATTTGATTTTGCCAACGTAACAGGTGTCTCCGGGATGGGTACATTGCTTTTAGATTGATTTTTTCCCATGTTTGACCATCCCTAGACGTCAGCGCGCCATCTTCCTCTGCACACGTCTGTACAGAGTGTATGTATCTTTTACAACGACTATCGTCGACGCCTCCACCTTATGTGTGTCGTTTTTGTATCTTTAACGAAGGACCCGGTCTCGTCTGCCCGCTCCCTAGATTTAGCTTTCGCTAAACTAATTGTCCCAGACAAAACTCGACCAAAACCATACATTATGTTTGTCAGTGCTTCAACTACATAATGATAATGACGATCAGACCCTCTAGTTTAGTGATTGTGTGTATGCCTTGGGTCCAAATTACCTATAGCTCTAAACACTTGACAGATTATTGCGTAATGGCTATATTTTAAGCAGAAGCCACTTAATCTCCACTTAAATCTCTTCTTAAATCATGGAGCAGGTTTTCTTGCCGGTGCAGTTGAACAGCAGAAGGCTGACCTTTATGCAGGGAGACATCATAATCCCGCGCTGTCACCAACTTCAAGTAAACCTTGTTTGAAAAAGCGGCTCGTAAGTCCGACTCACATCCTGTCGACGCATTTCTCTCCGTGTTCTTCAGGTCCAACCACTTTAATGATTGTCTGGAGCGGCTGCTTTGGTCTCACGGTGTAGTCGAGATCAAGGTTAGGGCATTACCCAGACTAATATTAGACTAATACCAGGGGAGCACAAGTCAAAACAATGATTAGGCTATGATCCATGAGAGGAGATAACCGGGGAAGTGTTGTGAAATCTGAACAGTTCCCATTTTGCACCTGTGACAAACTCCTGCAGTTTTCAAACCACCGATATAATTGTTTGTTAATAGAGGTTTATGAAGATTTACACATAACACATTTTAAAGTGCATGCATTGCTCAACAATATTCTCTGAGGTATTATTATAGAGATGGTAGTACTTTTGACTTGTAACTGCCAAAAAAGGACAAACATTGCAAAGCTATAGTGCATGAACTTTTGAAATCAATAAACCAATGTCTTCAAGGTTGTCTCAGCAAATGTTCCTTTGAACTGAATATTGTTTTGGCACATATTTATGCCTCTTGAACCCTCTCTTATTGCATTGAAAAGTCTACGGTTTCATCCTTTGCTTGCACTATAGCAGACTGAGGACGCATTGAACTGAAAGTACTATTTTCAGAACACCTCAGCTCTTTCCTGTGTAGATAATGGCTCTAGTACTTATTGCAGTGCTGTGATGGTCACTTTGATGTCATTTGTGTAAACTCGATGGCCTAACTTTGTAGAAAAAGATTCAGTTGTAGTCATCTGGACTCAGTTTTTAGAAAAAAACGAATGAGGGATTACACCGACTCGATGGCCTAACTGCTTTTCCCCCCCAACTTATAAAAGCCCATGGACCGCTGGATCCTGCTGAAGGAGGAGCGCTGCAGACGCCCGCCTCATATTGTTTTGACAAGTGGATTAGTGTTGTAATAACATCAGCCTGGTGGTGCTGGTAATGCAGACTGCCAGCACACTCTGTTCCTCCCGCACTGGGCCTGAACGCTGCCGTACACTGTGTGCTTCTTGACCCAGACGCCGCACTTCCTTCCTCCCCTTGTGCACTGCAAACTACGAAGCGTTGAACTTCCATGTCGAGAGGGAGGGAGGGCTGTACTCAAGGTGAAGAGCTGTTCCCATTTTTCTCTGCAGTTGGACTTTTGGAAATAACGTTAAAGTGCCTAATTTATGAACCGGGACAGCTTACATTTACAACATTGTCAGTGTCGAGGCAGATTTTTTTGTTAACTTAATATGGATGGGAGCAGAAGTATCATAATAGTTTATTCTACTACTAAAGTGGCTTAAAATGGATTCATAAATACTGTATCAATCTGAATAAAGTATAATATATTAACGATAATTCTAATTGTGGGCTAGTTGGCATATTACTTCAATGTACCTTGAGACTTAAAAAAACAAAAAAAAAACAAAAAAAAACAAATAAAGGTTGAAACATGGCAGCTGAAGGCTTCTAGATAGAAAATTATTGTGTAATATTAAGTGTAATACATTATAAAAATCTGATATAATCTTTTTTGTAATTTTGATTTAATAATGCTGTCTTTGTGATTAAAAAAAAATAGATGACTATTTTCAAAATACGACAATACTTATTTTTTCATAGTCCAATTTTATATGCAAATAATGGGCAGCCTTATCAATTGATTTATCTCAGGAAAGACCAAGTCAATTATATGACCGTGAGACAGTTCGTGTTGTCAAAATAGACTTGTGTGAAAGAAAGTATTGTCTTTCTTCACAAATATTCCAGTAAAGTAAAAGTATGCTTTGAAAAATATGTTTCAAGACACCTAATCCTTTCAAAAACTTTGTCTTGTAATTTAAAGTATTTCCTCCCTGCGCCTTCTCGAGGCTGTAGCCCAGAGCAGCAGCAGGCCTACACTCTCCATTTCCCAGAATGCCGCTCTCTGAATGTAAGCCGTCATGGGTCCCCTCCCTGTGGTTTCTGTGGTTAGCACAAGCCAAGGCCGGTCCCAGATGCCTCTTGTCCCGGGACGAAAGCACGTTTTCCCCTTTTTCACATGGAGTTCAGGATCATTTAGTTCAACTCTGGTTGCCATAAAGTTATATGGAACAAAGACGGAAAATGATTGTTTTGGAAACCTTTCATTGTGAAATGTTGAGGTTGGTGGAAGAACAATGGCCGTTACAGTTCGTTTTGTGAAAAGAGCATTGTTTGTGCCTATGAAGTTTCATATGAGAAGAGAGAGTGGTTTGTCTTCTGAAATTATTACTTTGTACTACAGATTTCTCTTCCCTGTTTTGGGTTTCTGCCCATGTCGACACAATTCACATTTGGTTCGGTTTGGATTGATATTTGACAGACAAGGTCAAAATACCTTTTCTGTGTAGCACTGACTCCAAATGTGTGTTTGCCAATTACTTTTTTTTGGTCTAGCTACCAACAACATGGCTATCGAACAGTTTTACATAACGAATCTCGAACTTTTTTTACATTGCAAACCATCAAGGCGAGGCAACTGTCTCCCAGGGCTACCAAGAAGAAGAACAAGCGCTATACACCAATGAATTTGATCAAATAGATAAGAATTATGAAGTTCATATCAATACATCATCATTACATCATTAGATTCACATCAACAAACTCCACAAAGTAAAAGTATTCGCCCTCCTCGTCTCCATCTCCTAAGCATCACATAACTCCGGTTGTTAGCGCTGGTTAGTTTTACTGTCTTGGGTTTCACTCTCCTCCATATTTTCCTTTCTCTGTGGTTTGGCCTCCTTCTTCTCGAGGCGTACCCCACCCGTCCCCTGTGGCCACTGCTGCGGTGGAGAGGGTTTGGGTGGATTTCGGTTGCTGGCTCCACATTAACTCGGCCTAAAGCTGACAAATAAGCCTGCCAGGATTACTTTAGGCCCAGGCAGAGGGGATAGGCCCGGCTTTGGGCGACTTTGGCATTTCAAATAGGGACTTTCTGGTGGGAATAAAAAAGGCTGAATCATCGGCTAGCCATTGGTTTGATCCTCCAGGTTTTGTGCAGAGCTTAAAGGTGCGTTGGGAAACTCTTCGTTTTTCAACTGCAAATAATCAGGAAAAATATAGTAATGCATTCCGATATTCTATGTTTAGGTCTAACTATCTTTACGACACTAAATACAAAGTGTTGCGTATTGCATGTTGCATTGCGTACAACAAGTAAACTTGTTGTACGCAATGCTCTTATTCTTGGGGTTCATAGGGCCATAGTTACTTCGCAAAGCACCGCAATCTCTCACGCTTTCACTAGATGGCGTCACTAAATTACACATTGTAAGAGCCGAACCACTACGAAATGGTTTTACTAAAGATGCCTTCCCGTGTACATCACTCTGAATTACTTGCGACTTGCACATTTTCTCCCTTTTAAAGAAGAATAACGTAAATTGAAAGCATCCAGTTTAACAGTGCATGTTTATCTACCAGTATCTTTGGTATTTACATCAACAATAAAAATAAAAAAAGTTGTTCTTTGTTTTCTTCTTTTATTACCGGCCTCAATGTGCGTGAGTTTGAATTAAGATTATCCTTCAAAATCTTCATTTAGTTGCTTAATCGATTGATAGTGTCATAGTCTACAGCATTTTTATTAACTGACTAATTATTTTATGAAGATTATCCACAGAAAATTGAAAGCATGGAGTGATTTAGCAGGAGTTTTGGGAGTGACTGAACAGATGCTGCTTACTACTTGTACCTCAGTAAACCGGCTGAAATACTGTAGTTGACTGTAAATTGTGGTTGTACACTTAAGACTCGCACGCGTTTACACCCGCACGCGCGCTCACTCTCTCAGTCAGAAATGAGTCAGTGTCCAGCGAGCGATTCAGAGGCAGAGGTCACCACCAGTGCCAGACCAGACAAGGTCAAGACTGCAGCTTCAACAGACCAACTGCAACAACAAAAGACTCTCTGACAGAAGCAAAGAGAGAGAGCGAGTGGACACCCAGAGTTCAAAGAGTTAGACTGAGGAGAGTAGAGAGAGCGAGGGAGAGCAGAGGAAGGCAAGTAGTTAGAAATACAAGAGTTAAAGCTGCTCTAATGTGCAAATATGGTTCTGTGCATTAGAATTTAAAACGTCTCTCAAGATCAGATACAGTATTGAGATGGTATGAGGTCAAAAACACTGAATATAACGTACTTTTTACTTTTATTCCAAGTGGTTTTGCAATATATAAAAGACACACAAAAAAACAGATGACACAAACTGAGCCAACAATCAAAATTACAATTGACATTAAAAAAAAAAGTACACATATTTAGCACTTTTTCTATAAATGTTTTTTCCTTTGTGGTGTCTTTCTGTTCTGTTCTTTTGTGCTTTATATAAAAACATGAAGAAAAGTGTACAACATCATCACCCGAAACTGTCAAAACCAACAGTGTTCTAAAATGATATGTGTAATTCACTTTATTAGACACACATGACAAATGCACATTAGACGGGGTCAGACAGGACAGTACAGTGCACATTGTGTCTCCTCTCTCCGCCCTCTCGTCCCAGATCCATCCTTGTCCCGGGACAGTCCTGGTCTGAGTGGGACAGAGACACAGACTGCATTGAGCAGCTTTACAAAGACACCACTGTCACTGCAGACAACAACTCATCTTTTTAAAAGGATTTGGACATTTCTACTCTGCTCTCTCTAAACTAGACTTGGTCACAGCTATGCTCTGGTACAGGCACGGGGGTGACGTTTGGTCTGTGCTACCCCCTGCTGGTCAAGGATTGTCATAACAAGATAAAATAAAATTAGTGTTCAAAGCAAGAAATGTAATATGTAAAGCAGCAATCAGGGGAATAATGCAGTACAATGGTGTTTTTGTTGTCGTCGCTGGGTTCTTTATCTTTCAAAGCAGCTAGAACATTTTAGCATTATCTTCATCCAATGGTACTTTATCGGATTATCAGTCAAATTGTTGGTTCTGTAACTTAACACTACAACACCAATATGTTGAGTACTTCCTAGTTTTTCCCCCCTCCAAGCAGACAATAGCCACACATTAAATGGCCGCCCTTGAAGAAACCGCTTATGCATGTTAAACTATATTCTTCTAAGATACATTCAAGAAAAAGTCAAAAAATGTCAAGTTGTGATTTGAAAGCAGTAGTTGATTTTGGGTCTCTGCGTTTGTGTCATGGCTAACGCAATGGTTAGTATATTGAATGGCTGTCACGGTAACCGCAATATCGCAATACTATAACCGCTGAAGGGCTCGTGATCGCAGTAACCACATTTTACATTTTAATGAAGTTTCACGCACATGCCCAGTAATTTAACTGTATTTTTATGTAAAATTTGTACTAACATAAACCATTTAAATCCACTTCATGTTTTTATTTCTCAAGATTGTTTTCTTAAATAAACTATACAAAAACAAAAAGAAGTGAATATGAGACAGGTTTGCACAAAATAAGGACCAATAAGAAGCTCCAGTTTTGTATATGCTGTGGTGGTGACGCAGTATTATGGTCACGGGTTATGACTGGTGTTCTGGACATGTCATGTTATGTCATTTTAGATTTACACGACCAAACTGCCACAAATTTGAGCGCTCGACCTCAACTTAATCAGACAACGCTAAATACAGTATGGAGCCTGTGAACAATATGCCTTCAGGTCTCCAGTGAAGGGAACCAGAGACCCAGTCTAAAGTCCTACTCCAAACCCACCTTCATCAGGAGGATTTCTGTGGCCAACTTCCGTCCCAACTGCCATTTCTCTGAAACAGAAGATGGCAGTAATGATCGATGAATTAGTGCAGGCAATGGAACGCTTCACTCGTTCTGAAGGTGCCAGCCTGGAGAACAAACAGGGATACTGGCAGGTGCTGAACTGCCCACAGACTGAGCAGACCACACTGGTCCAGAGGTAAAACAGTTTCATGGAGTCACTGATCCGAAAGGGCTACAGCCACAAGCGCCAGGATCATGAAAGAAGTCGTGCTCACAAACACTGGAAAAGCATTTCAAGAAGTACTCTGTGAACCAGTCATTAAGCTCCCAGGTTCCAGTACAAGTAGACATCAATGTCAGCCACAGACAAGCCTAATTAGGAGGGTTTGGGGGTCCTCTCCCAGGTGATCTTGAATAAAGTAGATGTTATTTGATGTACAATAATCTTGTGCATGTTGCCATTAGTTAGAATACAATGAATACACAATTTACATTTGCTTCAATGCACGTGTAGCATTACACTAGGCTTTATAATCATATTCCAGCCAGAGTCCAAATGTCTTACTTTTAGGAGAATATGAACATAGCCTTGCGTGTCCCTTCCAGGAGCAGTTTTAGCTTCAGCTCAGCCCAGAACTTCTCCTCACACTGTCTGTCAGGGTTAGGGACAAAACATCAGCAGCAGGCTTATACTGAAAGTTATTTTCTGTTAAAATTAACACTTTGCCCAAATGCTGCTGTTGCATCTAACAACCAGAAGGTGGCCGAAACAAAAATACTTACCTAATGTATTTCAAATTTTGTATTATTATTTATCATTACATTTTAATTGAGTATTCTATTGATTCTTTGGGGGCTGGGGTGAGGCCGCGGGGGCTGGGGTGGGTGGCGTGCGGCGCTAGTTGCGTTAGTTAGAGTTGCAGTTCGGGACACCGTGCTCTTTTACACAACAAAACTCTTCCCCATCACACTCGTGGGTTTAAATCACTCCGCTCTCTCTCTGTTGTGCTTAAGATGCTGCAGATCCACGCAGAAGTCGTTTCGTGCGCTCGGCATGCCACAGATTCACGTGTTTTTTATTAAATATGTAAATGAAACGAATCATCGAGGCAATAAAATAATAATCGAAGCTTTTTGTAATCGAATTACTCTATTTAGTCAAGTAATTGTTGCAGCCATAGATTGTATAATATTGAGCATTAATGTATACACGCATGTTGTCAAATATGCCTGCTGTTATTTTTTGTTGCTATTATTACAGCCTGAATTTCCACACATTATTTTCGGCCTAGGGGCCACACCGCAAACCGCGGTGCTGAGGCACACAAGGTTACCGCAAGGGGAATTGTTTAATCACGAGAACCCCAGTACATAGACCTCATTAGCAAGCTTTAACGAGAGAAGAACTGAAGACACCACAGTCAATCCGCCTTCATTCTTGTGATGTTTCTTCCTAACCCTAAATTGTTGTTTTTTCTCTGTTTTTCAGCTGAACTGGAGTTTGTTCAGATCGTCATCATTATCGTGGTGATGACGGTGATGGTGGTGGTCATCATCTGTCTGCTGAACCACTACAAACTGTCCACCTGGTCCTTCATCAGCCGACAGAGCCAGGGGCGGCGGCACGACCACGCACTGCAGCAGGTACCTGACACTAAACACAAGCAATCCGACATTACTTTAGGACCACCCGTTTTCAAATGCCTTTTCTATAATCTGCTGAGATCATCCGACCAATTAGTCTAACAATGACAATTTTTCAAACTCAAATACAAAACGTTGCTTTGCTGACTAGAAATCAGCGCTCACCAGTGCATTCCTCCATTGTGTCCTTGGGCAAGACACCCACTCGTAATCTTCTGCGTACATCGTCGTATGAATGAGTGCATGTCAGTGTTCAAAATACTAAATGTGATGTAACAATTAAAGTTTTATATAATAACACCCACTAATAGCTGGCATGACACAGTATGTCAATCTTAATCTTTTATTTTAACACTGTAAGACAAATGTTGTTTCCCTGATTTTTGGCAGTTGTATACAGACTTCATTTGAGGGGAAACTCAGGTGGGCCGCAACAAAAATAGTTGACAGTTTTAACAAACATTTGAGAGTCGGAACCAGAAGTGTTAGAGGACAGAAAGAATGTTCACACGCTCTTATCCAGAAAAATCAGGTGCCAAAACTAAGAAAAGGTTTAAAAGACATAAACACTGAAAAGAGGACTAATAGATGACATGTTGTGCTTTTTTTTTTTTTTTTTTGGTATTTCGTATTAGACTATAAGATGTGTCGATAATTTTTTTCATTTGATTCAGTGTAAACGGCAATATTGATTAAAAACGGCTTAATAATAGAAGTTAATTTACTTATTTTTCCAAACTGCAGAACTGAAAAGTGAGGAACCGTAGTAATATATTGACCTGGCGTTTGAATCTTTTGACTAATGGAGATAGGAGGTATGTTGAAAACAGAAATTTTCGGAGCTCTCAAGCCTCGAATGCCCAATACAGGATTACTCAAACATGTATAAATGCCTTAAGCAAGTGAACTATGAGGGAACACCGTTATACCATGGTTAAAAGCTCCTAAAATTTGATTTATACAGAATAACCCTTTAAACTAGTATAAAAACCTTGTATTAGGACTCTTTGTACTTTTTACTAGTCCAACTATTTCTTGACTCTTTTCTTCTTGTTGGTCGCACTAAAACACTCTTATTGTCGTCTGTATTTGGGAGTTTGGCAGCGCCTTACTTCCTGCATCAAATGGAAACTGCTTGTCCCCTCGTCATCTGTTCGTACTGCCTGTCCTGGAGCAGCCATTGTGATCTCGCTTTATTTCCGAGGCAGGACAAACATAGCACCTCTTCAGCTTGTTCCATTGCCGCTGGGCTGAAATGAAAACCTTTATCTCGTCCCCTCATGTCCCAGATTTGGAGAGGCTGCAGTATGTACTGATTTCTTCAATGGCAAACGTTAGGCCCTTGATGTTTAATTTACCAACACAGTCCAGACAGATGCGTCAATACTGCGGACAAAATTGGTACCGCACATTTACGATCACAATGCTTTCTGAAAAAAATACACATTCTTTGGCCACATTTCATTGTAGAATTTGAAGTTCATTAACATTTGCAGTGGTAAAGACTGTCATGAAAAAAAGACTAATTGAGCCTCAAAGTCTTAAACGTGTTAATATAAAGACTGTGGAACAAGTTGAGATGTTGATCCCTGGAAGATATTTGCACTAGTTTGAAATTATGCAGCCGCTAACCTCTTTTTCACCTCCTTTTCATCTCCTTTTCATCTGCGCGGCTGCTCTTTGCATAATATCAGCTTTGATTGGAAGGCAAAGGCGGCCGCACAATGCCCAAATAAATAAATAAATAAATAAACGTGCGTTGCATTGTGTCTCGTCAGAAAGCTACACAAGCGACTGTGCGGTTAAAACAACAGCAGTTGCCCTTTAGCTCCTAAACAGATCCATACAAAGACGCTATTGCCAGTGTTTTCCTCTTTTTCATGTCCCTTTGGTGCTATGTTTCACAGCTAAATGTTGTTGACTACGGCGTCTTATGAAAGTTCCCAAAGTCAAATTTAGAAAAAAGGAAGCAGGCAATTACTGTATTTTGATGGCTTTGTTTTTTTCCTTTGTTGTGTCTCCTTTCGACTACGAATACATGGCACGATTTCAGGTTTGTTTTGTTTTTTATTCTTTTTTTTCTGCTCATTAAGTTGTTTCCCCCTTTTTTTTTTTTTTTTTTTTTTCCTGCAAAGGAAGAAAGTTTTTTTTTTTTTTTTTTCCTTTGTCGTCGTCTTCTTTTTTTAACAGACGCTTTTTGGTCTCGCACATCAAAACGGCATCCCAGACTTGCAGACATCAAAGCCAGGAGAAGCACAGTGTTATTAGCAGCAGTGGGTTGCCACATTAATTTAGGCAGAAGATACACACTTAACCGTCCAGGATTACTGATCACTTGGTCTGCATCAAAAACTGTAACTTATCGTATTTGTGAACATGGCCGGCTGTTAAAGATCAAACTTGAACTTATCTTTACACGCTTTGGCTAAGTAAATCCTTGTTAAAAGTTCGTACATTTGATTTCATGCATTTTGTTTGCAGGATGGGTGTCTGTGGCCTTCTGACAACGGCTCTCGACAAGGAGCTTCAGAGGTAAGACCCTCACTGACATGGGGACGGCTATCGGGCAGCTCTAAAAAGGATTGTCACTCAGTTCGAAATTCAAGATGATCAAATGTGTGATCAAAATATGGTGTGACTTGTTACAGGTTTAATTTGGGAAAACCAAATAGTCAAAATAGTAAATCAAGCATAAAAACATTTAAACATTGTTTCTTTCTTATTCTAAAAAGCAAAAATGAAGGCTAAATTCGATTGGTTAACTTGACTTTTTATTTGCCTGTTGAATTTCATTTAACGTTAGATATTTAGCTTTCTTTGCATGGCGTCATTGTCATTTTGACATTAAAAAACATTTTACTGTATGAATTTAATACTAAATTCATGATGCTGCCTACCCAAACTGTTATTTTTATTTTCAAGTCAGTCAATTAAATACTCAAAAATGTAATTTGTTTTATTTAAATAAAAAAAAAATGCAAAATAGAGTCTGCAAGAAAGATAATGCTTCTTAGGGCTGACAAACTTTAATTGTTTAGTCTAATAATCGGTTGATGGTGTTTTTGTTGAACAAAATGTGTATTAGTCAACTAATTACTTCATTTAAATTTTAAGGATATGTATTCAGGACACAACAGCAGGAAGGAGAACGAATGGCCTGAGATGGCTGGAGAGTTGGAAGTGAATTGTGAATTTCCCTTTTACATAAATGCACTGGACCTTACTGCATAAATAGTTGCTTTTGCATGGACTCTCCTGCAGTTGAAGTCCCGTGAGTGCAGTTTGGGTCAGATACATGGACAGGTCATAAAGACACTGAAGAGTCTTAGTTTCATGCCACTGTCCCCTTTAGTCCACCAACAATTTCTTTATCCGACTACAGCCCTGTTGGTTTGTATGACATGGTTGAGTGAAACATAATGGATACTGTATCATTGCGCTATAAACTAAAACTTCACAGAGTATGAAATTCACTATTATCCAACTTGTGTTTTAGCTCCAGGAGAGAGACTACTTTAATTTACTGCTTCCTTCCCAAAACAAGTCTCATAAGTGCGATGTTTTTCCCCCCCCAACCCACTGGAGATGTTTTCCTCCATCTCTCGACTCGTTATTACACATTTCGCTCCAGGCCATTTGTATTTTAAGAGAGTTTCCTTTTTCCTGCTTGGTGCCATAAACCAAATGAACTCGGAGTACCATCACACAGGCAGGAGGAGGTATTTTACTCAATGTGCTGCAACAAGACAACTCTTAAAAATGACGGCATGCGGCAACTGCTCATCGATAAGTTTTACTGGCTATTTGAAATTCAGTGGCGAGGAAGAGAAATGTACGAATGTAGGGAGTAAAAGGGTCCTTTGTGTTCTTTGTCTACAGCTTAGTGCTTAGTGCATTATCTTTCATAATTGCTATGTGGTTTCAATTGCACAGTCCAACGCTCAAAGATCGTAACATTTGTATTCATAAGCTTGTAAATATTTGATCTCGACAGAAATTGAGTCATGGAAGACGGAACGGGCATGGCTGGCTGGCACCAAATCACAAATGTGGCAACTTTCCAAAGATGGCGAATGTGCTCTATCCAAAAGCAGCCAAGAAATACATGAAAAAAGCTTGTCGGGTTGCTTCATATCAGATGTTTAACCATGTAGGGCTGGTTTTGTCAGGATGGCACTGTGTAGTCAAAAAGTATACTCGGAAAAATGCACTAGACTGTTGTTTTCAAGATATGCAAAATGTGAATAGCAACTATCTTGTTTAAATTCAGCAAAGTTGTAATCTTTCAAAGGATTATAAAGTTATATTTCTTTACTTTTGTGGGTAATTTTACAGTAATTTCTCTTTTGTTGGATACTTTAACCTCAACTAATTAATTTAAAGACACATTTTACCGCTTTTCTGTTGACTTGACAAGCAAAACGAGACTAAACCAGGGACAAAACCAGTGTGTTAATATCATAACACAAACTCATTTGAATATCAGTTATGAGATATTCTTCTTTGTTAATATGGTCAACCCCCTAAAATGCACAAACGTCAGCTAAATTGACAATAAAGATTTGTTTAAAAATGATGAAGTTTGAAGACAGCAAAATGTGCACTCTTATACTCGGCCAATACTGACAACAATTCAACCGTGTAGGGAAGGTTTGGCGACTGGCTGGCACTATATACTAAACCAACAGTCTGGTTATGTTCCCTAGAGTGCCGTAGACTCACCCAAGTTACCAAAAATGAAAAAATGACACCAAAATTTGGATAATGGCACCTGCAGCAGATGGCGAATCTTATGAACGAGTGTGCGCTTCTGAAAAACAAGAAGGGGCATTCGGGAAAGCATGACAAAACACAATAGTCTGTTAAGGTAAAAAAAAAAAAAAGAAAAAAGTTTGGCAGGGAGCGTGTTGAGTGAACTTTTACCCAAGCCAATTAATGCCGCTTGTTTTGCTGCCCTTTTGCCTACGCAGATGCACCAAATCTGCTTTCAGACAGCGAGCCCTGGCAGCCGCACAGACAGCGCCGGGTCCTAGATGTCTTCTTATATGTAAACGGAACTAAAAGAGGCCAAATGGGAGACAGGTAGAGAGGAAGGAGGATGAGAGCACGAGAAGGGAGAGAGGTAAAAGCAGTGTCAACGCCGCAGCGCCCCCGGAGACCTGCAGTGGGAGGGAGAGCGCGCAAGGAGACGGGCTCATGGGGAGAGGAAGGAGCTGAAGGGTTTGACGACTGGAGGAGACTGTGGGGGACAGGAAGGCTACATAGCATTTCTATAGTTTAGTGTTCTTTTGATCTCTTTTCCCAAATGATGGTTCTGATTCATCATATATTTTTTAAGTTTCTGTGTAAACTTCTTTCTGTTGAGCATATAATTATAAAATACATTAAAATCTGATTATGATGCATATAAGTCTGCACAAATTTAGAAAAAATATCTATGACTGCTGTTCGAGTTATATTTAAATAATAGGATTCTGTTCAAAGGTCACATTTTAAATAATTGACAAAAAGACTATAAAAGGCCTATGATCTGACAAACTAATAAAAGAATCACTTGTATTTCAGCGCATGTTTGTACAGATCTAGACTACAAGATTAGCTGTTTTTTTTTATGCAGTATATGATGAGGAAAAAAAAGATTGCAGCCTTTGATAATTGCTCCAACTCAAATTGCGATTTCGGTTCAATTGCGACTCAATACCAGCATGTTCAGTAATCAACATCAAAAATATCCTATATCAAATGTTGTGGGTTGGTCTCTCTTCTCCTATTTGTCCTTAATTTAGTGAAACTGACACATTTTAAGGCAGTTGCAAACTCTTAGTAAGATTTAACCTGTGACTGCAAGTCCAGACTTTAGTCCCCACAGCTGTAAACGATATTGAAATGCTCCTGTCACAGAGCCGAGGATCAAATCATGGCTGAATTCATTACGGTCCCCGCGTCCCTGTAAAGATACTGAAACGTGGCAGTGTGTGTGGCTGAGGGGGGGTTGGTGCGTCATTAATCAGCTGTACCTCCCCTGACACTGTCTAGACAGCCGTCTGAGAGCTGCCCTGCTCCAGTGCGCTGTGCAGGCACACACCTCCACTCCTCCTTCACATCTATCCATCCACCTGTCTCATTGGAAGAGTTTTTTTTCCCTGCCTTCCTAACTTCCACTTTATCAGCATTTGCTAATGATTGTTGTAACAGGAGTAATATTAGCAGCAGAAGATTAATATGGTATTGTTTTGTGGTTTATTATATTTACACCACCTTCCTCTGCACTTTATCTATTGCCTTTTTCTTTTGCTGCTCTCTTTCTCCCCCTCTCCATCCCGTCTGGCTGTTCATCAGTGGGGGCAGGCCATTAGAGCCACATTGCACTAATTGAAATGGGTTCCTTGCGATAACGACTTGCTGCCACTGAACAAAATGTGTCGAAAGGGACCAAAAATGTGCGAAATGGATCATGCTGTCACAGTCTGAAGAGCTAATCGTGGTGAAGACGTGCTACAAAAGATACAGGATGAAGAGATGTGGTGGAGGATTGACCAATTTGCAGGTCGCGCTCCTGCCTCAGTTTGAATGTGGCCTGCATCAAAATGCCATGATGTCAAATTCACGTCACCTTCATTAAATATGTCCTGTATTTAGGAAAGGTTTGATACCACAACAAGACGCATGGTAGCTTGAGACCGTTGTTTTAGCCTTACATCTATACGATGTTAAAATCACGGTCACCACCCTCATCCAACATAGAGTTAATACTACAATCTATGTACAAGCTTACAAACATTCTCATTCTGACCTCTGACCTCTGACCCTCTGTGTTCTCCAGGTGCTGTACGCCCCTCAGGCTCATCGAGACCGCTTCACGGCGCCCTCGTTCATGCAACGTGACCGCTTCAGCCGCTTCCAGCCCACATACCCGTACCT
Source organism: Chaenogobius annularis (assembly GCA_015082035.1). NCBI lineage: Eukaryota > Metazoa > Chordata > Actinopteri > Gobiiformes > Gobiidae > Chaenogobius > Chaenogobius annularis. The sequence goes on along the minus strand of BJKM01000003.1, from coordinate 4,406,368 downwards.
GCAGCACCAGATCGACCTGCCCCCAACCATCTCCTTGTCAGACGGCGAGGAGCCCCCGCCATACCAGGGCCCATGCACCTTACAGCTGCGAGACCCTGAGCAGCAGATGGAGCTGAACCGCGAATCGGTGCGGGCGCCACCCAACCGAACCATCTACGACAGTGACTTGATTGACATGGGAGGGGGTGGAGTTTTGGGTGGTGGGGTCGGCGGGGCAGGGGGACCCAGACCGCCTAGCAGTAACTCGGGCATCAGCGCGGCCAACTCTAGCACCCATGGGCGCATGGAGGGCCCTCCGCCGGCCTACAGCGAGGTGATGGGGCACTACCCCGGAGCTGCGTTCTTTCTTCACCAGCACAGCAATAACCAGAGGGTGGGAGGGCCGGGCAGCAGGACGATCCAGCAGCAGAGCCAATCAGAAAGCACAATAGTACCTGCCAAGGCCAAGGACGGCCGACCAGAGGACCTGGTCTGAGGAGCCTGAGGCCCGGACTGAACTCTGTCCTCTGTTCTGTCCCTGCTGTGTCCAACATCACCTCTGCTCTCATACAGCAGTACTCACACAGGAAAAGGAATTTACAGTGCCAGCGCTATTGTGCTGTGTTTTAATAGCTTCAATATTAGACAATTAACTGCAAAACATGCACATTTGCATCTGTTTCAAACAAATGTAAATTGTGGCTTTTAGTGTTTTCGGCTAACAATCTCATAATGCCACATGTTGCATTGTTGAGCTTAAATATTAGCATTAAGCATTCCACAGCTGTCGGCCCTGACATTAAACGGCTATAATAACTTCTTTCAAATGTACTGTTCTTTGTATGGTGAGTGGGGGTGTTTTTTGGCACACAGCACCTGTCTCTCTCATGTCCTCTGTCCACACTCCCATGCACAAATAAATATTAGCTACAAGGTAACAAAAGACAGCAAGGAACAGAGACTTGCGTTTCCTCTGTTGGAGTTCAAAGCGCTTGGCTGGACGTATGCACTGCGTGGAGAGGCTTTTCCCTCGCACCACAAACTGCAGCACAGAATGAAGTGCTTTCCTCTTAACATCCTCCTGTCACCAGAACTGAGGAGGGTCACTTTATTGTCATTTTGTTTTATTTTCCTTTTTGGACCGGGATCTGTGCACAAAGCGAGAATCAAGGACTACTTCTTCTAGAGATCACAACTAAAACAACTGACTCCAAACCCCAAATCTTAGTGCCAAGGTTCATGAGGAAGCAAAATAAACGGGGGAACTTCAACATTCAACACAAACAAGAAAACGTTATCTTAAAGTTGCACTATCTTTTTGTTGTAAAAGAGAAGAGGGAAACGTTGCTCTGTGATGAAAATGTCTTTGTAGTTTTTTTTTCTTCTTTCTTTTTGGTCCTTTTTCATGAATGAATGGACTGACTGAACTCTGGCTCCAAACTTTATATTTAAACAGTTGGGAGCAAAAACAACAAAAAAAACAAAAGTATTATAAACTTGTACCCAGCCTATGATCCCTGTCTGCTAACTCCACAGGCACAATAAGACTTAGTAAGAGAATATTCCTTCACGTGTGTACACTTCCCTGGAGACCTGCCTCCAACATGGCGACTGGGCGGACCACGCATTTTCTACTTGCTTGTTGTTCTAAACTCTCTTTGCCAATTCCAAAACCAACTGAAAAAGTCAATGTCCTTAAAATGAATGACAGTAAACTGACGTAAACACCGATGCACACCAGGAGGGATGTTATGGTTAATCGATAATCATAATGATTTAGGTCACAATATAATTATAAAGAGTAAAATATGATAATTGTGACATTTTTATTTGATTTTTGTCTTTTTTCTTTTTAATAGAAAACAACTAAATTCGATATTTTTTTAGTTCAATTAAAGTTTAGAAAAAATTGAATCTCCTCCAATAAGTAAACCTAAATGGAAAGTTATTTTATGGCAAATTAATCATTCCGAAAATTACTTCATAAAAAAGGTCACACTTGAGGAGGTAATGTGTTAAGAAAACGAGAGAGGAAAGAAAATTAGGATTTTATTGTTGTTTTTGGTCGTGATGTTAATAATCGCAAATAATCATTAAATCACGATGTTTATTCTCACAATAATTGTTACAGTAAAATGAAATTCCTACAAAAAAAGCCGAACTTTGAAATTTGAATTTTTTTATTTTTTTGGCAAAGCGAGCAAGAAAAAACCTCAAAATACAGAGCGTTGGATGATAATTGCTAATAAACAGTTCATTTGTTCTCCATCGACTTAACATTGGTAGAAAAGGTTTCTCCAACCAGAAGATGTACTCTATAATTCATGCGCCATTGTCAAGCTCTTTCCATTCTCACTTGAAATTCTAACAAGTTCAAAATAATCAAGGGTTCGTCCAGTCATCAATTTGAGGAAGTTTCCATTTCCGAGCTTCTTAAAATCCCTGCATCCCTCATCTGCACAGTGCATTTTGCCAACACTGCACCCCTGCAAAACACCACGGAAAAAAACCACACAAAGCAGAGCTAGAAGCTTCACGTCTCTAAAGCCACAACAAAAACGTCAAAAAAAGTTCCTTTTCCTGTCTGCATTCGCCAGCGCAGCAATCAGGTTTATTAAAAAAAAAAATGTCTTGTGGTCGAAGTCAAGGGCTATGGGAGGGTCCTTTTTTTTGTAAGAATTTTTTGAAAAAAAAAAAAAAAAAAACACAACAACAAGCCTTCTCTGCTCATTGTTGCCTTCTCCGCTGCTCTGTCTCTGTCTGTCCATCTTACCATCTTTGCACTTTCACCTTGCTCTTGCCTCTTAGCAGTGCCCCGTAAACGTGTGCATGTGTGAATCCGCTAAGCCCTTTAAGAGTATAGTGACTGGAGACTGATTTGGCATTTTTTATCTTCTGTATTGGTGAGTACAGCTGTTTTAGCGACACAGAAAGACACTTAACTCTCCTGCTAGACTGCTGGAGAACCGTCTGAGTGTGTGTTCGTACGTACGTGAGCTATTATCAGCTTCTCTGAGTTGTAAAGGCTCAAGGACATTTATATATTTACACTTAAACCTACTTTTTACAATTGGACCTGTGTTTAAAAAGCCACACAGATGCATTAAGGAACTGAAATGCATATCTGGCCTTGATGTTAAGACAAAAGCCTATGCCATGGTGGTCCTGTCATAAATCATCAAACTATATATTTTTTTGCCCTCAACTCACAATGCCAACGCCAAGACCCAGTGCTTCTTTCTGTTCCGATTTTCCCACCACAACTTAAACTGCCTCTTAATATTTAGTGATTTGCCTTTAGACCCATGCATCCCTCTAACCTTCAAACAAAATGTGGCCTTCTATATATTTTCTTTTACATTTTGCACAGTTAGAAAATGGTATCTCCACTCCAGTAGTGTTGTCACAGTGCTAACATTTCAACTTGATTTAAATACTAAGCTAAAGTCTCGATACTGATTTCGATACCAACATGATATTTAAAAAAAAAAAAGTATAATAACGTATTCTTCAACACAAAATATTAGTTGATTCTGTAATATTTCCTTGTGGTCTGATAGAAATCCAAATTATTCAAACAAAACAAATATTCCGGAAAGATCCAATTTCGTCCTGTTTTTCAGTATTGAGTAGCTAGTAGGTTTTGATTGGTATCAGTTAGTGTCTAAAGCTTTTGACAACCTTGACAAAGCTTTGTGTATATTTAGCTTTATAGACTACACCAACTTCTCATCATTTGCAGATCCAACAGGATTGGAGTCAAAGGAAGAATTCTTGGATGAAAGTCGATCACTTAATGTGGATAGTGCATATTCATTCACTGGGTCATGGCCTCATTCACGCAAAATGTGTTCATTATTTTACATTTTTATTTGTTCTCGTTAATTGTCAGTCAAAATTACCCGCTCTTTCTCTCTTCACAAGGAGAAGCCCTTTTGTGTTGCTGTCGTGGGGATCATCAGTGCATTTGAATGTATGCCTCATCCCTGGCCGTTCGGTTTTATGTGTTTCTTTGTTTGTTACTACATCGCTGCTAATGCTGTTGCTGCTATCGCTACTATTGTTGCTACTGCTAAAGCTCTCATGCTTTCCTTTGCTTTTCCTCCAAAACGATCATCTTGCTCCCGATTTGCCGTAAGCATTCTTCTATAAAACCCAAACCAACTAGCTAAGGTCAAACGCTCAAACGTATCGAGACTAATATTCATACTTTGCATTTCACATTCTTCGACCAGTCTCTGGATGTTTCGACCACAGCGTCCAGTCCCGCTTGACCTTTTCTCCTTCTCTCTCTGTCATTTCCCTCGGCTTGTTCTGTCTGTGCAGTCATAGCTTGTAAAAATGGAGGATATACAGATGAATTTTATGTTTTCTACAAGGAGGTTTGCATGTTACTATTATGTGAGTAAATAAGGTGCCTAATGTTCATGTTTGAGCAGACCACACTGGGGCCAAACTGTTGCTTGGGATTGCTGCAGAGGCTGCACGCATCTGTTCTACACAAACAAAAGTTCAGTAGCGTCACACTTTTCTTAACCTGCTCTTAAAGACGCTATTTGAATCTTAACTTACATTTTGATTATATTAGCTTGTATACCCTTCTATTCTTTTCTATGCGTTGGACAGAGGCCCTAGTTGCCCCTGATGCCCTCCCGACCAACAATTTGTCCACGTGTGGAGCAGACATAGGAACCCACTTGCACTCAAAGCTCCCACCTTCGTTGTGCCTCACTTCCAACGGTGCTTTTTTCAGTAGTCTGTCTCTCTTTATGTTTGTTTGTAAGGTGCTGTACATAACTTGAATATATTATGCACATATCCTACCCAATGGGTAGACACCACAAAAGTTGTGAATATTGTAATATAATGTATAGACAATATAAGAATTTTAAGAAAGGCAGCATCAAATTTGTAAAAATGCCTACAGTTAAAAATGTGCTTTGTCTTTTTTATGAGAAAACATGGTTTGCAAAGGATGCTTAGAATATGGTTGCAACACAAATTACTACTTATAGTATTTTACTATCAATTTGAGTCTGTTATGAGAAAAAGAGAGAAGCTGTGGCTTAAAGACGTTAGTGAGAAAGATTCATTTGTCTATTGGACTTTCTGATTTGAGTCGACGAACAGGTGTGTAGTCATGCTGATGTGTAAAAATGTCTCTTTATCACATGCATTGGTACGACGGAGTATAAAGGCCAACCCAAATGTTTCCAAAATACGGAGCACTACGAGAAACTCGTTGCACTAGACGTAAAACTTCGTATAATAACGAGAAAACTGGTAAATTAACGAAGATAAACTGGTAAATTAACGAGAATAAACTGGAAATTAACGAGAAATAACTTGGTAAATTAACGAGAATAAACTTGTAAATTAACGAGAATAAACTGGGTAAATTTAACGAGAAAATTGTAAATTATTGTAAATTTACGAGAATAAACTTGTAAATTAACGAGAATAAAAGATGTAGTCAAAATGAGTTAAATGTTGACACAAAAGCCCACTATGGATATCGAATTTTATAATGCGACCTTTTAGACGTCACAAACAATCATTTCCCCCGTGCAGTGCCCCCATGTCTGTCTGGTTAAAGGCCTGTGTGCGGAGCTCAGCTCCTGGGCACTGGGCAGGACACTGACCACGCTCAGAGCCAAAGCCGCAGGTGAGGGAGTCTTGGTCGTTTTTCCCCAATAATCTGCTCCCTCGACTTCGGCCGCTTCACCCTGCTTCTACTGTATAAGCCTGGCTTTATTTGGGCTAGATTTTACTCCAACATCCTGTACGTGTACCGCGGGCCTGGGGCCAGTGCTCCAGACCCTGTACCCGCGGCCTGGGCCAGTGCTCCAGACCGGCCTGTACGGCGGCCTGGGGCCAGAGCTCCAGACCCTGTACCCGGGCCTGGGGCAGTGCCAGACCGTCCGCGGCCCTGGGGCCAGAGCTCCAACCCTGTACCCGCGGGCCTGGGGCCAGAGCTCCAGACCCTGTACCCGCGGGGCCTGGGGCCAGAGCTACGACCCTGTACTGCGGCCTGGGCCAGAGCTGTTTGTGAATGATGCGTAACAGGAAAGGTGCTGCTAAACTGCAGCGGCGATCTGTCTTGTTTTTATATTGTTCTAAACTGTTTACTCTTCCAAGCCCAATCGGAACATTGACACAACCCTAAACGTTTAAATGTCGATTTTATTTTGACTACGACTTTATTCTCATAAATGTATGACTTTATTCTCGTTAATTGCAATCTTATTCTCGTTAATCTACGAGTTTATTCTCATTAATTTACAAGTTTCTTCTCGTTACTCTACAAGTTTATTCTCGTTAATCTACGAGTTTATTCTCATAATGCTCTGCATTTTTTGGGGGGGGTTGGCCCTTATACTCCGTCGTACATTGGCCTTCGTCATAGACTGTATAAAATAATGGACTCAGGAATCAGAGATGGCGAGACAGTATTGGCCTAAATAATTGTGTTTTTAGGCATATTACAATTCACCCTGTTTCTTACCATTCATCTTAGCGACAATGAAGGTCAGCCTTGCAACTAATTCAATTGAAAACCTGCCAATTTATTCTAGCTTTATTTAAAGTTACACCTACATTAAGCTCCATTAATGCATCTTGAAATTGCATTTTTCTAGCCATAAGCTTTACTAGCTTATATGTTATTGCTACAAATATGGCTCGTAACATAACTTTGCCAAATTGATATTGTGAATTATATAGATTCCTAAGTCCATTATATTCTTCTGTCTATGGGCCTTGACCACATGACCACAACCCTCCACAGCACTTCTTGGATCGGGCGTTCAGGCCCTGTCCCTCTGTCGTCATCAGTAGTAGTTTGGTCCATCTGCCAAAGCTTGTCAAGCATGATTAGCACAGCCTGATCCTCAAAACATTTCACCTCTAAACTACAAACCTATTCAAAAACCTGGTCATTCCTTATAAATTATTTTCTCTTTTTAAAAAACATATTTTTTCAATAGACAGTTGCACCGAGCAAGGATGAGTAACGCTGTCACAAAACTGTTTTGTTTTTTTAACTGCATTTATTTTCTATACATCCAGATGTTATTTGTGACTCTGTATATGATTATGGACATAATGTTTGATACTTAAACTTGCAGTCATTTATTTACAGTATGTACCCAGTAACTCCACTGTACAATATCCGCAGAGCATGTTCATTCTTATCTATAGACGATGTACATAGCAATGCGCCATTCTCTCTTCAAAAGCACCAAATAAGTGGCAGTTGTGCGTTTTTCTTTTGGAGAATCTACTTAAAATTGTTTTTTGGTTTTCCTGCACTAGCTTGAAGAACTAACTTGGGCTCAGACTGACTTTGAGTTTTTGTTTTTGTTTCCTGTTTTTCTTTCTACAGCGCGCTCCCTCTTTCTAAAACTCCGTAATCAACCGCTGATGACAAGTAGCTGTTTTTATTGTTCCAGAGTTTATTCTTGTCAATAATGAATAATACAAAATTTGTCTATACAGTCTGGTATTTCTCTTGTCTTGACAGTTACCATAGGACTGCTTCCATCATGGATTTTGTAACATTATTTTGCTTTATTTACAACCCCCTCTCGTCAACCCCCCTCTCTTCTGCCCCCTCCGCACATAAATCTCGGATGTCTACACGGCTTTACAAATGTATAGTCTGTAGATATCCAAAATGTGGAGGTAAAAATCGTTGTGTATCTTTTGCCTCTTTTTATTTAAGCAATTGTGATGTAATAGGTTTTAGGCCTAAGGTCTGTTATTGCAATACTTTTACAGAAAAGAAGAAAAAAATGAAAAAATGTTGCTCTAAGTGCTGTTGTAGTCAAAGATTTTATGCTTGTACTTATGCTGTAGTCAAACTGCAGCGTAACAAATAAAACTTTAAAAGTGATAACTGCTTTGGCGTGCTGTCTTTTGTGCCCAGTGTGTAGATAATGAGGAGTTGGGGATGATTTGGACAAACTTTGGCCTTTAACGGCGCTTTCCGGTGCCGACGATAAGGGAAACGCATCAGGAAGAAGTATCTCTGCAGCAAAGCGCTAATCAGGCTAAATAACATCACTCTATCACACAATGGGCATGTTAGCCACTTTCACACATTTACACTTTAGAGCTGGAAGGACTTTACAATGGTCTATGGCTTTAATAGGCCCTTAAGAGTCAGATTATCTAGTTGGCGCCATGGCAGCATGCAATTTGATTGTGGAAAGACAAACGTACTCATTATTGTATTGTGTTGTGTTGTGTTATTCCAATCTGATGACACAGTCCGTTTCCACAATCACGGTCCGAGAATCCAATTCACACCGACACACACGTACGGAAAGCAAGTGAAATGTATTTGTAGAGCATTTGTACAGACGTAATACAGATTAAAACATGCATTAAAACACATTTAAATCACAATACAAAGTTAGTAGATGTCATATCACCATGTTGACTGTATCCTGGCCCCACCTGCCTTCACTGGGGCCACCAACGTTTGAATGTCCATCAGTACAGCTTATTTCAGGTTTATAATGGGGTAATACATGTGCCAATGCCGTATTTTATGTTTGTACCCAATAAACAATAGTACTTTCCAAATAGTGAAACCGGTTGCATGGCTAGTTGACATTTTGGAGTTTAAAACCACTTTGGAAAAACATGTGAAAACAACATCATCAACAAACAATGGGCAAAGTTACAAAACACGACACTGAAATAAATTTAAGAAGAAGCTAAAAAAAAAAAAAAAAGACACTGAAATAAATTTAAGAAAAGCTAAAAAAAAAAAAAAAAAGGGGCTGGTTCAGAAATGTGGTTGATCGAAGTGATACGACACATTTTTCTTACATAAATCTGGAAACTGCCCTCATGTGCACCTTTTAATGTGTAAGAAACAGTTCAGGCAGCAGTTAGCAAAGAGACGAGCGCGGACGCCTCACAGGAACTTTGGGACGGAATATCTTTATCCTGTGGTGAGGGGTTTTTGTGTCTGGGATTTGTATGCTCTCCACATGTGCATCCTTTTCATTCGGTTTTGACCTTCAACCTAAAACACAATACAACCTATTATGGACTAATCAATCTTAGAACCGGAGCAACATCTGGAGAAGGTCCACAGCTCCCCAGTGGAATTTAAGACTGGGAGAACAGACTTTCCAGCAGATGATTGTAAAACTTGCCGTAGCCAGAAAAATATTTGATTTGAGCAAGTTTGACAACACACACATTTATACTTTGGTTATTAGCCTTTATTCAGATTCCCATATTGTATTATAATGTTAAGGTATCTGTACTTAAAGTCAATGGTGCAGTGTCAGTCAGTCAGCGGAAGCATTTTACTTTTACATCTCTACATTTATGAGCAGGAATATATACTTTTTATTGAAATAATATCTATCTATAACGTTTTTTCTTTTTTAGTCTCATTTGCACGTTTTTTTTTCTCAAGAAGCGACGTAATAATACTTTTTTTTGCACTAAAATATATCTTTTGAAAACACTGCTATATAAAGCAATGTGTAAAATTTAAACCTCCAACAATTTTATCATGTGAAACTTACTTTTACTTATATTTGTATATGATACTTTTACTTTTGCCTCTGTATCTCACCTTTCACTGAAGAAACAAACTTTTTTCATTGTTGTGTATTTTTTTAATGTTGTTATTGTTTGTTTGTCAAACTAAAAAGCCCCAATATATATTAAAAAAAACAAATTTCCACCACTGTTGAGCTTCAGCGAGGCTCAGATCCAGATTACATGCGTGTCTTTCTTCTGAAGTTCGTTGTTTGAGGGAGAGAGTTTGGAACAGATCCACTACAAAGTAATGAGTTGCATTAAACATAAGTGTCTGTGTTTTTTCGGCAGGAACAGCAGTTTATTTATAGATGACGGGGCCCATCTGGAAACCTGTCATAACATTCAAAGACTGAGGGGAAACAAAGCTCATGTTCAAAGCACTTAGCCTCGCTTACAAGGACCCAAACCACGCCCCATGCCCGCAACTTGAACCCCTTTCCTCTCCTCTTTTGTGATGGGCTGTAAAGAGGAAGCAAGACGAGACCAGCATCACAAAGAAACAATGGAAGAGCTGCTTTGGAGAACTGGAAGCGAGGGTTATTTATGAATGAAGATTTGAAAGAAAAACAAAACAAAAACAAGTTCACAATAAGGCTATTATAAACCTAAGTGAGGGGATGTCAAAACTTGGGTGTATACCTTGAGCTACTGAACTGGATCAATGCCTCGTCCATGCTATGTTCAATATTGGGTCCAAAAAAAGTTTTAAAACCCCTCATCATTTCATCTGATTTTCCCTAAAACACCAGACTCCCAAATCACACTGCAGTTGTTTCTGAATCGTTTGGAGTACAAAGGTTTGTCTGGACTGGAGATTCTGTAGTTTTGGCTTCTGTTGTCTGATTTACTCTAATAATAAGTGGAAACCAGCGCTGCCTAGAGGAAAATCTACATTTATTTGGGGGGGTAAATATCTTCAAACTATTTACTCACTGCGGGAAGCGTATAGCAGTATAGCAGTATAGCAGTATAGCAGTATAGCAGTATAGCAGTATAGCAGTATAGCAGTATAGCAGTATAGCAGTATAGCAGTATAGCAGTATAGCAGAACCGCAATTCAACGTCATCGTCGCACACTGGCCAGGTAAAAGTAAACGTCACACACACGCAAAAGAAAAAGAAAATTGCAGCATAATTGTAAATAAATTAGTAAACAATAACTATAATAAATGGTTGAATAGGCTTAATTGTAGTCTGACAACTTGAAAATCAGCAGAGCGCGTTCACATTTGCACCTTCACTGCATCAAAATTGGTACTAAGCAAACACCATACGCAAAATTAAACCTAAATTATATCAGGACTAAAGAAGGACTAGATCAGGACTAAAATGGGCTCGATTAAGGATCAAATAAAAACAAGTGTGAAAGCAACCAAAGTCTTAAAACCTTAAATAGGTCTGCTTTGAGTCTGAGAATGTCCAGTATGACTCATTTGAATGTACATTTTGTTCTAACTTGACTTCCAAAGGTTTGGTAAACACTGCGCTCACACACTGGAGCTGTGGGTGGCAGTAATTAGGGAACTGGCTTTCAGGATCAGAGGAAACATTGGTGTCTGGACTGAGAAAGCCAAAGGTTCAAACTTTGACTTGAACATCTAAAAATGGACCCTGCTGTTTCCATGACAACTGTATCTGTCTGCAATAGTCCAAAATACACGTAACTTCTTATATTAGTACTGTGAGGTTGTGAGACAGGCTCTAATTCTGTGCATCACTTTCTGTTGCTATGGTAGATGTGAACCAGGTGAGGCATAATAAACACAAACAAATGAGGGAGGTGTGATCTTTTCTTCTTCTTTTTCTTCTTCTTTTTTGATAGATCAGATAAACAGATAAACGGAGAGTAAAATTGATTTGTATGTGGAAATAATCTCCCCCAAACACCTGCAGAGGAGAAGACTTAGAGGATTTTTGTTCAGCCGTGGTTTGTGGAACTAAGAAACAGCAATTCAAAGGGAAGAGAGTGCGTTTATATGAATGGCTAGAGGGTTGAGTCAAGGCAGTGTTTGGCTAAACAATGACAGAGCGGTGGCAGGAGGTCCAGTGTAAATATAGTCTGGTTGAATTTAAACACCACATATGCGCGATAGTCCCACTGAAGCTAAAACTGTTCCACTTGAAGCCTTATGCATCATACTCATTCCATTTTTGGAGAAAACCTTTCTCTCACCACCTTTTTCAGTTGGAACATTGACTGTTGAAACATCATGTACTGCAACATTTTACCAAAACCAGGCTTTGAGCAATGACTCACTCTCTGACATTTATAACTCATGACATTTGCTGATATAATCAAAAACAACAGCTATACAAATACAAAGTTGACGTTCACATTGTCAAGACCTTACATTATGCGTTCTTTATTGAAATATTGCATGGCCATATCTCCTTGTCAGTGCTCGATGTCCTCTGACCTGGCAGCTGAGCCGGGTTGGGCCGGGTGAGAAGGCTAATCGGGTTGTTGTTGTTGCTGTTGTGGCGGACGATGGCACACAGCAAGGCGGTTGTGAGTTCGACTCCCGGGCCGGTGCAGAGTTTGTTTGTCTCCATGTCTGGGTGGACATAAACAATCTCTGCACAATAGGGAATCCTCCAGCTAACTAGGTCCTTAACTCGACATGACTTTGAAAATAAAGTTGTTAAAACTCAAAACTCAACTTGTGAAAATGAAGTCTTGAAAACGTGTAAAAGTTCTCGTTTTAACAAAAGGCTGAAAATAATGTTTACGCGACGTTTCCTCAAGGCTGTCCTGGATATAAGTCCTTTCAAAGTGCTTTCTCCATCCTGCTTGTGAAACTTTCTTATTCTTTCTTGAGTGTTTATGAATGTAGGTCTGAAGTGTTTGTCTGTGGAGTGTTTGGTACAGCCGCAGACACACTTCAACACACTCCTCACTTGCACGCTTGCAAGCAGATTTACTCGCTGCAGCTGCTTCTAACTTAAAGGTAGCTGTAACGTGCTCTTGCTTGTTTTAAAAAGTAAAACTAGTATTACAATTTTACCTACAACAGGACCCTTCTGTCACCCAGCTCACCAGAGGACAGCCCTTTGGAGAATTCACCCCCTCACTCCAAAAGACTCCCCTGGACGGTAGAGCCAGCTGTGGTCCTTCCTGCTGTGCATCTGTGGTGTCCATTCCATTCATTATCTTCCAGTTTATTCTGGGCCGGGTTGCAGAGGCAGCAGTCTGAGCAGGGCCGCCCGGACATCCCTCTCCACACACACTTCCTCCCAGCTCTTCCAGTAGGATCCTGAGGCGTTCCCAGGAAAGACGGTGTGTCCTGGCTTTTCTCTGGGGCCTCCTCCTGGTGGAACATGACTGGAAGGCATCCAGGAGGCATAAGTAACAGATGCCCGAGCCACTTCAGCTGGCTCCTTTCCATGTGGAGAAGAAGCTGCTCTACTCTGAGATCCCCATGTGACAGAGCTCCTCACCCTATCTCGAAGGGAGGTCATTTCCACCGCTTGTATCCGCGATCCTGTCCTTACCCAAAGCTCATGACCATAGGTGAGTTTAGGAACATAGATTGAGCTGTAAATCGAGAGCTTTGTCTTTCGACTCAGCTCCGATGCAGGGACCGCATCACTGCAGACGCTGCACCGATCCGCTTATCAATCTCACACTCCATCCTCCCCTCGCTCGTGAACAAGACCCCGAGATATTTGAACTCCTCCACTTGGGGCAAGGACTCCACCACCCACCTGGAGGGGGCAAGCCACCTTTTTCCGGTCGAGAACCAAGCATGTCCTCGGATTTGGAGGTGCTGATTTTCATCCCGGCCACTTCAAACTCTGCCGCAAAATGTCTCATGTTGCCAGTCCTGGGCCTGGTCCTGGTCATCATGGTGATGATAGTGATCATCAGAAGAACATCATCTGCATGAGCCCAGCCCAGTCTGTTATTCAGGTGAACACCCAGGTCCACGCTCTCAATGTCTTTTCTTTGAATATTCACAGGCGAAGGAACAGTAGACCGCCCCACAAAGTCCTGCGTTATACTTGTCCATAATGAGACCACACACAGCGGGCCACATAAAGCCTGCACTGTAGAGGGAGGAGGGGAAGGTTTGTGAGGAATGAGGAGCCACTCTGACAGGTCACAGTCACAAGCACCGGATTTATTCCACACGCCACACAAGGATATCACAAGTATAGTTTTAATAAGGTATCTGTCTGTTATGGTCACATATTTTAGTCTTCATTTAACATGGTTTTGGTTTAGTCCAGTTGGTCTTTCTCATCAATGTCTGGACCTACTTTCTTGTTTATTTAGATACTTCATTTAGTCCTCATTTCATTTCTGAGTTCTGTGTAGTAATTGTAAATGTTTTGTGAAGCTCTATTTCAAAACATGCCTCATTATGGTTTTAGTGATTTTACCTTAAAGGCACAGGAAGTAACTTTTTAGCCAGAATATAGACTGGAAGTGTCGTTCTTTTTGCTAGAGTATTCCACAGTATGGCATCAATCTTCTCTAGCAGCATAGAGAATGTTCTGAAGTAAGTTTTTAACTTTCTATTTTCAAGGAAGTAAGCTGGTGACTTTCCACCACCAGAAAGTTACATACTGTGCCTTTAAATATTAATCTATAATCCTATCCTCTATCTAATCCTAAATTCAAAATACCTCTGTCCTTTATTCTGTCTATTTCATACGAACAAAACTTTTACTGATAGTTAAGGTAACAGGAAAAGTGCTGCTCTAATCTATTCCTGACCGGTTCATGACCTCACATTTGCCCGCAGTGACACCTGGCATGTGTCTGGCATGGTCTGTTGTTGGATGGCTCTCACAGGCTCTCACAGTGGATGCTACAGGACATACCTCTCCCCGCGGGACAGTCAGCAGGTGTACAGGGAACTGCATAAACATCTGTTCATTAGTTTGGGCAGCAGAGGTCAGCGTTGCTCTCCTCATATGCATGTTGACTGAAGCGTTTACATATTTATGGATAAGGTTCAAACCAGACGCTGGATGAAAGAAGGCTTCGGTTGAACTTTGTATTAATTTCTTATAGAATTTGCACATGACCTCAAAGTGAATTATTTGAATTCTGTACAGTATATAATAAAAATCACAATAAACTGAACTTGCTAAACACTGAACAACTCCTTGTGGACCAACAAACAAACAAACAAACAAACAAACAAACAAACAGTCTACATCATTGCCTTCAACAAATAAATACATATTAAGTATCCTACATGTTTTTGTAATATTATCTGTATCCTATAGCCCCGTGTTTTTTTTTTTTTTTTGGAGACAAATGTGCGCATGTTTTTAACCTCCTTTTGGTCAATCATACTTAGAACGACCTTATTCCTGGATTCATAATTTTAGACCAGGTTTAATGATTAAATTGGCCCAGATAAAGTCCGGGTTTGGATCTGGTGCAACTCTGAAAGTCAAATATGAATCCTAGGTGGTACTTGATGTGAAACGTTTGAGAACCGTCTCATTTGTGTATTTGCGTCATTTTTTAACATCTCCAGTAGATGGCAGCAGTGCAGGGGTCAACAAAATGATATGCAGCAGCTTCTTTAACTCAAGAAATATATGATTATCAATAATACTATAATTAGCCTTGATACTTTCCATTCTACATTCTATTTCCTGTCTCTTCTACTTTCTATACAAGGGAACACACTATAGGTCAAAGGTTAAATGCAGGCTCGACTGTGGGTATAAATCCATGTATTTTTGTGTGTTACTCCAGTAGAGGGCAGCACAGATTAATACAATTATAACTATAATTATTTGCAATAGTTTCGGAATCCAAATCATAAATAAAACGTTTTGTTTGATTATTTGCTGCTTCCACAAACAAGTACTAGAAGAAAGAAGTTGAGAAAAATGAAAGGAAAGTGAACATTTTGTGTATGTAGGTGAAGGTCAAATTAAACAACAAAGACTAGTCAGCTCATTGAATATTTTTACCTTTTTATTTACCAAACCAAACGATGAATTTTTTCGATGAATTATCCTCATCACTATGCTTTATTCTTCTATTTGAATATTTAATAAGTAACAATACATTTTTGACTATCCATCCGTGACAAAAGTTTACAAAATTCTTTTTCAAAAAGTTACAAAATCTTTTTTTTTTTTTTAGTCATTAAAATAAAGATATTTTGCCTGGCTTACAGTGCATACGGACAATGAAATCACTGTAATATGAATGTAATGTTAAAACGCGCCTCATTTTGCCTCATTTTATCTAAAGCGTGACAGTTTAATCACACCATCTCTTACTGAACTTCACACATTTTACGTGTCGTCGGATGGCAGCCGGAAACTGTTGCCCACAAACACTTCCTCTTTCTCTTCTACACGTGTTGTTCCTGTAAAGGTAAAGCAGCTCCGCACAGACGTGTGAACAATGACTGCGTCTGAGGCATTTGCACCAAAGGTCACTGTCTTTATTTATTACAACTATAGTTCTCCCTAAAAGCACAGGCTACACTGATTTATTCAGTTATTAAGTATTTACACGTGTGTTTTTTAACTGAATGGATGAATCTATCTAGGTTGTGTGAGACCAAATAAACATGTCAAGAGTCAGTGTGTGAGAGAGTGTTTACCTTGTGTGGCAGAAGCCTTTATCGGTTCACAATACAATGGTCAAGTCGCTCTTTTTTCTGAGTTAGTAAAAGTACATTTGTGTCCTTGGGGTTAGTGGGGTTCATTCCTGGGATGTTTGCATGTTCTTCCAGTGTTATATTGTTTCTGATTTTTTTCCCCATCAACCTAAAACGTTAATTACTCGTAGGCAAATACGCACTTATATATATATATATATATATTTTTTTTTTTGGCCCGTACGCTGAATTGAACAGGGCTGTATACATTAACAAGGGTAGAAGAGCAGACAGGACAATCAGCAAATTGTCAGAGCTGGTAATTTGGTCTCACAATGCTGAGACTGGCCGATTAACGCCAGGCATATGTGCTGCTGCTTAGACCACTCAACCACCAGGCAGAACAAATCCATAGTATTCTCAAGGAAAACCTGACTCAAGTTCAAGTTTGTTTAGAGCTGGGTCGCCAGGCGCTGCGGCTTCCCCTGCCCATAGAAGGCCAAAGGAAGATGGGTCAAATGCTGATGACGATTTACCAGGGCAGAACTAGTAATGAATATCTGATGAGTTTCTAATAATTATTCATTTTGGTTTACATACATGGGTTAATACACGACTACAGTGTGAAACCAGCTTTGAGCCACTGATGCATTAGTCTTGTTCTATAAACTTTAAGAAGCTTAAAGCGCAACAGAAATCTAATCCATTCTATAATACTTTATTTTTAACAGGCTTTGAAAACTCCCATTAATCACGACGGAGTGCATTCATCAAGCACGGATTTATTCAATACTCCCAATTTGAAACTCATGGCTGATTACCAAAATGTAATTTACAAGCTTATTTTGATACAGTGCACACAAAAGCACAGCAGCACTCTAAGGATGCTGCTTTTGATGTGTCGAAGGAGGTCGAGGTAAGGCCAAAATACAAGAAAGAAACAGAGCATCCCTGACAAAAAGACATGTATATACTTCCCTTAGCGCAGTGTGAGCGGTACAGGACGCCGTCTGTCTCTGTGCCTTGCAGCCACGTCGGCCTTATTAACTTTGAGGTGATGTTTCTCCGGAGAGTGCACTGAGAAAGGTAAGGCTCATTACTTCTTGCCTTCAACTTCCAAACTTTGTGTTGGATCACAAACCTCCCCTCGGTTTGTGCTGTTCCTCTACTGCAGGTACGTCGTTTCTTTTGCGCCATAGGATTGGAACTGAACCATCTCTGTCTCTCTCCGCCTGTAAAGATATATATTTATGGTCTCAGGTTGCACACACCGCGAAGAGAATTGAGATTTTCGGGTCAATGAATATGTACAGCCTCAGTGTGAGACGCAACAGAGATATTGGATAGTTTTTACTGTAACGTTGTCTCTCAAACAACAATATTCAATGATGAAAGTGATAGGGCACATTGGTTAGCACTTATAGCGAAACGTTTTTGGAGTGTATAGAGATGTTAGTTTTGCTGTCATTTCCAAGTGGGAGTAGTGAATCCATCCCTTTAATAGCCAATTCCTGTAACTTTGGTGAGGTCTAGTGCACCCTGGTTAGTCTGAAACAACAGAAGCCCTGCACTCTCATGAAGACCTATATTTTATTTAGAGGCCTATAGAGGTACAAAACACAGCAGGCCTTAATATATTACCGGTACTTCCAGTGTGAGGTGACCACCTGTCCCTCTTTTGGCTGTCCTGCACAGCCATAGGCCCTTGTCTCTCACCTACTTAATTAGAGAATGTCCCACTTTTTCCTTGATGCCACATGAATCAGAAAAAGTTAGATTTTCCCCTCGCAATGACATCAAGACTTTTGGGTGTAAGTGCTGTAATATTCATTCATTCAAACATTTTCTAAAGCTTGTTCCCGTTAGGGGTCGCGGGTGACTGGAGCCTACCTCAGTGACTTTGGGCCTTAGGCGGGGCACACTCTTGACAGGGGCCATCTCATTGCAGGGTTAACATAGAGACATAGACACACAGACAATCATTCACTCCCACATTCATTTACTATGGGCAATTTAAAGGTGCCAGTTTACCTAAAACATGCATGTGTTGGTTGGAGGAAGCGGAGAACCCGGAGAGAACCCACGGTAACAGTTACTCCCATGTAATAGTATGTTGGTACCTATTGCTAATATCTCCGTGCATTATAATTGATAACCTTTAAAAATCATATGGTGTCCCTCGTTCTCTACAATTTGAGATGGTCACCCTACTCCAAACAGACAATTGGTGTAGGTGTATTAGACATATATATATGAGACCCATAGAACTGGTGCACCTTGGGACAAATGAAACATTTAGGCTGAAGCTCACAAGTAGTGAGTCACGTTCAGATGTAGTTGCCTATAGTGTTGTCAATAAGAAGAGAAGGATAGGCTGGCCAACTCGAAAGCTCAGTGCAAGCCGTCTAAAATCCTTATTATAAATCATGTCAAACAAATCCTGATCGTGTCACGTTTAAACTGATTTAATAGTGTTGGTTTTCTGGTCAGTGTGCAAATGAGTTTCCCAAACCCCTCCGTGCACTGTAACGAGAATAGCCTACAATAAGAGCCTCCTTGAAAATGTGATTGTCATGATTTTATTTTTAAATCCCGATAAAGATCTTAAGTAGGCCTTTAATAATCTTCAATAAGCCATAACCTACTCGTCTAACCCTTGCAACTAGTCCAGGCAATGTGAAATTCATTTATTCCATTGGCTGGCGTGACCGTAGAAGCCCCTGTGTTGTTAACGCGCCATACGCTCCCTCCGCCGTCCATCACGCCCGTCTTTCACTTTTCTCCAACGGTAACACATCTCTGTTCTGATTCGGTGCTTTAGCCGTCAGTCAAAACCTTGCTGCCTTTCCATTGGTTCTCTTCTGACGCTGCGTACCTGTCCCGTTGTGAGAGGCTGACGGTACTTCCTGATCGGACCCTTGTCCCGCCCCATTATCCAGCTCCAAGGAAGGAAGGAGGAACTGCTTGAGTCGCATGTGTCATTTCCAGGCTCAATGCTGCAAAACCGCGCTGCTATGTGATTCCTGGGGATCTTTGCCTTATTTTGCGCTAGATGGGACGTTCGGTTTGAAAGTTAGCAATCCCATCTGACGTTTTGGGGTGAGGGAAAGGGGATTGCGTTGTGTTTGTGGCAAGGAAAGGAGATATTTTCTTTCCTGTGTGATACCAGATAGCTCCGCTTGCTTGTGCCACGACAGGGTTGAATATGGCGGAGCATCACCCGGTTTCTGACAACAAACACAAGTCTTCTCTGAACTCTGGAGGGCCCTCGTACTCGGGCAATGGACGGAGCAGCACGGCCGTGGCGGAGAGAGCGAGCAGCAGCAGCAGCAGCAGCAGCAGCAGCAGTAGCGGCGGTGGGCCGGCGGCAGGAGGCGCGCTGTCGGGCGGCCTGTCGCAGCCGGCCGGGTGGCAGTCTTTGCTGTCATTCACCATCCTCTTTCTGGCCTGGCTGGCTGGGTTCAGCTCCAGGCTTTTTGCTGTCATCCGCTTTGAGAGCATCATCCACGAGTTTGACCCATGGTAAGTGCTTTTTTTGTGTGTGCGTAAAAGCTGCAGCGGCAACGGTCACGTCACGCGTTAAATGGACACTATCTGCGCTGTGGGAAGTTTGCTCCTCTTGAAAACCACTGCTTTGTAGCTTGCTAGATGATGTGTTGCCTACATCTGTGCCGTTTGCTTGCGAAGTAGCTCGTCCTCATGCGTTTGTTCTTTGGTACTCGTGTGTTTTGACAATGTAAACGTGGTGATCGTCTCAAAATGAGGCGCATGTCCAAAATTGGCAAAGTCATACTCGCCTGAAAGCCGCAGTTACAGCCACTAATTCACTTTCATCTCATTGTGAAGTGGCACATTGTAGTGTGAGGATGGGGGAGGACGGGTGTCGAAGTGGGGTAAACGAGGACAATAGTGACAGCTTGGTTTGACGCGCGCGTAAAAGGAACAACCAAGTTCAGAGTTTGAATCGGTGTCATTTGGCAAACACTTTGCCTTTTCTTTTTTTTTCCCCCCAGCACTATCGATTTAGTCCTCATGACGTTAAATGACTTGATCCCTGTTGCTTTAAGAATGCATTACCACAAAATCTGTTGTTCCTTCATTGACCCCGACCTTGCACCAGTTGATAAGAGTAAGCGTCCCATCATTGACTGGTTTTATCCACCTAAATAACACATTGTTGGGGATGTGCTGCATGCAGAGATGTTGTAGAAATACACCCGAGTCAAGCATGAGTCAGTGTAGTTTTTCCAAGTGTTGTTTATTTGATTCAAGTTTTGTGAATGAGGGTGATTTATTGCCAAGAGAGATTAAAGCTTAAATGTTCTTGAAACTTGAATGTTCCTCTGTCTATGTCAGTGTGGCTGTGTGAAAAGTGTGAAAATGTTTCCAGATGACGGCCGCACCATCAGTTAGATTTAGCTGCAAGATTGCTCTGGGTGCTTTTAAGATAAGGATTCAAAACAGCGAGAAGATGGTTCGTGTGTCACAGTCTTATGTTTCTACTCTGCTTTGGGTGGACTTTTTCTGATGGGAGTTAAAGCTCTTAACAGCAGAGAAAAACTTCAGATTAAGCTTGTTTTTTTGCGGTGGTTGCTGGGTGTCTTGTCAAAACTCCCTGCAAACTCAAGGATGTCCAAGCTTTGTTCACGCTCAAAGGGCTATTGCTTTGGCCTAAGCCTGCATTGCATCAGTGAAAATGTTTAATGATTACTCTGAGACAAGCAACAAGGATTAAGATGCCTCTATGGATGTCACAGTATAGACTATTGTGAGAAAAAAAACATCACAATAGAGCAATTATTCACAGGGATTGACAAAAGTCTTTTATTCTAATACATTGCTGTTCCAATAGTATGGGACCAACTTTCTGAATGCAAAAGTAAAGTTACTGTGATGTAAACAGCCACGTAAAAATCACTATGCATTTAGTTGTACTGTTTGGAGTACAAATTCAATTGAAATGACTATAATTTGTTTTAAAAAGTATTCACAATTATACATTTTTAGTCCTTCTGATTAGATTGTGACCTGAATAGTCACGATTCTAGATGAACCGAATATCTTGACATCCCTAGGTGCCAGCTTCATGTGAAGAGGGAAACCAGGCAGGATAGATTTGGGAGAATGAGTGGATCTGAAACATGGCATGACAAGGACTAACAATATATTCACACACTGGAGACCCGCACCGATATATCGCTTATGGAGAACTAGTTGGAAATGGGTGTGTCCAGTTGGTACGTTTATTGGCTAGGTAAATGTTTGTTTTCTAAAGTCATAGTGGGAGCACTGTGAATGGTATTTGTTTTAGGACAGTGCTGTGCAATTAATCGAATTTCAGTTCCAATCATAATTATTGCTCTAATGATAAAGTGTGTGTTCAGCGTGCATGTACCTGTGTCCTTGAGTGGAAATGTTGCTCACAGAATCGACCCTTTTAATTATGACTGAAAGGACTTTATCTGCTCTCTTCTCTTTTCAAAATTCATTAATTTTCTACCGCTGGTTATATAATAATTATCTGTTTTTTATTTGAATGCTTCCTTTCCTGTTATGTAAAGCACTTTGAATTACTGTGTGTAGTAATTGAGCTCAACAAAAAGTAGCCCAAAAGTATACAAAATCTGATATTAATTGATAGAAGTAGTATATCGATACAGAACAGTTTTAGACCGATTTCGTCCTTCATCAAAACACGTAAAAGACCTCATGGAATCATAATGAAAAAAAATTACTATTATTTTGTGTTGGAAATGTCTATTGTAAAATAATATCTATTATCGAAGTAGATATTGAGCACTAAGCGTATTCCTTAGTATCGAAATTGAGTTTGCCTTGCCTCTGAGATTTGTCACTTTCATCTGCTCTTTCTCCTCATTTTGGCCGCACCACCATTTCTCTAGGCAAATGATCATTTCAGTTTTGATCTAAATCGTTTCTCATTTTTTCCATAATTGAGCAGCCCTAGTATACGTTTATAAAACCCCTAACGTAGCTTCAGTGTAAAAATGATACAGAGCCGTTGCTGTGACTGATACAATCCACAAGAAAATGCTCTTTCTTTTTATTCTATGGACTGTGCTAGACTTAAATGAGTTCTTGGTGTAGAAACATCAAAGCCTTCACAGCTAAAACTATAAAGGCTTATGAAGTTTCTGGTCACGGCTGGATGACACTGCCCCCTTGTGTCCACCCCGATGACCCTGACCCACCTTTGCCGCCATGGTGTAAAAGCAAAGCTAACGGGCGCATCTCTCCACAGATCTGTTCCTTTTATGCGACTTCTTCTTACTCCTCCACAAATGTTGTTTGGTCTGACAGTACAATGTTGTGGATGAGGACCAGTCTTAAACAGCTGAGTTGACATTTGGTTAGTGACTTGCTGTTAGAGGTAGTTGATCATTGACAGAACTACTACCGGGTGACTACGCTTCTTACAGCGCACGTTTAAGGTCTTTGTTATATTAGTTGACTGAAAAATGTTTTTTAGTTTTCACATCTTGTCATGAGTAAAACATGACCTCCTTCATTCTGACCCAGTAACCCAAATCATACTAGAAAAATACTGTCTTTTAAAATTTTTATTTTCAGATTTATAAACAAAAATATATACAGAACACACAACGACCAGAGAGAATAAATAAAAAAACACACAAATAGATTGCAACTTAACATGAAAAATACTGTAGTCTACACCAACTATATTTACATCGAACAATCAGCACAATACACTCATCCAATTACTATGCCATAAACCATATTTAACCATTCATTAAATACAATTTTATATCAATATATACCAAGCATTCAGTGTCAAATTATGCCCAAGCAAAACGCTGCCATGATTTTTGCTTTAAAACCCTGCTTCAGCGTTTTTAAAAGAGCTTGGCCTGAAGTTACATTAAAACTAATTCACCATAAAATTCCAATCATATTTGCAGCCTATAATAGCTCTTGAAGATTGATTGCAATCGCATTGAAATTGCAGTTTAAATGGTCGCAATTAGCAAATTACAAAGACTGTAATTTAAGTAGTAAATATTTGACAACACAATATCCAGGATTAATATAAAAACAGTTCTAATATGTTTCCTTATCTATGTGATTCTTGTATTAGTTTAGCAGTTCATGTTTCAGTCTTCTCTCGAGAGTCCCTGCTCCTGCTCCCCTTATCCTGATTTCAAAACATAAATCACAAATCTAATTGCAATCATATTGCACTTAGATTATTTACCTAAATTATCTAAATCTTTCTGCACCATGTGAATAGTGTTAGCTCCGTTTATGCATGGGCTGATGGGTAATTGGCTGACTTCAGATTGGAGAATGAGCTAACTGTTTTTGAAGATGACTAATATAATGAATAAGAGCGGATGGATCAGGACCAGTTGAGACGGTTGCCAAGGGGTTAAAAGTTCAACCAATTTCTGGAAAAGTTCCACAGAAGCAAAACATTGGAATATGCCAAGAGATCTTTTGGCAGATTTGTCTTGCGAGTAGACAGTCACACAACCTTTATGTTCCCCGATTGCAGACAGGCTCTTGACTTAAGAGTTAATTATCTGCTCTGGTTCTGCCTGAGTGGTGTCTGTGATGCATCATTTTTATTTTCTCTTTTTCATTGCTGGAATATGTGGCTTTGAACAGGTATTACACCCCTCTCCTGTTCAATAGAGAAACAAGATTTGTACGGTGAAATGAACATTTGAGGTGTAACTAAATTTAAGTTTCTACAACCGTGCCATGCATATTGATGTAAGACTAAACAATATGATTACAAAAATATATACTTTTTTGGAACTATTCAACTTGATTTGATACAGCTCCTTTCAAACTCTTATTTTGGAAAGCTATATAATCTGTATTTATAAACCCAATTTCTAGATATCATTATTTTTATAGTTTGTACTGTCAAATCGATATTGAAACAAAAACAAATAAGCATATAATTGACTATTAAACATCAATCCCTGTTCAAATTTGATGAATTGCCCAGCCCAGGTGTCAAACGCGTAATACAATAGGTCCTCTTTAACGTTTGCTTTGTATTTTCAATCCCAAAACAGAATGTAAGCTTTTTTGTTCTCTTGTGTGCACTTTTCCAGCTAAGTTGCATATTGGTTGTCTTGACCTTTTACACTTTAACTGAATAAGAAAAGAGTTCACCTATGTTGTTGCAAAGTAAATCGATAGGCACAGGAGCTGGTTTAGTCAATACATTGATTCTCTCCCTTGCTTGTGTATAATGTTCGCGGGTTAAATTTGCTCTTGTTAAAGTGTACAACTATAGCTTGACCAAAGGCTGTGTGTTAGTGCAGTGACTAGGAGCTCTTTGTATTTAGCTGCACTGAGCCCTCGACACTGGGGTCATGTCGGTTTGGGATCTGTGCAGCTCTGCAGACACACTCAGCTGGGCTCTACAATGAGACGCTGTAGTGGACCTGACCTGAGCTGCTGCCAAAGGCTTTCTGTCTCCTGTTTCATACCTCCTACATCCGCTCGTCTACTTCCTACCTGTTTCCTTCTGCCCCTTGCTTGTGTGAGGAAGAGCTAGACTGGCTGTGGATCGCCCTTGGGCATACTTGAACTACAGCAGTTCTTACTTTTTCATATATAACTGGGGAATACCTGCCCAGCCAGTATTTGTATAGGCGCATTGAGTAGAAGTTCTGACAAAGTTGCTCTTGGAACCTAAGCAGGACAGGGCCTGGTTAGTACTTGGATGGGAGACGGCGGGAACGCTAGGTGCCACAGTGGGGCGCTAGAGGAAATGTTGTGGTGTCTTTAGGCAAGACACTTCACCCACATCGCCTAGTAAAGCGTTTTGAGTGTCGTAGAGGTGGAAAAGTGCTATATACTGTAGCACTATATAACATTAGAATGATAATGTGTGTCCAGTGCAGACGGGCTCCTCCTGCTCAGTGTGCACAGCACCATCTTCTAAATACAGCATGCACAGAGCTATGATCACCTGCAAGCATACCATTCTCTGGTCATAGCAATAAGGCTAGCACCCTTGCCCCAGTCCGGGCCTGGTTTGGCCCCGGTCCGGGCCTGGTTTGGCCCCGGTCCGGGCCTGGTTTGGCCCCGGTCCGGGCCTGGTTTGGCCCCGGTCCGGGCCTGGTTTGGCCCCGGTCCGGGCCTGGTTAGGTGGAACGATCAGTATGAAGTTTGAACTGATCTTTTCGAAGCTGATGATGGATCTGTGTGTTTTTGGACAGGACGCTCTTGGAGAAGAGATTTTTGATGTCAATGAGATTTTTCCTGGTAAAATTATTACCACCATTAAATACCTCTATTAAAACTCTTACTACAATTTTTATATATTTTTTTTATTTGAGACGTGAACAGAGTACTATATGCGACAGTTAATGAATATAGTATACTAAAAAACTGTACAATAATTGTACAATGTTTTTAGTGGGAAGAGCCTGTTGTACATGCTTTAAATGTTATTTTACATGTATTGAATAATAATAAACAGTTTGATGCCCAAAGCCAACCAGATAAACATCGTGTCAAGACTGTTTGATCAAACAGCTTTGTTTTTCCAAATGTCATTATTTTATACCTCACCAGGGCAGAAAACACTGTAATCGCCTTGTTCTTGTGGTGTACTGAAGACCCCAAAAACCGGCAAAAAGGGGTCTTCTGATCTAATTGTTCTAAAGTTTAGAACTTTAGTTAGTTGGCAGCTGTTTGTCTGAGTTGAGTGTTGGGTTCAGTTGAGAGCTCTCTTGGCATTAAGTGAAATACTGAACACTTCTGTTACTTTTAA
The DNA here is from genome assembly GCA_015082035.1 of Chaenogobius annularis. Classification (NCBI taxonomy): domain Eukaryota; kingdom Metazoa; phylum Chordata; class Actinopteri; order Gobiiformes; family Gobiidae; genus Chaenogobius; species Chaenogobius annularis. The sequence goes on along the minus strand of BJKM01000003.1, from coordinate 4,380,460 downwards.
TGGCGGTTGACAGCCAACTGAAAAGGTGCATTTACAGCCACAGTCTTCTTCTTCTTTGGTGGTGTTTTATGATGGTTGGTATCCATAGTGTTACATTATCGCCATTCTTTAGACTGTATTCTTTAAGACCTTATTCTTTAAGAGCTTATTCTTTAAGCCTTTATTCTTTAAGACAGGGGTGCCCACACTTTTTCAGTGTGCGAGCTACTTTTAGATTTGGCAAAGCCTGAAGATCTACCTGTAGATTTATATTACTTTTTTTAATAAACAGCTACAGAAGCATGTATAGATGTGCAATATAAAGCAGGGAAGAGTAAATCTGTTAATTGACTTGACATGACCCATTCATACAGATGACTATTTTGAAAATAAAATAATAACTACACTAAATATTAGAAAGTTGATCTTATAATCTCACCTCACTTGAAGCTCTTTAACTATAATATTAGTTATTATAATAAGACAAGCTCCATGGTAACGGTGGGAGGCTGTGAAAGTGCGCACGATATCACGCACAATGCGCACGATATCATGCACAATGCGCTCGCCCGCTCCTAAGGCACTCCTCCCATGCATACTAATTAGAAGTAGGAAAATGTAACCTCATTGTTGTAAACGGACAAAGCCCGTGCAAAAGTGCGCACGAAGTGTTTGTCATCCCCATGCTTGTTTATGCAAAGTAGCTCACAAATGCGTTCCCCAACTCGTATAAACATGTAATGAAAAAAATTTACATGGGCGGAGCCCACTCAAATAACAAAAGTGCTCGTCAGTGACCAGGGACCCACACCATGATGTAGGAAAGAGCGAACGCTTTCCTTTGCTAAGCATGACTCACCAGTTGTTTCAACTGGCGTACTTTTACGAACTCCCCTAGGGTAAAATGTAGGTAGATTTGCAGAGATGTCCCACATTTTAAATTTGCTACCATGTGTGTATACAAAGTCCGAATTGCTTCAAATTTGTATCAGTTGTTAAACTCATTGCACTAAACCTACCTGAAGTGAAACAATTTAATTTGATGGGATAGCGCCCCCTACAGAGTGAAATAACTTTTTATATGGGGAGCAAAAAATTTAGTTTTTCGAAATGTTATGACATTTGAACATGCTTACACTTTATACTTTTACAAACTCCTCCTAGGGCGTTGCCTGATTAACCTAAACAGTGGGAAGGTTCTGAGATCCTAATTGCCCCATCATAATCAACCGTAATTATAAACACAATTATTTGCATGACTAATTTAGAAAATAAAAATTGAAAGCCACATTCCAAACGATTAATTGTAGATTTTTGGATGAGATAGCTTGACTTTATAAGTCTCTCCTCTGAATTGCGTTGCTCTAATTACTTTAATCTTGTTGAGTCGACAGCAGTTTTTTGGCAAAGAAACTCTTCCATGCTAGCTTGTCTGCTGTATCTTAATGCTGTCAACAAGTTCAAGTCAATTATCAGCAATATTATATATGTTGTAATTTGTTTACTTAAAAAAAAAAAAAAAACCTGCGCATAGTTGCCAATAAATGAATCAATTTAGTTGGTTTCAGACACCATCTTCAGAACCATTTGTGTTTTAAACAAACTTTTGTCTGGTTTCCCTTGTAGGTATATATGTGACCTTGTTCTCATCAGATTGGTTTCCGAGATGATCTGGAAAACTGGGGACTTCTGCTGCCCCCCCCCTCTCTCCTCCTCTTGCTTGTGCCACTGCGGCTTGTTTTACACTTTGATGCACCCTCAACACTTACATATGCCAAAATGTTAAATACTCACTCTCTCTTTCGCACATGCACTCACAGCACACAATCCATATACACTGTCAACACTAGTATAACCATTTTTATTCTGAAAAATGCTCCAAGAAATGGCCTAAAATATTCCCCTTGTGGCCTTCTCTAAGTTGTGCCTCCACAAGCCTGCAAATACCTTATTTTTATGATTACAATGTATTATTTGAGACCACATCGACTGATAAAAAACTAAAAGGATCAATATAAGACCACTCCCAAGCGGTCTACACTAAACTACATAAACTTTATAACTACATAAACTTCATGTAGTTTAGTGTTGCCTCTATTCTAAAGTAAACATGTGCTATACTGAACTGAGCCACAGCAGTAATTGTTGTGAAAAATGTATGCAAGCAGTTTTAGTTTTAGTGGAAAAGGCCCTAATGCTGTGCTAGGCCATTGTTCCTGCAGCATGTCTTGGATCAGCCCTGTGGCTTTTCCCTGTGGGACACGCCTGAAAAACCCAGGAGCAAGCCCTAAACTTGTCAAAACTATTAAACCATAAAACCACCACCATCGTCTTTTGCCATAGCATTCTGTCTCTCCATTATTATAAAGCCGAAACTCAGAAAGCTAACATCTCCTAGCATTAGTGCATCTAAACTTGCTTGATTCAACATGTCAGTGCAACCATGTTTGGCTACTAACAGCATTTCTGAGATTTTTTTGTTGACCTAAATTGATTATTGAATTCTGCTCCAGGCTTTTTGAACATGTCCGTTTCTCCACCGAGGAAATCCCACCACTGATAACATGTGGTGTGTCCCGATGTTCAGCTTACATAATACTAAATCTAGTCTTTCATAATGCAGCAGCCAGACGGGAGATGAGTCATTTTTAGCCGCCGTTCAAGAGGCTGGTGGCACTCCACTAAACTTAACCACTTTGTCTCTTTAGTATTGATAACTTTGTTTGTGACTGAATTGTTTTTTTCTGCACTGAAATCACTGCCACCATATCACTTTAGACAGTGCTGTCAGTGTTGCAGTAAGTATTATATTTGAAACAAATGAGCTGATTCAATAGGGGGCTGTAGAATTGTTTATTGAGTCTTTCTGTCCTGAATTTTGTAAAAGTAGAAAACCCTACATCCCTGTAAATGCATTAAAATCACAAAGACAAGACAGAAATCACAAAACCTAAATTTAAAGTCATTTAAAGCTGTCATTTTCAGGCTAGCCGTCAAATAGTTTAAGACATAAAAGAGAAGATAAATAATTTCAAGATAAATGATTTCAGCCAAACAAAACAGTTTTAATCTTAGATTTGAACAATGCCAGAGTAGAGGCCTGTCTCACACCCTCAGGAAGAGATTTTAGCTGCATAAAACTGAAATGCAGATTCCCTATGTTTAGTCCAGACTCTGGGCACCAGTCCCTGAGGACCTCAGAGTCCGAGATGGTTCATATGGCACGAACATGTCCGAGATGTACTTTGGTGCTAGGCCATGGAGAGCCAAGCTGCTTTAAAGTCTATTCTCTGAGCCACAGGGAGCCAGTGCAGAGACCTGAGCACAGGACTAATGTGATTGTCCTGGTTCTAGTCAGGACCCGAGCAGCAGCGTTCTGGTTGTACTCAGCTCGTTTGGAGAGGCCCGTGTGCAAGCCGTTACAGTAGTCTAATCTACTGGAGACAAATGCATGGATAAGTCTCTCAAAGTCTGGTTTAGACCCGATACTATTAGACACTATACTTTAGACCACAGGAATGAAAGAAAATTAAAGCTTTCACTGTTTAGTCAGTCTCAATTGTGAAGAATAATTGTTACATCGTTTTTTCTCACAATGATTGTAACATCCCTACTAAAGTGTTAATCTTTGCTGCAGTTTGATGCGTCATCATAGTTTATCTAGAAGGCAACCACAGTTTTGTTCTTGAGTGAGTACTCACTGAAACTTTATCACAAACTGTGAATGTGACATTATCCTTTTCATCTGCAGCAGAAATCCCCTCCGAAGACTATACCTGTAGTGTCTAAGTGATTTTATAATATATTGCAGTACAATGCAGTGGCACGGCGACCCTGGGGCCGGATCACTATGTCCCAAAAAGCAATTACAGGAGTTTACTCAATCTGACAAACCAAGATGATGAAACTGGACTGCAACCATCTCCTGCTGCTTTCTGTTCTGCTTGATTTATGATCTTTGAGTTTGGCTGCTTTGTTTAGTCTTTCTTGTTGCTGTTTTGAAGATACTGCAGTCTTAAAACAACATATCATAAGCTGTGGGTATCAATTTTGACATTTTAACTTGGAATGACAATTGTGTAGCAAAAAAGACCTGCAAAATACAAGTCAGATGATTAGTTTCCTTTTATTATTGTGGCCCAAAATCTAAAATTGTTAAATTGTATCACATGTAATCAATAAAACAGGAAACTGAAGCAAACCAGAACATAAATTCAATATTTCATGACAGATGCAGTTGTTAGTCTTTTACAGAAGGACAAAGACCGTTCATCCTACCACATTGAAATGGTTTTGGACCCATTTAACTCTGGGGACAATGAGCACGCCATTATAAAGGCTCATTTAGAATATCTCTGCGTTCAAATGGTTTCACTTCAAACCATTTCTAATGTCAAAGCTGTGTTCTGTTTTGTTCATATTCTCTAATTGACTTTTAGTGGCTCTGGTGGTTATTTAACAGAAGAAATAGACCAACAAGAAAGGTGAGTGAATGAAAGTGCATGGCTGATACATGAAGCAAAGAGAGGAGCGACAGTGTCCAGATGACTACTGAATCTGAATCTTTTCCTTCACTACTTCAAATGAATTAAAAAAAAAAGCAATACAATATTTCAATTCAATTCAAACACAGCACCACAGTAAAGTGCAGCAGTATTTATAAAGTATTCTCCAGTAACCATGTAACACTCGCCCAAGTCAAAGGTCTTTTCAGTACTTTTCCTCTTAAACACTGGTCATGCAGCTTTGAGACGTTTTCTATTTTTTATTTTATTATTATATATATATATATATATATATTTTTAACAGAAAACGCATTGCCATTTCATGTCAACTTTAGTCATTTTAAAGTAGTCACGGACATAATGAGAACACTAATTGTCACAGATTGATTTCTTACTCTACTATGTACGACACCTGTTTTTATTTTGTCCAAAAGACGCCTGGGGCAGTTTGGTGTTTAGTTCTGTGTAGTTTACTTTCCACATCATGTCCTCCTTAATTGCTTCTCCCCCTTTGTCTTTCCTTTACATTTGTACCTCCCCAATTGATTGACACAGTGATTGGAGGAAAGTTTGCTGAGGAAAACGTTAAAACGATTTCCTGGATATTGATTTCCTTCTATTTGCTGTATAAATCTTCGAAATCTAGAACCAGACCTTTGTGATCGGTATAGTCCAGTACGTGTATGTTAAGCCCAATATTTGATTCTTACACAGGCCTATTGGAAGAATACTGAAAACAGAATAGCGCAGTATGATCAATCCACTCGGTGACAGTGAGCTTGCAAACATGATTCTTTCTCCACAGTTTTTCTGTAAAATGTTTCCAGTGGATTTCTCGGGCGTTTTTCACCTGCATTATCTGACCTCCGACGGACTGTATCGTGAGGTAGAAGCAGTAGCTGTTACACTTCATGGTTTACAGCGCTCTTGTTTACCACCCACTCTCCCTCTTTCGTGCAGTGTACCGTTCTGTCAGCTCTTAATTGGCCTCTCTTTAAGCAGCCTGTGTTTGTGTCTGTGAAGGTGAGGTGGTCTGACCTTCCTCTCTTTAAAAAAATCCCTTCTCCAGTGCCAAGACCTTTTTTTTAGCGCGACTTTGACTTTTCAGTGTCGAGAAAAGTGCTTTGCGTTTAAAACTCATCGCAGAGCTGTTGGTGTCTAATGGGATATCTCAATCAGAAATCTCAATACATAAGGGTGATTAATCCAGTTCTAGAAGATTTTAATTCTAGATGTAGTTTTTTTGTGTATTGTGACCTTTATTACAGTATATTGATTTTACTCTCAGACAAGGACTTGCAAGGCTGCCATACCATAATCACTTTAGTGAAAGAATAGTTGACCATCTTAACTTTTATTATTCATATTTTTTGTCTTTTTAGACTAGCTACAAATAACCACAAACGGTAATTTTGAGATACATTTAGCACATTTTGCATTGGCATCACTATTTCATTTGTGTTCGTGTTAGTTAAATAATTGGAAACGCTTGGTCCAATAACCGATATTAGGATGATATTTTCTATACTTTGTTTGGTCATTTTGAACCATGGGAATGAAAGAAAATATTTCACTGTTGTTTTGTCACAATCCCAATAATCCCACAATTGTGAATAAATGTTAAATTGTGATGCATTTTCTCACAATAATTGTGACACTAAAATGTGATATCGTGACATCCCTACTCGCAGACTTAAAGGACCACATCAGTTTTAACCAAGAGGGTTTCATAAAATAATCTTCTACTGCAAGGTAAATGTGATGACTGTGCGTCTGATCACCGATCACATGGGTTTTGCCGTGATTGGCGGCCGATCGAGCGGAGCACCTCTACTAAATAAAACTGCACGTTCACAGAGTGGCAAAGTGTGAAGGCTAATGTTACTCCAACTAAAGGTAGGCTATAGTATGGATATTCTTTATTAAACATAGGGCTAAATTAATGATAGCCCTATCAAACGTTTTACTTTCCTCCTAAAGAAAGGTATGTGTTCTAACAACATTTTGTCCAAATCGGTGCACCACTAATATCCCCTTATTTCACGAGTTGTAGTTGTATAATTTCTTTTAGCAAGTCTCTTTGGGATTGTAAATTTGATCTAAAGAGTGCTTTTGTGGACTATGGAAGCTTTTGCATAATTAAACTTAATTAAGATGCAACTGTATTTATAAACATTAATATAGGTAATATCACCTTATGACACAAGTAGATGACAATTAATTGGACAAGCGCATAATAATGACCAATTTAGGAGTAATTTAAGCTTTATTTTGAGCTGGTAATGAACTATACAGAAATGGAGCCTCTCCAGGGATTTCTGCCCATTAAATTTCTTGGCCTCAGATCTGTACATTCATGAATATTCCTGGTATAGCCTTTGAGAGAGCACAAATATTGGCATGACTGTCAGGAGGCGAAGGAGACACGTATGTTGTGTTTTTGCTCTTGGATTTTCTTTACATTTAAATTGTCTTTATTTCTATCAAATTACATGTTGTGCTAGATAACTGACACTGCATTTGAGTTGGGCGATAGAATTAAAAAAAATATCATATACAGTGCCTTAATTATACCGTGATCAACGGTATTATTATCTGTCCATCTAATTAATGCCAAGTTTGCTTAAATTAAGTTCAATTTGGATTTTTTCCTGAAAATGGCACTTACAGGATTTGTAAAATAAATAAAATGAAGCCATTTGTTGAGAGTTGAAGAGCAGGAGAATGCCAATCAACGCCTCCAACAGCAACTTCAGGTAGAAAGGGAGAAGGAAATAGAGAAAATAAAATGCAGACGGAGATCTACTCTATTCTCTTCCACCACAAAGTCCAAGTTGAGAAGGTGGACAAAGGCTCTCCGACCAGATTCAGCAGGAAAGGTCTCAAACTGAAATTGAGCGACTTCAACAGCTTCTCAACAAACTTCAAGAGGAAAATGAGAGAGTACAAGAGACTCTCTATTTTTCTATTCAGGAGCTGCAGACCGCCAATCCTGAAACAACCTCACAACCGCACTCACCAGCGCAAGCGAACGGACCGAGTATTCCAAATATAAAGAAAAGGAAGAAAGAGCTAATGCTGACATTGAGAGGCTTTGACGGCTCTTTGATGAGTTTCATGCTGATTCACAAGTTCACACCAAGGCACTTCAACGGGAGATCAATTCAAATAATGCATAATATTTGTCCTTTAAGTTGTTTCACTCACCTGTATCAGCCCTGTCCAAGCAACTCTGCTGTCCTTTATGAATATGAATAGAAGAACCTCCAAACAGACAGTGCATAGTGTGTGTATCCAGGTGCACCATGACGCACAAGTTCATAAAGTCATAATCTAGTCCAGATTCACGCGCTCCACAAACGTTGCTTCACCGTTCTTGCTCATTCCGCCAAGTCCACGTGTTTTTTAAAATTAATTTCTATTTATTTTTTTAATTTACAACTACAAAACAGTAACAATGGTGAGGGTGTGTGTGTGGATGTACGTGTGTTTGCGTGTGTGTATGTTTGTTTGTGCATATGTGTGCGTGAGTGTATGTGTGTATGCATTCAAACAGTACAAATGTGTTACAAGCCAAGTCCACATGTTAAAAAAGTGATATTCCTCTTTTCGACATCACTGTTTGAGCCCCAGCTGTAGTTTTGACACGCACGTGCTTCTGGCGGTTTTTTAACCTGTGGTGGCGCCCACAGATTTTCTGCTTTTGTGGACTAATCATTTATTCAAATTAAAGGTAATCTATTATACCAACACAATAGAGGTTGAATATCGGCCAAATGGCTGAAAATATACGTTTAATGTAGTAAATTACTACATGCAAATTGAATGTTTTTTTAAAAAAGCATAACTTAGCTTATCTAAAATGGATACTGTAGACTTTTGCTGATCTCCCAATAACTTATTACTAATGGTAACTAATTTGTGCTTAACATGAACATATTTATTTTATTCCATTAATATAAACCATAGTCAATCCAGTTTCTATACTACCAATTACGCTCTTCCAAGTTAATAATGTACATGCAGCACCCAGCTGTCTTGTACGTTGTTTGCTAAAGACTAAATATATCAGAAAGAAAGAAAAGAAAGAAAGAGTTTATTGCCATTGTCAATGAACAAAATTCACAAACATAGGAACTTGTCTCGGTCTTAAGGTGCAAATATATATCTTGCTCCACGGACCAAAATATGAGGCAATAAAAGCAAACGCATTTTATCAGTTGTGCTGCTCCTTTCTTCCACTTTGTCGGAACATTAAGGGAGATAATTCAAATGAAAATTATGTAAATGTGCATAATATTGGCAAACGATTTATCTGAGGAGACCGAGGACATGCTATGCTTTTCCCCCTGGTATTTGGTTCTCTCTGAAACACAAGCCACATTACATTTTGTTCATTTTAATGAACACACTTTTTTGAGCTTTTCCCCACTTTATGACATTGTCAAAATGATGTTGAATGGGTTCCGTTTGCATTGTATATTATTTACTCCTATAAATCTGGGACTGCAGATGAATTAGCTACTTAGCTACAATCTGGTGCGGGAAATCTTTGGTTTTTTTACGAGTTTAATGTCTTTATATATTATCCCGTCAAATATAGACTAAACTAAATATATTCAGCTTCACTCTCCCTTGTTTCATTAATCCTGTTTAGTAAATCCCCTCCTGTCCAAGCGACAAAAACATATTGTAAGGTGCTGTTTTTAAGTCCGTAAATCATCGCTGAACTTTCTGTTGCCATCAAATTGCAACTGCGTGCTTACATTTGCATGTCATGAGTAAGATAGTGTTTGTTTATTTCCCATGATAATTTCCTCTGCTGCCGGTAGATGGAGTGCTAACACAAATCCTGATGAGGGATTGCCTAACTAACAGATGCTTTTCAGTAGATATGTAATTTTAAGTTTTAAAACATGAAATGCCAAGCAGAGTTACTCAAGAGCAGGTTTAAAGTCCAACGTAATACAAATAATGCATAAAATGTGTTCTTTTAAACTAGATAGAAACTTCTGACATCACAGAACAGATTTCTTAGCAAAGAGCCACACCACCCAGAGTATGCTGATAGCCTCGTCTACTGCTGCAGCTCCCCGGAGCATTGACGCCTACATTTATCATTGTTATCCAGAAAAATAAATAGAAATGAAATAAAAGAGTGAAGTAAGTACAGAGAACGTGATATGCACTTAGGGCAATGGCACCTTGAATCCAGGACAATATTCAGACATGCAGGAATCACTGAAAATGCTACTTTAAGTGAGTTAATGATGAGGGCAAACCATTGTAACGATCTTGCTTTTAATCATTTCTCTTGGCTCTGTTTGGTCCAGCTCAAAAACCCCTGACTACAGTGATAATTCTGTAGGCTTATTACATGAATGTAATTTGTATACTTTCAGTATGGACATACAATTTACTAGCAGTCTAAATATTTAACAAAAGATGAAATCTCATCAGAGCGTGTACAAAGTCTGTCACAAGATCCTGTTTGCTTTATAATGAGAGCATTGAATTGGCCATGGATTATATTGATTTAACAGGAGTTCAATGGTGATCTTTGATAGTAAAAAACCTTTAGCATTTTTACATTTTAGAATATCATAATATAATATGAGTTGGTAAACTATTTGTTATAGTTTGTTGGTTGGTGTAGCAAAATACCATAACTGAATCCATCCATCCATTTTCTTCGGCCTATCTGGGGCCAGGTCGCAGGAGCAGCAGTCTCAGACTTCCCCCACCCCAGACCCTTCCTACAGCTCCTCTGGGGGGATCCCGAGGTGTTCCCAGGCCACAGAGAGGCATAGTTCCTCCAGAGTGTCCTGTTCTTCCCTGGGGCCTTCTCCCCGTGGGACATGCCCGGAAAACCTCTCCAACTGAATTATTGGATGTCAAAACTACTTTTAGCCTGAATCCATTTTGTAATGGGTCTATGAGTCAGTAATGTTGGACTGTTTTGGAAGATGAGGATATCTCGCAAGATAAATGATGACATTATCTACTGTATGAGATGGTGTTTTACACAAATTTGTCTTTGTCCATTTCTTGGCATGTTTACATTAAGTTTCATTATTACACACAATACTTCATACAGTAATGACTTTGCCTGGATACGTTCTCATTTGCTTATAATTTCCCTGCTGCCTGTAGTTCCTCCATCATAAATAACCCCTGTTTCTGAGCGACCAATCAGACACCAGCTTTACATGTTCTATTTGCAGCGGTTGCGCTCTGTTTTATTAAACCAGTGTCATGTGTAATCATTTCAGACCCTTTTCATATCTGTTCATATGAGCTGGGTAAGTGGCCTGCTGCGTGTTAGCATAGAGAGCATTTCTTTTCTGGTTCATTGGGTGAGTAAACACATGCGGCCTGCCTCTGGGCCTCTGTTACAGCGCTCCCACTGTTTCCACCTGTTATCCGTCTCACTGTCACGTTTTTATTGTTTGCTTTTATTGCAGGCACATAAATTGCAAATGTAGTTGATAGCTATTTAAATTGCACACAAATTACATACTAAATTATCTGAAAGAAGGATACCCTGGAAAAAATTGTGGCATTAAATTACATAAAATACAGTTGTTATTCAGTTACTGTTTTGTTAAAGTAATTATTTAGAATTATGAAGAAAAGTGATAAGTTATTGTTTCAGAATTTTTGAGTAAAGATTACAAAAACAGTTTTGGCTGAATTAAATACCATCAGTTTTTTTGTTGTAGGGCTAAAATGGTTTGCTGTACAAATGACATCATAGTACCCATTCGTCATACTGTACATTAGACATGGTGTTAAGTTGTACAGTGACTCTGAAACAGTATGCCACTTGTTTTGTCTCAGAACATATCACCTTAGTAGTTTGCAGTGTTATTTTATTCGACATTTGGAAGCCATTTAAGGTCTCGGCCCAATATTTTACTTTCACAAAAAATGTAATATCTGCTAGTTGAATGGGTTTCATATTTCTGTCACTATGCAAAATGCTCAAGTGCTCTCACTTGAAGCAGCAACTCAGCATTCATAAATTAGCCATGCTTCAGTGGGTCAGCCAGCTACAGTACGCCAGGTGTCACAGAAGAGCACGGAACAACAGAAGTGTTGAGTTCAGAGGAAATCCCTATTTCCTGTGTTTGCGTTTCATTATATTTATTACATTATGTCATTTTAGTTTGTTGGACTAGAGATAATTTATTGTGGAATTTTCCATCATGATGATGCTCAAAATAAAATGATACATATACGTATATAACTGTATATTTGTTTATGCTTGGGGTGGACAGTTTTTTAATTAATATTCCAAGGTGATATATTCTGACGATTATTATAATTCAACAGAAATGCACAAAATTGTTGCTGTAAATGTTTTGTATATTAGTGCTGTAAACCCACCACAAAAGTGCAGAAATATTACGTTATAATCTTGATTAATCTTGTTATGGGCCCTTATTGTTCTCTGTTTTAATTTTGCATCGTTCCAAAACGAGCTATACATTTTTCGATACACCCCCAGTGAAAGATGGAAAATAAATAATAAATAATAAATTTAAAAAATACATTTTATCAATTAATTCTAGAACTCTATGTATGCTAAATTTTAATTTTAAACATCACCCTTAATTTTCTCATCAAGGCCACATGTTTTGGAAGAAAATATTTGATTCCCCTCTCTCAAAGACTTGATGTAAATGTTGAGAAATGACTCTTACCTACCATAGCTGTGATGCTCCAATACACACTATGGGGCGACGCAAAATACCAAACTGCCGCACAATGATACGCACATTTCTCGGAAATTGGCTATCAGTAGTGCGTTCCTTTTGTTTCTCCTTAGATTTTCTCGCTCGAGGACGTCATGTATTAAAAATAATTTGAAACTTCGACCATCCACCAAGCATCAGCATTGGCCCAAGAAAATCCCGTATCAGTCGTCCTCTAATAAATATATATTTATTTATTATAATATTTTAGAGCGTATATTTTAGAGTTGCTGAACTAGGCGTGCAATATGGATAGAAGGTAAGACTGCGTTATGCGTCTTTCATTTTTGCCTGATGGGGAGTTTGCTTCCCAGCTCTTGTTCTCTGTGTCTGGGTTTCTTTTCCCCAGGTGCTCACTCACAGTTGGCTAATCCTCCTGTGCTTCTGACAATATGGATTATTAACAATATAATATGTACTCACTGAGGCGTCATTCTTAATCCTATCTAGAATTTGTTGTCATTGACACATTCAGTGGTGGAAAAAGTACTCAATTTTTAAATTACTAGTACAGATATAGGAGAAAAATAATCACTGGATATGACATGAAACAATTCTGGAAAAAAGTTCCTATTTAAAAAGACAAACATATTTACACACCCTCTTGAGATCTCTTTTAATGTGCAGAAAGTAGTGATCTTTATTTAATTATTTATTGCACATTTTTGTTCAACATAAAATACTAACACATTTTTCTTTGTGCTCAAAGTTGAGATAACAATGCTCAAAGCCATTTCAGGCCGTCTCAAACAGTAAAGAAAAGTGCTTTTTTCTTCCAAATGTATTGCAGTAGAACGTATGGATACCTACTTGATAACTTTGCGCCTCTGGTCACATTGTCCTGTTCACTGTAGTTGTCCCATATTCCAGTGAGACCGTGTTAAGTGATCATAGTGCAGGTCATACCTCTAGATCTTGACTCAAGATCTTCAGGAGTACATAGCCAGAGCCAAGGATTAGCCTACTACTTGCAAAACTCAATTGTCCTTCCTTCCTCCCTTGTTTTCCTCCTTCCTCAGATCCACTTTAAAGCTGTGAACAGAAAACTGACTGCTCTCCTAACTCCTCACCGAAGCTGCACTGTTATCCCGATTAAATGTACAAACAAAGACAGAAATTAACATAATGGCTGTGCTCTCACTTCACAGCTGATGAATCTGCTAATGTGACAACAAACAAGACTGGTCTGTGTTAAATATTTTGAAGGAGGAGAACAGCTCATACTAAAACATGTTTATCGACTGCTATAACGTGGAGATTGGAGAATTTGCTGCATGAATTACATTCTCTAACGGAGAACTCTCTGTGGAGGCTACATCATTCTGACAGATACAGTACAAATGTGTATTTTGCATCTCTCCTGGTTTAGAATATGTGTATTCTATGGCAAACTCTTGCACGCAGCAACATCCCCAATTTTTGTTTATCTGTAGGGCTGTCGCGGAAACCGCAATATTGCAATACCACGCTATGATCCCTAAAACCGCAAAAGGGCTCAAGTGACCACGGTAACTGCATTTTACATTATTGTGCACATGCCCAGCGTAATTTAACTGTTTAATGATGAACTACTTAATGTTTTCTCACCATCTGCCTTTTAAGAAAACTCATCAGACTCGCTTGAGTCTCGTGCAGAGTTTTGCCTTGGCTTTAAATGAATTTCATCAATAAATACACAGCACAGACGTAGCGGCGCAGACTGCGCACCCGCACAAAAAGCACCATGTTTCAACATAAGCCTACATTGACCCACAAAGCACAGTGTGTCAGCTCACCGTTAAAGAAGAACTGAAGGTCCAGCGTTGCCCTTATATCCACCTGAAAACACAGTCTGTGCACCGTGCGTAAATCCACGTCAGGTTAAAATCCAGTGAGTAGATGCAGCCAAACAGTAAAATTCACACATAGCCAAAATGAAAATATCCAATCGACCATAATCCTCTTCCTCCACCCATAAAGTGTAGTAAAAACAGAAGTACGTGCTGTGCATCAGTGCCGTATGTGCAGAGGCAGGTGACTGATGCAGGCACTTTTCAAGATGTCTTTTTTGCATAATATTGGCCATTAATGTACACACTTATGTCATTTTTGACTGCTGTTATTTTTGGTTGCTATTATTCAAGCACAACCTGGATTTACATGCATTATTATGGGCCTAAGGGCCATTCCGCATATACCGCAACCAGCTGTCCTGAGGCGGGCAAAGTTACCGCAAGGGAAATTGCGACAGCCCGATTTATCCATGCTCTTCAAATCTAGAGATGAAGTCAATATTTCATGGATCAAAATTCCATTTCTTTATAGACTTTTTGCCAAGTAAAACTAGACTTTCTTCTTTCAGATGTTTACAGGGCAATAGGAACAGTTGTAAGGTCTTGTTTGTTCTTTGTTGCTCTGTGCTTATACTGAAAAGCAGAAAAAACTATTGACAGAAAAGATGAGCTGATCCAAAACAAGATTTTAGATGTTTGCTGTATCCTTGTTCCATTATTTTGTACTGTTTTGCATCAGACCCACTCAAGCCATCTCTGAAAACATAAACAAGCAGTCGGTGGACGTCACAGTGGCCATGACAACATTGCTTTGGGTTTGAAAACAGGATTAATCAAACCTGGACAAACAGTGATGTGACTGATGCCTATTGAGACGGTAGATCGGGCCACGGAAGGATAGTCTAAATACAAGCTACATCTGAATGACAGAAAAGTGTGTTGCGAAAGAAGGTCCCACCTAACTCGAACTGTGAAGAATAGGTAACCATAGAAACTGCATCCAAATACAGTAAGCAGCGGCGAAGCTAGAATCGCACTTACGAGGAGTTGGATACAGTAATAAAATAGAAAGTAAATAGTCTTATTGCCACGATTTAATTTAACTTAATTACAGATATTATCATATTCAAATTTTACTCTGCGTCGTACATTAAGTGATTCTGATCGATTGTAAAGACTTACTGCACCGTTATCGTCTGACCTCTTAGTTTTTTGTTTCGCTTTGAGCCAAAATGACAAATAGGACGGCGCAAGCGCATGCAGCAGTTTGCCTCTTTCATCATGTTCTCTGCATACGCCCACCCGACTGTGCCGCCCCACTGTGACCTCAAATAAAAAAAATCAGACCTCTAGGATTCTCTCAAACTGGATCTGGTAAAGTTCTAAGTGGGATGTAGGCCTAAAGAAATCCTTGATCGAATAAAGGCATTTTGTTAGCGGACATAAGATCACGCCTTTATTCGGATCTTGTACAAAAACTACAATTACAGAGAAGTGCAGCGTCTTCATGAGTGAACAGGCACTCCAGAAGACTTCAAGCATTGTCTTTTCTGCTGTGGTCCATATACTAATCAATGGTTCCTCTTTATCTGTGAAGTTTTGCATGTTCGAGCGACAACTGGTCGTTTTAAATCTAGATTAGTAGTAGGAAACGTGTGTGCTCTGATGTGCTTCTATCATTTGAGGTGGAAAACATGGTGGGAATGTTCTAGTTCACCAGACAGCCAGTAAAACATTTGTATTCTCTCAGACTGACGGTAAACAAGGCTGTTCAAATCCAGACTTTAAATATTTAGATCTGCCTTTATATTCTGAGTGTAGCCTGTATTCCACATAAACCCTGATTTTATTGTTCTGAAAGTGTCTTGACTAAGCAGCAGTCCTCCAGCAAATGCGGTTAAGCTTTAAACAAAATGGGCTGATAACTCTTTGAAAAAAAAAATAAACGACACCACAGCAAACACGATCTCTGTATCCAAATTTATCTATCGCACAAATGGCCTGAGTGTTTGGCGAGCATCTTGCTGACATTTGAGCAAAAAATTATTTTTGGAGTCACAATTTAACTTGGGGAATTGAACTTCTGTGACCCGTTTGCCTCCGAGTTTGTTCTTAAATGTTAAAAGTGATGAGCGTTCACCCACAGAGCCAAAGGGAAATGGCATTTTGTTAAAATTTAAGCTCAGAGCTACACTTCACACTTTTATTCCAGGTCATTTTTCTCTCGCCGTGCATCCACGCTGTATCTAAGCACCTAACAACCCGTGAGCTTGGCTGAAAAACCGCACTTCGCCACCAGCAAAAATTGAGGTCCACATTTGCAATTCTCATCTGCCAGTGAGTTTTGTTTTACATTTAAGATTTGGACAATTTTACTTGTTTTTTTCAATTGCTATTTTTTCCAATCAATATCATGGATGCAGTCTTGATTTATATATCTCCACAATTCTATTGAACCGAATCAGAATCAGGTTTATTTTAAGTGAACAAACATATTTAATGCAATATAAAACCATGAATAATGATAGTTTGATTAGAATATGTAGTGGTAGTAGTAGTGGTAGTAGAAGTAGAATAAGGTGTTGGAATAAGTATAGGCTTTGAATGTTAAAACAGTAACAGCAAACATTTTGTGGTAATAAACACCAGTATTTCACCACTAAGTAGTAAATATTAGTGGGGAATTCTGCAAACCAGCCAGAAAACAACTTTGTCATCACTTAACTGCTCTGGTTTTATGGATGAGGGTTTTAGGTCAGTGTTAATGCACATATTTAATACGCGCTTCGAGAACAGGCTGTAGAACTGTCAAACTAAAGGGCTACAAACACAGGCTTTCTGCAACTCAGTGCTGAAAACTGAACACGGTTTACTTTACCACACCACGGTAAAGCTGCTTTACGGTAACAATAAAATAAAGTCATTTAATTAACTCTCTACTAAGGCTGTGCTCAAGATATCGTGATATATCGTGGATGGACTTCTTGGCAATACGTGTATCGATACAGAGATGCGCATCGGGATACTTTTAAACAAAGTCATTATAAATTGCAGAGCTCTACACTCCTGAACCTACAGACTGCTGCATCAAGGCTGAATCTGAGGAGCAGAAAATGTGCCTTAATCATAGGACAGTTGTATTCTGATACTGAGGACTTTGTGAACATGAAATTCCAATGCAGTTTGTTATTCTACATAATCAAAACAACATTTTAGTAAACGTTTAACACCGTTTTTACGGGATATCATGCATCAGGACACGTATTGTATCAAGTTTGCTGTATCTGGATTAGTATCATATCGTGGTTAGTACTAGGAAATACCCAGCCCTACTGTCTACCAAAGTTATTTTTTGTATGAGAAACAGTGATGTGAAAGACTGAGTCACAGTACTATAACGTTTTATCAAAGCTCTGCTCTACTGATGTTACTGGTGTTGAAATAAATCCAGCTACAGCCAGCATCAGCCCGTTAGTACCTCGCCCTATGAGAGCCTTAGGAAAGAAAATCCCTCAACAGAAATAAGGGGGAGTATATAAATATACTTTCTATTATTTTTACTTCATTATAATTGCGTTGACAATCCTAAAGGAAAAATGCACGGTCCTTTGCAATGATAAAAGTGGCTGTATAAAGCAGTGGATTGAATCTGGTTGTGATTTGTTTTGCCCGGCTGATCTCTGTACACTGCATAAATCTCGATTATCTTTCCCATTGCTTACTTTTGAATGGGCCCCGCTCCTCCTCCTATCTGCTGTGATGCTGCTGGGATGCTCCGTAAGCTGCCTGGAGAGACAAAGCCTGCGCTCATTAAATAATCATCATGACTGCAATGGGCTGAGGCAGTGTTGTTGTTGGGCTGTTAGTATCATAAACCGACCTATCCAGACTGCTGTGGACCAGTGCCCATTCTTTATACTTTTTCAGAGCTGTGATGTGCTGTCAATTTGCCGGGACAGGACTTGGTAATTGGTATGGAGGACTATTACTTAAACCAGGGGTGTCCAAACTATGGCCCGGGAGCCAAATCCGGCCCGCAGACCAATTTTTGTAGGCCCTCAGGTTTCCTGCTAAATTGGCCCAGACAACAAAACGTGATATTTTTTACTGTATTATTAGGTTGGTATAACATCAAAATGTTTGCATTTTTCCAATTTTAATGTTCCAAGCCTTATTAAAGGTGTTGAATCTTTGTCAAATGTAAAATTTCAAATTATTAACATCATTGTTGCGTGTCTGTGGCCCACTGCTTCGTTTCAAGTTTCAAAATGCGGCCCACTATGAAAAAAGTTTGGACACCCCTGGGTTAAACGAACGCATTCTGCTTTAGTTCCCATGCTGAGGTTAGGATTCCAATCACATCACTGCACAAAGGAGCACTATGCATTTGCCTGGAATGTTCCACAGTATGACATTAAACATTATCAGCTGATGGCATCAAGCAGAGGCGACTCTTCTCTCTGTATTAATGTAAAAACAATCCTGTTGTTTGATACTGTAAATGCAAGGTAGATATGTTTATGCCATAAAATTCCAGGCAAAGCATTAACATTCCATGGATCCATCACATCTCCATGGAGACAAGCCCTGCAAGTTACATAGGGCGTCTTTCATGTCGTCAAAAATATTGGACTGTTCAGCTAAACGTTTTTTCTAGAAATCCATGTTTAGATGTTGGTCACAATGATTAAACTGGTTCACACGTTTTAAGAAGGTAAAAAACAAACTGCAGCAAAACAACAAATCAATGATTAGTGTCAAAATGTCTCATTCATAGATGAACAGTAGTGATGACTGAGCTCCATTCAGTGTTGACAAGCCTCTTTACACCCTTCTTGGAAACAGAAAGCCTAAAATTGCAGTGATTGTGAAGCTGTACCATTGTCAGACCTGATAGCCAAAAACTCTAAGTAAAAAAAGAAAAAAGAAAGTACAGTTGAGCTAAATGTTCCCAGGCGTCCAACAAAGTCCGATGGCCTTTTTAGTATTTTGGCTCTGCTCTGAAACTCCTCATTGTTCATACATATTTGATAATGTGGCATAGTGTCTGTCCAGGGAAGAGGCTTTCTCACAAGTCTGGGTCTGAGCAGTCAGCAAGGTACGCGCGTTGAGCTCTGCACTTTCCACTGTACATCTTATCCATTTGAAGCGTATGGAAGACTATCACTTCTGTTGTAACCCATGTTTAAATTGTTTTTTAAAAATTATATATATTTTTTCAATTTTTTTTATTTATGTCAAGTAACATTACATGATGATGATTAATATCTATGAATACATTTAGAAGATTGTAGTGTTGATTTATTAGCTTTGCATGTTCCATACATCCAAAATTTCGGAAGCAAAAGTCTTAAAAACTACAGGACAGTATTTGAACCCCTTTTGTTCTATTGTTGTCTAGTAATTACATATTCCATTGTGTTTGTGTATTCCAATAATAATATTGTCAGTTTGTCAAGCCAACAGAAATGTGCTAAAACATTTATTATTACATTTATTAGTTGAGGTTTAACTTTCACTTTCAGATGTGAAAGTGCAGAAAATACCTTTTGACTTTGTTCACAGTTATGCAGGATTTAGAGGGATTTGAGATTTTACTAAATACTTTTGTGTGAGGTCCTGCGCTGAGTATAAACCAGTTTACTCGCCTCCGCTGCCTTTGACTTTAACACCTCCACTATTGTCCAATAACTAATTCCAGGCAGATTTACACAGAGATCCCATTGACAAGGCTGCTTTACTTCAATGAGTGATATGATATATCAAGCTGCCAGTTTTATATTCAAACACAAATGTGCATGGCTTTGTTCGAACTAAAGCGCCACATTGACAAAACCAAGAAAACAAATGTATCTAGTTTGTTTCAAAAACTATTGTTGCGTCAGCCAATATGGCAATATATTTTGCAGCTCTAATCTACACATCTTTGCTGGTTTCAAACTTGTAAAATAAGTTAACAAATCCATTTTGACTACAGCCTCTTTCAACAAATACCGACCAAACGCATCTGTTTGGGGACGTGTGGACCAGCAATCCACTCGTGCATTCATTAGCAAAGGTCTTTTTAGAATCTCTAATCGGCTAACATTTAATCCAAGCCAACGTGAATGTTTTTCGTTTGTAATGATCTAAAACGTATAACATCCAATATGTAATTTTCTGAGCTAGTACAATTTTGCTAGATGTTTCCGCCGCTCCAATTTTTTGCTTCAACCCCATAGTTTATACTTCACCTGCTGCCATTTCCATTAATGTCCCACCTCTTTTCCTCCCTCCTTCTGTAACTGCCTCTCAGATTCCAGCCATGCGCCAAACCAAAGCCAAACAATGAAAAATCACAGGACGAGTAGCTGCCTCTTTTCTTTCCTGTGGACTGTGAAATTAGATTTGTACCTAAAACAGGAGGCACAGTTTGTAGATGATGATAGTAATTTAGAAACGGACGAAAAGGTATAGGAGGTGAGAGATGCGTTTCGTTTTGCTGATCGAAAAGCACTTTCGAGGTTACACCACATGATAATGCCACGGACAGACGGACAGGCGGACCAAGGCCATTATAGTTTCCATCTACTTCACCCCAGGCTGTACTGACCCCGGCCCACTTGGGCACATCCTGCTGCCAGTCTCAAAAAGGCTTTCGAACGCAATCTCTGTATAACCGTGAGGCGAGGATTGTCGGGGTCATAGGAGTCAATAAATCAGGATCTGAAGTGGCTGATCTGCTGCAGACCAATCTCACTCCGGTGATTAAAGCAAACATGACCTTCAAATGTCATACTTTTGACCATGTTTATTTCATGTCTTTCTTCGCACATCTGTCAATGCAAGTATTGTGGAAGTTGAAAGTTGAAGTATTGTCACAAACCATCACCAATTTTTAAATGCTTAAAGATAGGGCTTTTATGATTAATCACAACTGAAATCTTAATCTGTACCACTAAATAGCTTCCATAAAAAAACAACATACCATGACAAATTGTTAAAACATAAATTGCAAATCTAATAGAAATGACAATACTAACAGTAAAAAAAAAAAATCACTATTAGATATTCTTCCCAAATCGTGCAGCCCAACTTAATGATCATATTTGATTATAATACACAAATAATGCACAATGAACAGTAAAATAACATGTAGACAACTTGATTGGATTTGATACTTTAGTTCACCCAGAGCTTCTCAGCTCGTTATAATGGGACGTTCAAGTTGATGTACACATTCATTCAAAATGGCTTTAGAGCGCTGTAAATGAATTCTTATGAATATTTGTTTCACAAACTCTTGAATGGTCTGGTCGGCTCCTGCTGTTTGGTTTGAGTGGGCCGCTGTGTGCTTGACCAATCACAGCGCAGCATTGTAGTTTGGGCGGAAGTCAAGAGGATGAACAAACATGGCGACGCTGAAGGATGTACTTTGGCCTATTTTAGCGGATTTACAGACTCTTTTGCTTTTGAAACACCTGCACATGGAAGTGTTTTGTGTATGTGAGGACGGGGAAGACGTCTGTGCTTTTCTCTTGACTGGATTTTACAACAGTTCAGATTGGTGTTGTGTAGAACTCAATTCCGAGTACACTGGCAGATCCCGGTTACTGTCGATGTCATCCTATGTTGGTCAGCTTAATTAGGTGTTCTTTTCAACTGCGTCAACCACACACAATTCTACTTAACCAGAACTGTGTGCAATTGTGGTTGCATGTATTTTTACATTTAAGAATTGCATTTAAATAAATACAATGTCAGCCTCTATTCAACACAAAGACACTTGCACATCTTTTATAATTCTAATGCCAGCTACAATCGGCCCAGTAATGAAGGCTGTGTGCTGCCTCACTTGTTTATTTAGTAAGTGAATATATTGTCAGATTTGAATTTAGTGTATAGTGAGTGTGATTGTGTAACCCTTTCAGTATGACCGATAATTTAACCTTTCTTTGTGTGCTTTTAAAACCTCTGCAGAAGCAAGCCAAGGTCCTAAAACATCATTTGTTCGATCATGGTTTACATAAATCCCTCTGCTTTTTAACACGGTGCTGAAATAAAACAATGCTCTTCGGGCCCATTTCCTTACCAATCAATACGTTTTAAGTGCCTGAAACTATTGTTAAGACTTTTGATACGATGACTAGATAGCTGCATCCTAAGTGTTCATCCTTAGTGTTCACTGATCCCACTGGTGCAATCCCTCTTCGCTCTGTAGTTGCCGACCGCAGCAGAAGGTCACTGGTGTCTCTCTGAGCCCGGCTGTGCGGCCCGTTAAAGGTTGGCTTCGCTTGTTTGGACATGTCATTTGGTTTAACTGCACCACTGTGGATCAAATTTAGGACAAAAAGGAAAAAAGTCACTGGAGGAAGAGCAAGAACTTTTCTATGGATTTTTTTTTAATGTTAATTATTTTTTGTCTGCTTATGAATGACCTATAATAGGAAATCAGAATAAACTTCTGCTGCTGCAAAAGGCTCAAATTTTTTAGATATTAGAATGAACTCTGAACAAAATATTCTGTCTTTGCTGTACCTTTTTAGACATAGTTCTGAATAGATGGGATTCTTGTATTAGTTTCTGTTCAGATTTCAGTCTCTCAAACGTTAACTCTCCTGGAGTTGTTCACAATGCACACTCTGAACAGAATCCTACTTTGCAAACATATTCTGCAAATCTAATCACAATATTTGTCTGAAAAATTGCAATTAAATATCTCTTTTTCTAAATTGTACAGCCCAAGTTGAAAATCTGCAAATAGTTTGAGTCAGTCAATATGAAATTGCAGAGAACTGAAAGTCTCGACCTCTGTGTGAAGGCTGAGGCGTTTTCAAATCCCAGGAGGTTTGCTGTCAGAGGAGGCTTATGGTAGCTGTCAAAATAAAATAACGTATTCGCCTGGAGGGACTTGTGCACAGAAATATGAATAACTGTATGGATTTCTACTATTGATCGTATGCAATATTCATCATTGTCTAAAACAGGGGTCGGCAACCCCGCAGCTCTAGAGCCGCATACGGCTCTTTAGCGCTCCCCTAGTGGTGGCTCCCTGGAGCTTTTTCAAAAATGTATGACAATGGAAAGGGGGGGGGGGGGGGGTAAATTTTTTGTTTTAATATGGTTTCTGTAGGAGGACAAACATTCTTAACGTTTTCCAATGCTGTAAAAGTGTTTTTAATAAATATAAAATTTCAACGTTTCTGACAACGAAGATTAGCGCCATAGCCTGCAACACACCCGCAGTGCCGGGCAGGTGGCTGTTGTAAACAAACCGCAACGAAAGATAGTTGATGAGAACAGAGGATTCAAGGAAGAATGGACCAAATAATTTGCTTTCATTGCCAATGCGGAACGACTGCCAGCATGTTTGCTTTGTAATGAGAAGTTGTCAAATAACAAAACGACATTTCCAGCGAAGGCATGCTACATTTGCAACCGACCACTCGGTTGGGAGTGAGAGAAAGACCGTGAAGGAAAGGGCCATTCAAATGGCAGGCAACAATCGGCAAATCAAGGACATTAATTCAGCTCCAGCATACTCAAGTGCCTGTGATGAGTCTGTAACGTGATCGATATCGAACAGGAACGCTGTTATGCAGGTTTGTGAACTCTGATGGGCGAAAGAAGAAGAACTGTTCGAATTTATAATTGCTGAATGTGTTCAATTCCACTGTTGCCCAGATATGGGGGGAAAGAGAAGAGAAGAGAAGAGAAGAGAAGAGGATAGTATTTTTATTGAGGTTTGAAGAAGACTGCGTTTTTCAAATCCTTAAAATAAAAATGACACAAAAAATCTGATTGCATTTCTGTATTTTCATCACTGCAACAAAACATAGTTAACATGACAATGGAAGTTAAACTTAAAGCACCAAATATCGTATAGCAGAGTAGTCACGTGGTGCGTCATCTCTCCAGGGGGCGCTGCAGGGAAAATAAACATTTAATCAGGAATGTTCATATGTATTTGTAGCCTAGTCATTTTGATAGTAGGCTAATATAGCTAATATACACTTACAGCCTGTGTTCCTTTCATATAAGGCTTATATAAGGCTTTTAAGTTTTTTGGCATCAGACAGATTTGTTTTGTTTTTTCTGGTCCGATATGGCTCTTTGGATATTTTGGGTTGCCGACACCTGGGCTAGAACAACAAATGTTTTTTTTTAAAGTAAGAGTTGTTCTTTTACAAGAGGTTTTGGATTTTGTTCGGTAATCTTGTTTTTTTATTTGTCTTTAGTTATTTCTCTGTTTAGGGCTGGTTACTCATGATTTATATTAGTTTGATTCGGCTAAACCCATGGTAAAGCCAAACATTGTCCGTGATGCTACTTTGTGTGAAAAGGAGACCTACTTAAATATTGAATGCTGATATTTGTTGTGGTTCGCTGTATTAGTGTTGGACCTCGGGGGATTAAAGAGCATTTTACAGTAAACCCCCAAGAGCAGCTCAAAGGCAACAGGGATTATCAATTACAACAAAATCAAACCTCAGATTAACAGCGTTTTGCTTTTTGATTCTGCATAAACCTGTGATATTTTTTACCCTTTTTCTTCGTAATCGCAATTCAATGTATTTGTTTTGAGAGATAAAATTGTGACCAAACTCAGATCTTTGTGAAGGATTTGAGAGGTGTGTATTCTTGGCTGGACAGACGGCAAAAAGCCATCCTCTAAACCTTAAATAGTACAATAATAATTACATAAATCTTTTCTACTTTTATTGATATTGACGTAACCATTTTATCTCATTAAGTGCAAAATGTCAGCATTTAGCTAAAATAAACTAGGAATGTTGCGATATAAATTTCACGTCACTATCATGAGAAGAAATATCACGATTTTATGATGATTTGCAATTATCAGCAAAAAGAAATTAAATATTTATATTGTATTTTTTTATGTTTAAACTTTAATACAGCTTATTAATTTTTAAATAAATGGCCACAGATTGATTTTAAATAATATAAATGTATGCTTATTGGCCTTCGGGGGAGCTCGGGGGAGGGGTTTGAAACTCTGAGAAAGTCACTTTCCTTTGGCTCACGCCAACAACAGATTTGTGAAGAATAAAAACGTGTTTACAGGTAAGATTACGCTCTGGAACTCTCCCTCCCGCTCGCTCCCTCTCGTTCCCTCTCGCTCCCTCTCGCTCCCCCTCCTTGGCTCCACTTCACTAGCACTATTGTGGACCTCCGTCTCCATCTGTAACGGACCGGTCGTTCAGCGCGCCACAGTCACGTGTACGCCAGACAAACATTATTAACAGATCGGGCATGCACGTGTGCGCACGCCGCCGTGACTTGGACACTCCGTGTCTAACGGACCGGTCGTTCAGCGTGTTTAGCCAGTCTTGCTGACACATTGTTCTCTGACACAAAGACGCATATGC
The DNA here is from genome assembly GCA_015082035.1 of Chaenogobius annularis. Taxonomy (NCBI): domain Eukaryota; kingdom Metazoa; phylum Chordata; class Actinopteri; order Gobiiformes; family Gobiidae; genus Chaenogobius; species Chaenogobius annularis. The sequence continues at coordinate 4,355,078 of BJKM01000003.1, read as the reverse complement.
GCACACACCGCCGTGACTCGCGTTGCGCCTGGACACAAAAAACCCACGAATAACCTATCGTAGCCATGAATAATAGTGATGATTGAAAAACCGGTTAATCGTGACATCCCTAAAACACTATGGAGTTTTCAGTCATACTCATATTGATTGAGATTCCATTCACTACTGTTGGCTCATAGAGGACTAAGAACACGGCCTAATTGGACACCAATCACGTGGCTATTGCAGGGATTTAATAGAGACTGTGTACTGGAATGTGTCGTTATGGTTTTAAGTCAGAGCCAATGCCCAAGTCAATTATTATATAACTATTTCCGATAGCGGTGGGTCAAAAAAATAAATAAAAATAAGCGCCAAAGTCACGATTTGGATTTCTTCATTATTCAGCTCTGCACTTAAGCCGTCTTCAGCGGTAACTACAACTGTCTTCTCTTGAGAGTTTAAAGTAGCATATTGTCACTAGGCTCAGGTCAAGTCTCCAAAATTAATCGCACTTTGAATGACCACAATTGGCAATCACACTACAATTATTTATTTAATAATTTCCTCTGCCTTTTTGCCCAAAGATAAAACCTGCTGACCCTTTACTATAGACATCAACAAACAGGATCTGAAATGAGATGGTTTTACTAGTTCATATTGGTGGTCTTGCAAATTGTAATGCCACTTGATGTTCTTAAAATGTGCACTAAATTGCAAATTTTATCGCAATGCTTGTCGGAAAAATCGCAATTACTGTTTTGACCAAAATCATTCAACCCTACGTTAGCTCATAATTCCAGTTTTATCTTTATCGCCCAGCTCTACTTTCCAATGAGTTGGCCGTAATTTCTATTTGCTCTTCAACAACTAACTCTTCAATGAGGGGCAGCTGTTGCATGTCTTTTATGAGGCTGTGTGTGCTGAGATTAAAATTCTTGCGGTCATTATGGCACATGTCTAATCGATTAACTTAGTTTGAAGCGTTTTAATTGTCGTTTGTCATCTGTGGCCTATCAGAGGAGTTATCAGAACCTTCTGCATTTGGATCGCTCGCTTCATTTTGAGTTTTTGTTCTGGCCTTGATTGTATTAGACAGTAGACTGATAAAGCACATTTATTTAAAATTGCCTTATTTACTTTTATAGCCAGATTTTAGCGGTCTGTGTCGTAATAGAGATGAACACTGGACAAAAGCTATGCGTTCGAAAAAAACATAATTCGATAATTGGTGTTTTTGTACGTGATAATTTTTTTGTTAAATATTTCTTGCATATTTAATGGTAAAAAAGTTACTCAATGCTGCCTCTTCTTTATTCCATTGTCATTTTAGAGGTCTTAGAGGTTTCTTGTGCTGCCTTTACACCAGATTGTTAATGCAAGTGTTAAAGGCTCTTCGAAACCCGTACGATGTCAGCATCTTAATTAAATGGAAAAGGCGCCAACTAAGTCTAAACCAGTATGTACCCAGGATGAAACCAGTGTAAAAGCATCACTTGGAGCAGCAAAATTCTCCACACAACATGCCATTACAGGGAATCGCTCTTCTAGCACGTAGCCTCAATCCCTCTCCATCTCCTTGGGGGCCCGAGCAAGCCATATGCTCCAAACCCTCATCAAATCTGTGTTTATTTCTATGGGGGGCCACCACAAGTTTGTGTTGAGCGTGGAGAAATGTGCAGACGACCAAAAGACTTGACTGCTGCGAAGGAGCACAGCAAGATCGTACAATAGTCTATTTACCAAGAGCTGCACACTATATTGTTTCCCTTTTATAAAAACTAGGCGGGTTGTGTAAACAACTTGTGAGGATGCTGAGATGAAGGCGGCGGAAGAGAAGCGAGGTGGGCTTCCCTTGTGGATTGGTTGGACGCTCCACTCTTTCAGTAAGACAGCAATCCCGGCTGTTTCTATTGTGATGCTACTTTGTGCTGTACATTACCGCGTCTGTCAACGTTGATATAGCTGGAACTGTCTCCCGCATCGCAAAGACATGCTGTCTGAAGAGGAATGGGGGACAATAATGCAGCACTGGGGCCTAGTCTAAATTTAGGGGTATTTAACATGGAAATGTCTTAAGATATTGCAAAGGGAGGATTGAAACTGTTTTGAAGTGTTTGAGGCCCAGTTGGAATGAACTTTTTAACACATTTCTTGCTTGTCACAATAGATCCCCTCATTAAGTGGGGCTTTTGACTAATTTTGGCTGCTCCTGTGGCTTCAGTAATTATATTCTTCCCTGTTAATCTCCATTATATTTTAGTTCCAAATTCCACCCCTCTAAAGGCTTGAGTCAGGCGGTGTTCATTGATCTGAAGTTGTCTTGGTGCAGGATTTAAATGTAGCCGGATTATTTTTATGGATTTGTCCTGAGGCTTAAATGTTTTGGATAAGTCATTATTTTTGCACAAACAACTCCAGAGACACTTTTGTAGAGACCTATGCAGTCGAGAGTGTATCTTTATAGTATGCATTGTATATGTATCTTTTTTCCCTTTTAAGTACAGATACAAAGTAATTGAAATGGCTTTTTGACTGGTTTCAAAGCATTACTGTTTTGTTTTTTCAGGTTCAACTACAGGTCGACTCATCACCTCACCACAAATGGGTTCTACGAGTTCCTGAACTGGTTCGATGAGCGAGCGTGGTACCCTCTGGGCAGGATCGTAGGAGGCACAGTAAGTCTTCAACTCTGGCCCCGATACAGCACCATGTAACTGTACATTTAGAGCCTGGATCAACTTTTAGTGCTGCAAGAATGTTTCACCTAGTTTTGATACAATTGTTCCTTCATAGAAATGACACCACATTAAGATGGCGTTAGGAGGTTAGTCTAGTACAGCTTTGAGTAAATACAATTTCAAGGTGGGACTAATAGGTGCAAATAAGCAAACGTTGGTTTTACTGCGGGTGGAGACTATTGTTGGATTACGTTCCAAATCCAGGGGCAATGGTTTAATCGACTGGTCAGGAAAAATGTGCTGGAGGCAATCAATATTGAGCTAGGCTACTGCAATGTGTGTGTTTTTTCCCCATGATATTGTGCTGTCCTTTTCCATACATCTCCTACAATCACACATTCACAGTGCAGATTTGGCCCGTGGGGAACAGTGAGTGAGTGAGTGAGAAGCACTCAACGGATCTGTCTTTATATCAGCCAGAGGACACATACAGCGGTCATTTCAACACGTCATTAGACCAGTTCATTTCTAGTGCTCCACTTTTCTCTGCAGAGGTTGATAGACAAGAATGAATAATATTGTCTGCTAATTTTCTCTCGAGAGCTCCACTGGAGCCAGTAATATTAGTGGACTAAACATTGGCTTTAAGTACTTTGACTTTGAAGTATAATGGCTTATCTCCAACTCACAGAGCTAGATAGGCACATAATATGGGATAGTGTGCATTCATTTAGGTCGTACATGGGTTTTAGTTATTGTCCATTTAGTAATAGATAAAAATGACAGATTTATTTGACCTTTTGACCCAATAAAGTTAAACTTGACTATATTGCTAACTGTTCTCAATTTTGTCATATTTTGTTTTGGGTTTTTCACTCATTAGAATCTGCTGTCAACTATATATTACCAACAGCAACATGGTGGGCCTGAAAAGAAAATAAGAAAAAATTCCATTCGAAGGCTTTTGTCAAGTGAACTTTCACTGCATAATACACTATTTTCTGTAACCTGCCATTGTAAAATGTTGGTAAATTGACTATTCAATGCAATAATTACTGTATCTTGCTCCCACGGCAGAGAAAGCTGCAGAGAAAAGCGTTTTCATTTGTTCACCCTCGAGTCTGTGCAGCTTGTCAATATTGATTGCACTTTTCACTTCATATTATCTGTATATTATAAGTGAATGATGGCAGAAACATTAGTTTCCTGGAAAATAGATATACAAAAGTATTACGTCTAAGTCTTTATTACTGTTGTTCAGATGACATTGTATGCTTTCAAGGTCTATAATATATGTTGATGTGCTAATTCTGTGATAAAGTTTAATTATCTTAGTAAGGTAATGGATTTCACTTGTAGTTTGGTGGATTTCCTTTTATCTGAATCTCTATTTTGCTGTGTTTCTGCAGGTTTACCCCGGGTTGATGGTGACAGCGGGGCTCATACACTATGTCCTAAATCTGCTTCATATTACAGTCCATATCCGGGACGTTTGTGTATTTTTGGCCCCAGTTTTCAGTGGGCTCACGTCCATCTCCACCTTCCTGCTGACCCGAGAGCTGTGGAACCAGGGGGCGGGGCTTCTAGCGGCCTGTTTCATCGCCATCGTCCCGGGATACATTTCCAGATCTGTGGCCGGGTCTTTTGATAACGAAGGCATCGCCATCTTTGCTCTGCAGTTTACTTACTATCTATGGGTAGGTTTTCTCCAGACTCCAGTGGTTTACAGTCATTATTTCACATTTTGTTCCTATAATTTGGTCTGCAATGTAGAATATGTACAGATCAGATTAATTTAGACACGAAATATTTGCAAGCAATTATTATTATTTTTTAAACTTCAAAAACACTGCACAAAATGTACTTTACATGAACAGATGTCATGTCATTCATCTCAGTAGATCTTTAGTTTACCAAACACGATTTCAAAAACTGACTCGAAGTAAGGTCGTACATGAGTTGCAAATGCTAACAAAAGGTGGAGCAAGATTTTGTTTTATTATTGGACAATGCTTTCTTTAAATCTTGACATCACTGGTTTTATCCGGTTAAATGAAGTTTAGGGATAAAGAGAGAATTCATTCATTTCAAAATACACTTGTTTATTCTTTGGCCTTGTTATTATTTCATAGTTTAGCTCACATGTAGCTACAACGTGCTGCTTTGTCTGCCTTTAAATAGACTACCATTCAAGACTAATGTTACCAGTGTGTGCGCTGCAACAATACTGCCCCACTCCTGTGACATCCATGTGACCTGGGATATCTTAGTGCTAATTTATAAGGTACTTCAGCTGGGAACAGGTGAATAATGTGTTTGACCTTTTGTGCAACTTCACTGGCCACACACTTGAATAAAACATGGGGTTAATACTACTCAACTATTACAATTGATTCTTCATTATCCTTGGCCTCTTTAACACCTATAGATTAGATACAGTACATAAGGAGCATTTATTATTTGTAATCCTTTGTGGTTTTGCTTGTGCAGTGTATGTAGGCTAACATTATTCAGAGAGAAAGATAATTCATATTTCTGGAGCGCAACTGAGATTTAAAATTGCATCAGTCCCAATTATAAAGCCTTTAAATCCCAGGATGGATGTATAAAAAAATATACAGTAACCTAGTTTTGCCATAAACTTGGAACAAATTCTATAATCAGCCAAGTATTTTCGTGGAAAGATGTCACAGAAGTACAATCTTTACAGTTTCTCTCAACCAAGATGTAACAGTATGAAACAAACTAGTATAGGTCATGATCTATTGGACCAATATTTACTGCACAATTCTAAATAACCACTTTGTACATTTTGCATAACAGTACAATACAAAAAATGTAATACAATCTAAATAATGGAGTATAATAGAAAATAATAAACAATTAGTGAATGTATCTTGACGTAATCGATATTTTTTTTTTCCTTCTTTCTGTGCAGGTCAAGTCAGTGAAGACGGGCTCCATTTTCTGGGCCATTGGATGCTGCCTCTCCTATTTTTACATGGTATGTTTTTGTTTTCTGTGTCCTACATGCTTGCCAAAAACAACCCACAGCATAACAAACCCTGGCCAAAACACAAGAGCCACACAAACTCTGTTAATAACGCGCAATACACCTGGCGTTGGAAAATAAGGACGCATCAATACCCAGATCTCACACACACACACACACTCATGGTACAATTCAAAATGGTCCAAACATGCTCCGACAAGGCTGCAGTGTAACCTTTGTCACATTTCAAAATGGCAAATGTATAATTATTGTTACAGTTGTGATTATGCTTGACACTGTAACAACACATACATTTTAGACCTAGAAGAAATACATTTTAAACTCTCTTCACAGGTTTAATAATTGTTTAAACATGCTCAAAAAAACGCTGTAGTGTATTAACAGCCAAAACAGATCTTTTGGACAGTTTTCCTTCACCCACTGACGGCTCCAGGGTGAAGCATTGTAAGCCATGACGCCTCCTCCTTGACAACCCCAGACACTTGCTGACAATAGGCACAAAGCTTGCATACTGTGTGTCTTCTGTGAGGACCCCTTTGTGAGATGTGAGAGGTTGGTGGGGCTTGTTGCAACACAATGCCTCACAGTGCATTCTAATTTGTCATTAGCAGCACACAACTGAGTAACAATGCACTTTGCAAATGCCTGGATTATTACTGTAGACTATGAATGCACAGATTTTATTGTCAATAATGAGCCAGGGACGGAACGATTGGTTTGAGTTGGATCTAGGTGTGTTTTAAAGTATAGGGTTCTGTCTAAATACAAACTCTTGTTAAATGTAGTCTTTTTAGTCCATTAATGTTAACAAAAATATGTATACATACTCCAACACATCAATCGCCACCGTTTTCTCCAGCAGCACCAAACTTAATGGCTGTTTGAATATTGCATCTCATAATAATTGTATGGCTCTCAGGTGGGCTCGTGCTGCTGCCCATTGTCTCATTACGGAGCTCTGTGTGTTGCGAAAGAGTGACAAAACACACTCGGCATCCGGCTGCAGCCCACAGGGACTAGCGGGAATTTTACAACACTGATTATCTCCGCCGCCGTAAAAGCTCTGAACTGTTTGAGCCAGCATCAAAATCTCATGATGATCCCAAAGTATGAAAATGTGAAGCTACTATTTGCTTCAATAAAGATGTCATAAATTAATGTAATGGCAAAGAGTAATGTGTGATAATTGTGTTTTAGATTAGAGATCGATTCTTTCTTTTCTTGGTCGAAGCCATACCAAAATGTTTTAATGTAGAGCAGCTGATGGCTGGTTAGCTCTGCCAATATTTTGAGGTTAATATATAGGGCCAATTTTTATAATTCCCCCCCAATTATATGATAACTCTGTTACATTACTACAAGCCACTGTTCTACTCAATACAAGTCAAATAAAAAAAGTCTATGATTTTTAAAACTCAACACAGCCTTGTCTTACTGTAATCTCCTTTGTATCTTAACTAAATATTAACCCTTTAAGCTTTAAAGTTTAAAATGCAACTATTGGCAAGCCGATATGTCAGTCTGTCTTGATTATGGCAGTGAAGACTACATGACTTTTTGTTTGGAGGAGAGTGAGGTTGCCATTTTATACCAAAAAACGTCTGTGAGTCCAATCCCGGGAAGACCAAATGGGCGCCGCAACAAAAGGTGTGCGATTAGTAGTTTCAAACCTGGTGGGTTAAATTGCAGCGCTTAACAATGCGCGGCACTCTGCAGCTTTGAACTCTACTAGGTGAGTCACAGTTGTGTATCAAATTATTTCCAAGTGGAATATCAGTAGACATTTTGCAACTAGACCTTTGTGCCAACTCATTATATTATAATGGAATTGGTTTCCTAATGTTACTAGAGCTTCGGTTTGATTGTGTTAAACTAGACACGCACATTTTGTCTTGAACGATGACTTATCAGACCTCTCAAATTGCATTTCACAGACAGGTTGTTCAGACAGTGGAGCATTGCAAGGACAGCTTTTACTATAAGACATCTGGTGTACTGATAATTGATAGATTTCACAAAATTGTATTGCCCTTTTGTCAAAGATTGTAGCGGGGGGTCTCCTTGACTGAACAGTTGAAAAGTATAAATTACCAGACCCCTGCTGCAATCAATGACTGCTTTCATTTTGGCCCGATCTTGTCAGATCTGTACAATCTGTAATAATTGGCGGTATATTTCTGATTATTTGATTGCGAAGGACCTTGGGCTACCATTTACTCCATTTTCATTTACCGTACTAACTACACACCATTTACCATTTGCATTCAGATGACAGGTATAATTTAGACTCTAAGCCTGGTGATGAAGAAAATGAAATATATTTATACTGTATCACTGGGTCAAAAAATGTACCCAGAGATCCGGGGCGTTCTGACAGGAGTTAAAAGCCTTCCATTCAAATGAGGGACTTGCCAAGTCATTTTGACCTTGTTAATTGCGCTCAGGAGGTTTGAACCAGTGACTTTTAACTATTGTAGGATTGCTTTCTCACTTGTCACTGTTGCTCTGATAAAGAGTGCATATTTCTTTATACAAACTTTCCTCATTAACAGTTTGTCATATGTATTTTCAGGTTTCTGCTTGGGGCGGCTACGTTTTCATCATCAACTTGATCCCGCTCCATGTGTTCGTGCTGCTGCTGATGCAGAGGTTCAGCCGCAGAGTGTATATAGGTGAGACACGGTGCTCTCCCACGCTTCGATGTACAAACATGAATATTTTATGTCCACATTAATTCTCAGGCATAAAAAGACGACTTTAGCAGTTTACAATGATGCTCATTTCACATTCAAAAGCGGTTCTGGAGAAGTGAAGGGCCAGCGCAGAGGGCAAAACAACTGTGTAGTCAGCAGTCAAGAGTTTCTCTGATATATATTTGCATGCATTTATTTTATGGAGCTGTCCGCCTTATCAGTGTCTGGCTTGGACATGGCCATGTTGAATGAATACATACAAAGAATAAAGTTGTTGATTAAAAAAAACGAAATGAGAGAAAAAAAAAACATCTTTTAGACTGAAACGTCCCAGGGGGAAGTCAAAGCTTTTTGCTATCATCCTTCATTTAATGAAACTATACTTGCTAGTTGTAGGATGTTTACACTCTAAGAGGGGGCCATTTTATCACCGGATATTCACTGACACTTCCAGTTGTATTTGAAATTGCTGACAAAATGGAAAGTAAGAAGAATTCTTAGAATAATTTGACTTCTCCCTTCCTGTCCTTAGTGTGTTAAATGTGTCTGTTAACCTACGCCACAGAAAGTATCATTGGGCTACACAGTAAAAGACTCTGGGGAAGTGAGAAAAAGCAGTAGGAAAACCTAGAATCTGAAAAAAATAAAAGCTACCATCCTTAAAAGAGATTGTCTTTTCAAATATTCTGTACCACTCCATCATGAATGATTTAAAAGTATACTTTTATTTCCATCCTATCGTGTAAGGTATGTATTTGCCCTGCCGTATCTGTATTTTGCGGCATTGTTGGGCACAAATATGTTGTTTTGAAAGACAAGGACATGCAGGGTGGTGATATTTAGAGAAACCCATTGTAAATGGTAGTAGTAAAATCCAAAAAGTTTTATTAAAGTGTTTTATTTATTGATTACCCTGTTGGCAAAAGTATGTAATAGTCATATAATATAGAGGAACTGTGTGAGGAAGTCTGAAGCCTTATGTCAAAGACGGTGTGCAGTATCTAAAGCTGCTCAAACTCCAGTCTAAAGCAGCGGTAAAGAAAAGTCCTGAATAACACTATTGGCTACATGAATAATTTAGCATGCTCTGTTCTTCCCCTGTGCTCTCACCTTGGTCTCTCTGAACACCAGGGCAGACATACTGACTCCATATACTTTCACAGAATTAGAGTGGATTTGCATTTTGGATTACTGCACTGCAAGTAAGCAACGCAAACATGCCAACACTGCTTAACACGCCGACTTGCAGTTGCATTGATAATTGGGATTTAGACCTGGTTATTGCATTTTCGTTGCCTGGTTTAGTTCTGGTTAACCCTGATTGAGTCCTTAATGATATTTTGGTCATGTCTGTCTTCACCGCCCCCCCTCTGCGACCTGTATTATTCCCAGTCTCGCTCAGTCCATTCAGATCATCGAGTGCGTATAAAGCAGGTGTATTATTGTGACGCCTGCCGGGAACCATCTTCTCCGGGATGCCTCTTCGGTTACGGGATGGTCCTGTTGTTCTGCCAGCTCAAAACTCATTAGGCTTGACATCAGAGGGTTCTCACAAGGACACACTTTGAGACACACACTTAGACTTTGACTTTGAAATGGAGAAAAAAAGCTCTGTTCTGCAGCCCCCATAGGCCCTACAATAACACTGTTTTCTGATCTAGTCTGACTTTATTTATTGTCAGTACAATATGTTAAAATCTGGTATTTCAAGCAGTAGTATCCTTTTTAAATAATATAATTTTCCATTGGCAGATTGTGCCATTGTATTATCTATTATAGAGATGGATTAGTTTAATTCCATACTAAGGAACATTCCCACCCTCGTCTTGTTTAGTTTTTCAATGACTGACTGTGCGTAAACCTGCAGCCAAATGAAGCTATAAATGAAAAGGGGAACAACTTTTTTTATATGAAGGTGCGAGGTGTTTGCATTAGCCTCTATCATTGCTCTTTTCTGCTCTAACTAAATGAAGGAAAAATGTCAAAATTCCAAATTAGTTATTTACCATGCAGGCCCAAGTTCTATTTACAGATATTTCCCCCTCAGTGTGTTCCTATATGTTTACCAAATATTGATTATAAAGTGGCGTGCGGTGACTTTTCATTCAGGCAAGCAGAAAGTCACGTTGTGGCGATACTACAATTTCAGTTTTGATACTAAGGAAAATACTTGATTCTCTAGATTTAAAATGCTCTTTTTAAATGAACAATGGCAGATGCTATGATGAATTATAAAAATATATTTTCATAGATATATATATATATCTATATCTATATATATCTATATATATATATCTATATATATATAATCTATATATATATCTATATATATATATATATATATATATATATTCTATCTACTAAAATTAGCCAACTCACCTCTTCAATGCCACAATTAACCCAATTATTGAAATAATTTTAACAGCGACATATTACAGCTTTAGAATGGATAACTACGCGAAACAACATTTATGATGAGATGCTCACAATAACTGTGAAATGCACTTATAATCATTCCTCATTTACCACAAAAGTAACATAAAAACATCAATGCTTTACAACAACTGTGATAAAACTCACCTTACTCGCTCTTTATAAATGTCCCGTTATTCCTTTGTCGCTGTTGCTTCATAACATAGTCGTGTCAGACGAACGCTCCTGTCATTTCACTGGTCAGACTGGGATCCTCCTTTGCACCAAACTAGCTCACTATGTTATTGACCGCCTGTATTTCTAACTACCGGTAACTTCTAAATCATTAGAAACACAAACATAGCCTTAGCTACGAACAAAGACTTTTTGTTAAAGTCACTTGTTGAAAGTTTGCTGCGTTGCCGTCTTCCTGCTGCACATGCGCAGTTTGGGCACAGGATCACAGTCTGTTTACTTATCTGGTTTTCCTACAGGTTTATTCAGCTCGGTTTAAGCCTGTGTTGTCCTCAGGACCTCTAAAAGAAGCTGCTTTCCGCTCTGATTCTAAAAGCTCATGCTAGGTGCTCCCAGTGGTCAAGTGTTTAAGCACAGCACACACATGCTAGGCTCCAAGTGCAGCCGGCAGCAGTGTCGCGAGTTCGATTCCTGACTCCGACATTTACGGCATGTCCTCCTTTCTCTCTCATTCCCGATTTCACACCACTTTCCAGTCAATAAAGCTATAAAGCCTACGGGCCTCAAAAAAAAAAAAAAAAGGCTCATGTTAAAGAGCGGAACATGAACGGGCCTCTGAATAAGGTCATAGATTGCGCCGCTCTGGAAAAAGGGGAATCATGCTTCCCAGTTCCCACAGTACTGGCCAGCGGCCTGCAGAGGCCATTAAAAGACACCGTGACTTCAGCCAAGCTTCGGCAGCAGAAGCGAGGGGAAAACTGGCTTATTTGGATATATTTCGGAACAATGTAAATATAGTTGTGGCGCACAGTAATTTCAGATTTTTTTGGCCAATCACTGATTGCCTTGATTGCCCTGACCGTACGCCACCGGTAAAATGGTTACACATATTACTTCCTTTAATCTGGTAACAAATCATTGTTTTGTGTTTGCGCTGTAAACATTACATTAGTTCCTGTTGTGGTTTGGGACAAAAATACACTGGCTTGCCATTTTCCAATGGTGTATGTCAAAACAGTAACTCAAAATGGTTGACTACCTCCCTATTCTGATGTATGTATGCATGCAGTCTCAAATCTCTTGCTATCAAATTTTGTATTTATTTATTTTTTTAAACTTAAAACACAAAACAAACAGCATGACCAGAGAGTGATTTTAAAAATGAAAATACAAATAGACCTCAACTAAACAACAAAATAAACATAATCATGGCACAATTAAACTACAATAAAATTCCCATCTGGTCCACAGTCGGTCAAATGTGTCCATTTCCAAATTAAGTCTGAATGTCATCCATTTGTCTGTCTTTAACTATGTCAGTCCAGTCCTTTATCGTTGGTGGTTTGTTTCAGTAATTTTTTTTGTCATGGCCTTTTTTCCTGCTACTAAAGTACATTTCAAAGGTATCCATTTACTGTGTCCTTGGTTTGAGTTTTGAGGCCTAAATACATAGTTCTAAAATTGAGTGGGATAGCAGTGTCAAAAACAGTGCAGTGCCTTGTTAATTTCAGTTCCAATATTTTTTAGCAAAACAGTCCCAAACCCTGATGCCTCCTGGCTGCCACAGATTCGCCAACATTTAGCATTTCCTTGTGAATAATGAGCACTTTAACATGACGTTATGAAAAAACCGTGACGCATTTTTCCAACAAAATTCCCTCCAGAGATGGGATTTTGTGGTCCTCTACATTATGTACACACATTTTCCCACTCTTTGTTCGTCAAAACAAGCTTACCTTCTCTTTCCCATTTGGTTTTAATATTTTTAGTAGAGTAGCTGTCCAGATCAGCAATGCATTGATACCATTTAGATATTAGTCCCCTTTTAAATTCTGATTTTTTATAAGCCTTGATAAAAAAAAATTCAGTCAGAGGGTTATGATGATCAGTAGTTTGTCCAAAGCTTTGTAATGTAAATGTGAAATGCATTAGCCTTATTCAGTGCTTTTAGCAAAACAAACAACACTATACACTGTCATGCATTATTCATTGACTCACAACACACATATGTTGGGGAAGGATAATAATTCAGTGATGGAAATCTGACCACAATCGTATCATATTTCAGAGGAAAGGTGGATGAGGTGACTTGTCCCTGGATATGACAACAGAGTAGAGGTAGAGGGACAGAACCTCCAGACTTCTTAAAGCCAGGTTATGAAAATCTATCACGTTCCTTGATCCATCTCCTTTACCTCTGTGTCTCCTTTTTATGCTTTTGCAAATTAAGTACAACCATTACATGCCCACATGGAATACCTACAAGGACTATACAAGCATGCATGTAACAGCTTGACTTTAGTGGAGACAAAGTCATCGTTGTAGAGTAGATCAGTAGTTTAGGGACAAGATTGCTAAAGACATACTAACTTTGACTTTTTCAAATACAAATACAACCACGCACACTTTAAAAACTCACCCCAAAATCCACAAAACACAATCTTCTCCCCTATTGACCGGATGGTTAGATAACATGCATGCAAACCAGATTATTTAGGCCAATAACACACATCATGGCCTGTAATGGCAGCAGCAGACATGAGTTCGAAAGATTGGGGTTGTGCCCAGAAAAAAATGGGCAACTCCATGTTCCAATCAGAGTTTCCCTACTGCGGTTTGTTAATGTTTCAACTGGGCAAATTGTTTCGGCACAGACACAGATAAACAGCAAGTGTTGGAATGACTGTAGAAGACTGATGGGCTCAAATAATCTTGTGATGTCTGTTGAACAAGATCCCCAAGGTACACAAAAGCCCTACAAATATGTTTTGTTTTGGAAGTTTTCAATACTGGAACATTTGGAACTTTTTTCAATACTGCTATAGTAATAGCTATTTTTATTTATTTTTTTCATTTGAGATTGACAAAGGATTTGTTCTCCTTTCCTTTAAATGTTCACTATTGTAATTTTTCTGGTGGAATGTCGGCCACCTGCTTGTCTCCAAGGAGATGTTATTTATATGTATTTATTTGATAGGTACTGCGCATATTCATGACCATCTGTAACAGTTACAGTGTAAATCTGACAGATTATTGCAAATATGCTAGTTATCTGTTGTCCCAAGGCTGGTAACATAGAAGACAAATAAAATCCTGCAACACTGCAATATTCCCTACCAATCATTTTGAAGCTGTTATAGCATCGTCATGTTTTATTTTCTCCTCTTCCAGGGAGTCCTGATAAAAGCTGGCTGCAGGTTACATGAAATACAATATTATAGAAACCGACACAGAAAACAAACACACATTTATATAAGAACACAATTAAAAACAATGGCATCAATCAATGACGTGTGTTTTTAGAAGGTGTTTAAAACGACCAATACTGGGCGATCAAGTAAGGTGTATGGATTCCTGCATCTTATTCCACACATGTGGTGCACTGAAGCTGAAAGCTCAGACCAAACACTTGGCACCTTGAAAAAAAAAAAAAGACACTGTGCTGTATTTGGAGGTGTTCTCAGGAGACTATTAATGTATAGTGGCAGTTTACCAGTTAGAGCCTTAACAATAAAGACAAATTGATGAAGTCTCCGTCCACTGAGCTGGTTCATGCAATGTGCACGGGTGTGACCGTACATTTACACCCGTAACAAAGCTGCCCGAAAAGTAACATCCAACTTCTTTAAAAGGGATTGAGAGGCGTGCGTATAAAAGATATCACCATAGTCTAGTACGACCCGAAATGTGATTCAGCTAGTAACAGTTTCAATGAGAAAGGAACAGAACTCCTTTTACACTTTAAATAGTATTGAGTTTGAGGCAACCCCGACCGAAAAGGCAAGATTTTGTCATGGTGTTGGCGATTGGATTTTCTTCTGAAATCATGAAGGAAAAATGTATATATGATCTGTTTGGGACAAACACAAATTTGGGTAATGACCTTTTGCTTGCATTCAAGCTTTTTTGAGAAGGATTTTGTCGTTCTTTTGCCGTTACAAAGCCTCTAAAACGCCTGAAACTTTAAAACGTATCGTTCACATCGTTCTTCTTCATCTCCCGCCATCCAATTGTGGTCTGTTATTTGCTGCTCATTAACCAGACTGGTGAAGCCTCCGCAGCCATGAATCCTGCTGTGTACGCCGGAGAGAGACATGCATGGTCTTCTCTGGTGCCAACTCGTCAAACCAATGAAGTGAAAATGTAGCTCGCGGTGCCAGTTTTTGAACGTCTTTATTTCCCAGGCCTGTCTCTGTGCATTCTAATGAGGCTGCACCTTTACAACTGCGATTGGCTGCTCCCCTGCGACTACTCAAGTTTTGCAAGTGATCTATTGTATACCTGTTTTTTCCAAGATAACCCTCATGGACTTGTTCGAAACGGTTTTCAAATCCTGTTGGGGTCTTTTGCTTTTCGTTTTCTTGGACCGGAGTGTGTAAGCTTTGACTGTCAATCTTTATTTCTGCTTGTATAGAGCGCCAAGGACAGTAGAAATTGCATAGAAGGAGTTTTTGTTGACTTGTCCTCTTTAGTGAAAGCTTTAGCTGGGCATGACGACCTAATTTGCAGATTTACTCACAATGTTTGACCTAGATTGTATTGTAACCCATTTTGTTTCTATCTCTCGCAGCTTACAGCACCTTCTACATCATCGGCCTGGTCCTTTCCATGCAGATCCCCTTTGTGGGGTTTCAACCAATCAGGACCAGCGAACACATGGCTGCTGCAGGTCAGAAAACTGTCACCTTGAATTATAGGGAAACAAGAGTTTAAATGGGTAATTCTCTACTGGTGTGGCCAAAAATGGCTCAGTCGCTCGCATGTTCTGTGAAATCCTTCTAAAATACAAAACAGTTGAGTTCACAAAGTATTCACACAGACACATTATATACCTGCTTTTTACAGTCTTCATTTTCATCGTTCATTTTTAACTTTTTGCAGCAGTCCACATGTTTTGCTCACTTACCTACTGCATTCCAAGCTAATTATTGACCACGATCAGTTTATAAGCGCTTTTCATAATTTTCAGAGTGTGTTGTCACGGTAAAGCTAACAACAACTAGCATGATAACGACGCAAATCCTGATTAGCGGAAAATAAAACGCTCTATAATTAGACACAGAGAGTGCACAGTAGACTCATTTTCACCCTAAAGCTGCTTTTACACTATATCTCCACTGGGGCAAAATGGATTTGACTTTATTACACGAATAAAAATAAAATAAAATGCAGCCCCTTCTTTCAGTGGAAAGTACATTTGCCAATACCATTTTGACAGTAGGCCTCACTTGCGTTGCCTTGACATTTATCCACACACATTAAGAAGTATATGCAAGTAAAGAATGTAATAAATATATATATATCAAAGTTTAGTAAGTGAACATGAACAGTTACAGTATAGTATAGTTGTAGTGTTTTTACTGCCCATGAAAAGACATTGTAACACTTCACTTCCTGAAGCATTAACTTGTGTGTTTTTCGTTTGTATTCTGTTGCAGGCGTGTTTGTGCTGCTGCAGGTCTATGCTTTCCTCCAGTATCTGAAGGACAGACTCACACGGCAGGAGTTTCAGACGCTCTTCTTCCTTGGCGTCGCTCTGGCTGCTGGAGTTGTGTTCCTCTCGGTTATCTACTTGACTTACACAGGTACACATTTATTTTGTTTTACGAGTATGATTTAGATGGACCCAATTCATCACACCATGGACAATTAATTACCACATTAGCAAGTGTAAACAAGAAAAGCACAACAGTGGAGCCCATAAAAAAATCTTTTAACAAGGAATAAAATCATAATTAGGTGAATAATTAAAAGACTGTGTTGGACTCAAAGATTTAGATAATAATATGCATAATATGCGTAATTTAAAGTGTATTATTTTGAATCTATCAAACCATTTTTATTTACTAAACATGATCTGTTCTTGGCTTTACATTTCCTTAGAGCAAAACAATGGACATTACATTCAGTTTAGAGAAAGCTTTTAAAATGGTGCAATAAGCTGGGAATTGATGCAGTGTTATTTAAATGTATGGAGGGATTATTATGATGCAAAATACATTTGTCTAGCAGACACAGACAGCCATACTTACTGATCATACCATTTTAATACTGGAGGGTTTGGATGCCACATATTGAGCTATAAAGTACCCTAGGACCATGGGAAAAGACAAGTGCACTGCCAAGAAACAGAGATTGTGAGCTTTGACTCTATAGTTGCTACTGGAACTTTAGCGTGAGCTCTTTTGTTAGTAACATTAAATGTAACACCACAATATTTAGTTTGGTTCCCCAACAATAAGATTTCACTATTCAAATTGAAAGGATTTTCCTATCAATTTAGAATCTAAAATTACATGAAATCACAGGTCTAAATACTGATTTGAAGTTGTACATTTAAGAAAGCCATGTGTTTCATTCAAATTAGAGTGTCCTATTATATTCTTAATTTGTAGAGAATTGTATAAATTGAATTTCTAAGTTTGGTTTCTCAGGGACCATGTACAGGAGCATTAATCAAAGGAAACATTGAAGAGATGCTTTGTACCATCTGCAGTCCCCGAGTCATCAGTATAGTACATACAACGTACAAACAGCATAGGGCAATGTAATGCATATACATACATAGTACAATCGTTAATTCATTCATTTTATAATAAAAATACCATAACAATAATAATCTGTTTACCCTTCCCACCCTACTCCCTACTGTGTACTTAATCAAGTAGAGTTTAGGAAAGTTTTTTGAAATACTACAAATGTACTAATGTCAGAAAGCTGATTGGTCCTGGGCAGTTTTCCTTTAGGTTTGCTGCCTTGGCCATATTAGAACTTCCAAAATAGTTTAACAGAATAATTTATACCATTGATGTTACATTCGTTAAATTGTTGGCGCTAGATGGATTGTGAGAAACAAGACCTCCACCAAGGCAATTGCACACAAATGTTCAGTTTTGCACACCTGAGCATTCACTTTTGAGTTTCTTGAGATATTTATACTACAATAAATTATAAACTACAAAAAAACAAAACAAAACACAAAATAAACATTATTATTTTGTTAATCTGAATCTTACCTCCACCAGTTAGGCTAATTCATAATTTTTTAAAAAAAGCTGACCTGAATGCAGCTAGTATCATAACGTGCACCCACACATAAAACACATTTATTGAATTGTATTTTTCCAGTGTACAAGCTGTAATTCATTTTATGGATTTGTTTTTTCAGCCTTTTATTTGGGCTAATGCCAAGAAATAAATGCATTTGTAGGAGGTGATTGATTCAACTGGTGGTAGTGATCAAGCATGTGGACCATTTAATAAGGAAACTCTGAACGTAAAATATCCTGAAAGAATTCCTAATACGCCATCATTTTATGCTCAAGAACCAAGTGAATATTTCTATGCATTTCCGTCCCCCTCTGTCCTTGCCGGCCTCGTGCAGACACTTAGCTGCTCTGATGGGCATGTAATTAAAAGATTAACTTGTGTTTTAGCAGCATTTGAAGCGTAACATGTAAAAGCTATTGGTGTTTACGCTTACTACAGCCCTGCTTGGACATCACACATTTATTACAAGCGGCAGGGAGGCCATTTTTGCAACTCGACACTGACCATTAGCTCCTGCGTCCTCGTTTGTCACTGCAGCTGCCCAGAGAAATCTCATTAGCGACTGCGTTATGTCCTCACCACACACACGGACGTTTATATTGCATTTTATGTGACTGTTTTGATCAAATTACCAGAAGATTTATAATACGATAAACAAATACAATTGAAAATGTTTGTCCAGAAAATTAGTAATGATCTTAAAGCACGGCTCACCTTGTTGTAGTAAAGTCTAAAAATGTAGGGTATTTATTGTGAAGTTGTGGGTTGAAGCTGGCAGAAAAATAAGCAGAAGGTTTTGAGACGTAAAAAAGTAATTGTATTTGAATAAAATGTGATGCCCATCGACACAATGAGCTCATCACGCCAGCATCATGTGATCAATACAGCAGCGAGATGTTACATGTCCCAACCATGTGTGTCCACTTCACTGATCTCCACTCTTACTTAGACATTTGGCAATTACGAGCAAAGGAGTAAAAAAACTTGTATTGCTACTTTTTTCACTTCAAGTGATTTAATCCAGCCCACGACCCATCTTCCAAATATGAAAAGAAAACAACATGTCTTGTTTACTGATTTATTTCTGTTTAGACCAGGTTTGGTCTGGTTTAATCCCAGGTTAACTCAGATTTAGACTTGATTCTGGGTTAGTCCTGGTTCAGACCTGGTTGGTTCTAGTCTAGAACTAGTTGTTCTGGTCCAGTTCTGGATGGGCCATTTTGCCAAGCAATGTTTATTTCTCACAGAAATCTAATCTATCAGTAGTTATTTTATTGTATTAACTCAATTCATCAAAATAGTGTTGAGGATATTTGGTGCGACCCAAATTACAGTAGTGGCGTGTTGTGCACCTCCGGCCCAGAGGTCTTGGCCCGCCGAAATATCTGGCCCGCTGGAAACTTAAGTTGAACAGCCCTGGTGTATTGTATGTCAAGTAGCTGTTTTTACTTATTGGTAGTCTATGTATTATAGTTGTATCACATCCAGGATTTTCCAACACCAAGGAAATCATAATTAAGAGTTCAATGAGATCTGGTTATGTTATGAAACCATTTGGAGAATGGCGACGTCAATAGTGAAGGGAGCCCTGTGATCTATGTTTGTTTAAATGTACTTAGAATCCCCATCTAACTACGCCCATCTGTCTGTTTCTCCTTCAGGCTACATCGCGCCGTGGAGTGGGCGCTTCTACTCCCTGTGGGACACTGGGTAAGTCGTTGCAACCAGTGTTTGGGACCATCTCACGGTGGGACGGGGTAATTAATGGGCTTTAAATGAGCTACTCTGCAACAGCTGTAGCATAAATCTCCGAAAGTGTATTGGATAAAATGCTGAGGAGAGGCGCAGTCACTGTCCCATGGTAGATTTATACCTCCTTGTCTGCCGGCTCATTTAGCGTGAAGTCCTGCGCTGCACAGAGACTCGGCACTAGGTAAAAAGTTGTTCTTTGTACTGTATGTGACAGGACATCGTTAACTTATTCTTCTTTCTCTCCTATGGAACATGCCTATAGTACATGTAGTTCATTCATAAAACATACTTTAATAAAGGTGTGGAGCAGTGTGTTAATTGTGTGCCCATTAGAGGGACAGCTATTTGCCGTTGTGTCCTTAGGCAAGGATATTCCTATGGGAAAATAACTCCTTTTATTTCAGTCTACCTGTAAAATCTCCTTTTGTGGTAAATGTACCACAAAAATGGGACATTGTGACAGTCCTACTTGTGCCCTCTCGGCGGACACTGTGTTTAAGTGTTAGTGTCCACGCCTCGGTATCTTTAACTGTCTGGGTTTGAAGGGGTCTGAAGGAAAGGAGAGTTTTGCTGCAGTGCAGTAAAACTAAAGGGGTCATCCACCAGATAACTGACATCAGCCAAAACAGATTTTCCCACAGCTTCAGCATCAATAGGCTTTAGGCTCGTGGAATACAGACTCACTGTTATTCCGGATTATACTAATGATCTGAACGATATATTAACCGCTGTTTACAGTATGCCATGCTTAATCTGGGGTAAAGCATATTTTCTTTTTGAGATGAATGTGTTTGTACTTGGTCCCTGTTAAATAAACTACTCCATTAATCTAATGCAAAACCAAGTCAATTTGTAAATGTGTCAGATTATATGTTTATTTTATGCCATGTCTCATCAGTTGGATACTAAATTGCTATGAAAATACACATATCATGGGTTTTAAGTAACGGTTGTAAGATATTCCTTGCATTTACAAAGTATCAATCCTGTGAATGCACACAAGCCTCTTCAGAACCCTCAACTATCCCAATAAACATTTCATTAGCCTGACAATCTTCATAAACTTGCTGCAATATGATTTTGTCTACTAGCAGCTAATATAATTATGGTTTATGTCCAGTCAGTGGGTTGTGCACACTAATAATGTAATGTAATGTCTCTACACGCAAGAGATGTTAAATTTCAATATTTTTTTTACAATTAAATCTGATTATATCGTGGGTTTCACTATGGGATAAGCAGAACAATCATTTTAACTCTCCGAATTATATAAAAAATATCAAACCACTAATAATCTAGTAGTCTATTTGTAATTCAGTTTAAAGTTAAATTGCAGTAGAAACAGCGGGATTTGTAGTAAGAAAGAATCCAGGCTCGAGTTGATATTTGCTGACCAGGCTTCTCAAACCCTGTGCGTCTCCTTTTGTGTCTCCAGTTATGCAAAGATCCACATCCCAATCATCGCCTCGGTGTCGGAGCACCAGCCCACAACATGGGTCTCCTTCTTTTTTGACCTCCACATCCTGGTCTGCACCTTCCCCGCGGGACTCTGGTTCTGCATCAAGAACATCAATGACGAGCGAGTGTTCGGTGAGGCGTGTGCTCTAAAAGAGGATGGACTTAGCTTTATTCCTGGATTGATTTTGTATTTATACTCGGCCCATGTGTTCGCCCTGGTCAAAATATACGCTAAAGATGAGAGTAATTCACGGTCTAGAGGTTTTCAATTAACTACAGTATACAGTATACTTAAGAACTGTAACATCTTCTTTTAACTTGATTCCATGCATTTTTTCCATTCTCTTTTGTCTCTTCGCAGTGGCCTTGTACGCCATCAGTGCAGTGTATTTTGCTGGCGTTATGGTGCGTCTGATGCTCACCCTCACGCCGGTCGTCTGCATGCTCTCGGCTGTGGCCTTCTCCAGCGTGTTCGAACATTATCTGGGAGACGACATGAAGAGGCAGAGTCCACCGGCTGAAGACAGCAGCGACGAGGATGACAAGAAAAACGCAGGGAACCTCTATGACAAGGTGAGGCTTTTTACCGGGATTATGAAGAAGATATCGCATCCCTCTAAGATTGCAGTGTTTGATTGAGGTTGGGGCAGGTAGTCTAATCTGCAGGTTTTGTAGTGTAACAGACAAAGCCTTATCACTTCTGCTCAGGCCTAATTATTGATAATATTGTAAATGTTGTTTTTAAGATGTGCAAAAGTTGAATATTAGGTATATTGTTAACAATATGTCCACAAATGTGTCCAAAAGAGCAGATGATAAAAATAAAAAGTGTGTTCTAATCTTACTAACAAAGGCATAAAGTGATGTTTCTGCTGTTATGTGGGTCATTTTTACAGTCCTTTTACAAATCCTTAATTTATAAATGTAAGGAGGTGGACACATTTTGGCACCTTTCTGTTGGTTTGCCAAAATATTTCTTTCTTGCGATAGAGATACTGTAAGAAAATTGGCATATTCATTTTTGACCAAATCAATCCCATACCCTGACCTCACCTGAAAGTGCCCAGTAGAAAATTGGGTCACATTAAAACATTTAAGTGATTCATTGTTTGTTCTGGTTGATTAAAAGTTTTAAAAGCCACATCTTATTTTAGCCATTGAGCTTCATGCAAGCTCATTTCCATAATTCTGTGAACAATGTGGCCTCAAAACAACGCTCTGTTTCAAATTTCCCGTATTTTTTACGGCAGCTGGAGCCCCGGAGGTTTCCTGTGCTGTTTTTAAGTCCATAAATCAGCTCCAGACTCGTTCTACTGTCAATTCGCATACATTACAACTGTGTGTTACATTAGCATGTCGGGGCAGGCTAGCTTGGGTTTATTTCCACATGGCAATTTTCTCAGATGCTAGTAGATTTTAGTGCCAACACCAATCCTGATGAGGAAACGGCTGACTTGTAGAAAGTCATTGTCTTTTAATGTACACATGATTTTAAAACATGAGAAGCCAAAGCAAAGGTACTCATGCATTGTTTGTTATTGGCCTTTAAACCTGCTCTTATGTCTCCTTTAAGACGTTTACATTTGATTGTGGCCCATAACGCTGGTGGACATTTTTGCATGCACATATAAAGCTGTCCACGTTTCAGTGTGAGACTGCAGCCTGTTGATGTTCTGGAATAATAATCCTGATTTACATATTTATAGTTTTTGGATTTGGCAGTGAGAATGAAGCAGATGCCATTTTAACAACAGATTTCAACTACCAGTGCTCTCTATGAAACACAAAGGACCACTGAGTTTGGAGTGATCTCGTTTTAGCCAGTATTTCACTGAAAGAGTTTTTAAACTACGCCTGACCTTGATGCACAATGCCATCTCCTGTTCCTCAGAAACATGGGACTTGTAGTGCTTAAATAGTCAGAAAATTCAAGGTTTCAAATGGGAATCTGTATTTTAAAAAATTATTGTAAAGCCTTAGATGCCAAAGTAATGTCCCATAAATGTCACTAGGCTCCAATCAAGTCGTCTGCCTTTACGTACGATCAATATTCAAATGATTCTTGTTTTTGTGCGGCATAACTCTGCTGTCATTCTTTCTCTACTCTTCTTACAAATCTATGCAGTGGGAATAATGGATTGCAAACGTATTGGTCGTCTCCCTGAAAGGAGCTAGTGAATAAATAGACTCAATAAAACGGCTCCAGCAGTTAATTCTGAACCTGTGAATTTTCTTGGTGGGAACGATTAACACTCTGGCTTTCGCAATAACAACTCATCTTTATGGTCAAGCTGTCGTCTCGTCAAACCATAACCTTTAGAAATGCCATTTGCTTAGATTTTTATTGAAGGTTTGGTTGTAAATTTCAGACAGGGGACAGTATAAACACTTCAATACAGTGAGATACTAGTGACCGATTTTTGTGGTTGAACTTATTATTATGCTATCATCACTGGCACAAAGTTGAGTTCAGAACCACCAATAATGAAGTTGGATATTACATTGGGACCTAACCAGCCCTAAACTAGGTCTGTGATAAAACAGGACTTAAGCTAGGGCCACACCAGGTCTCGGTCAGCCTCCATGAACCACTGGTATGGTTTTGTTTCTTATTTATTTATTTTACAGGCCGGAAAGGTGCGAAAACACGTGTCGGAGCAGGAGAAAGCAGAGGAGGGCCTTGGACCGAATATCAAGTCCATAGTGACTATGCTGATGCTGATGTTACTTATGATGTTCGCCGTTCACTGCACATGGGTCACCAGTAATGCCTACTCCAGCCCCAGCGTGGTGCTAGCATCCTACAACCACGACGGGTGAGAATAAACAAACAGTAAATAATGGTGCCAATCGTGTGTCTATATTTAGTAAACCTTGGCAGTTATGTCGCTCGGAGAAAGAGATTAATTATATTATATTATATTAAATAAAGTTGGCGGACTACTTATTGCAACAGTCAATACTGTTAAATCCAATCATGTTCACACTGTTCCCTGCATGATCACGACGCCGGTTCTTTCTATTATAAAATGTCTATTGCTTTTCTGGACATATTTCAGTTTGTGTGTTTTTTGTTTTCATTGTATAATACTTATACTACACATGGTATAAGATTCAGCTGTGTGGTTAGCTGTTTGTTTGCATATTTGGTTCCTGAAATTCCTGAAATTGGCGAATTCAGTAACAGTATCAGTTTATTAACATATACTAAATAACAATTTAAATTGTTGGAACATTTTGTAATGGACCTCTGCTCATGATTGAACATGTTACACTTTTCCTCCAGGTCTCGTAACATCTTGGACGACTTCAGGGAGGCGTACTATTGGCTGAGGCAGAACACCGATGAGCACGCCCGAGTCATGTCCTGGTGGGATTACGGCTATCAGATTGCTGGCATGGCCAACAGGACCACCCTCGTGGACAATAACACCTGGAACAATAGTCATATAGCTCTGGTAAAAGACTACTTATTGCACATATCGTAACCACATTTTAGAAATGCTGTTTTGGGCAGATGCCTACATTCTCTTTGCTTTTGTAGCTGCTGCAGTATTGGGCTCTCTTTTACTTTTTGAAAAGTAATTATGACGCGACATAAAAATCAAATATAATAGGGGTGTAACATTTGAGGAATCTCACAATTTGATTTGGGTCGCGATTCAATACCTAACATTTTATTAATCACAATTCTGTCACGATTCTTAAAATATTGAAATGTCATGCACGTTGGGTAAGAGGGTCATATGTCGCCGCATTTGTCCACGTGACACTGCGGAGGTGTGGTGCAGATACACTGCACGCTCCGTAGACTGCCAGGATGTGGCTGCTGTGCAGTTTTAATGTTATTTTTCAGCGTGCATCTGTCAGTTTCGCATCGCGACACGTGTATGATGTGCATCGTGACATTTAAGAATCGCGATGCATCGTGGCACCCCTAAAATATAGCTTGAAACACTTGTCTGTCTGTCTGCAGGTGAAGGCAGGCTCAGTTGTGATTGCTGTACCTTTTTTAAACCAGAAAAATCTGTATCTGCTGCAAATGCTTTGGTGTATGGTGCCACTTAGTGGACATATGTAACATTACGTTTCATGCAGAATCCAAAAGATCAGATGTGTATATTTTTTTTGTTCATTCTTGTGTTTTTGTTTTCTTTTGTTAATGACCTTTTTACCACTACAATCAAATAGAAAAAAATCTAACTTTCACAAAATACCAACCAAAATATTATCTAAATGATTATATGCTTTTTAAGTTTTAAGTAGAAAAAATCAGTTTAAACAGTTGTATCGTTTCTCCCTTTTGTTTCCTTCAGGTGGGTAAAGCCATGTCATCCAATGAGACGGCGGCCTATGAGATCATGAGGTCTCTGGATGTGGACTATGTCTTGATCATTTTTGGAGGAGTCATTGGTTACTCTGGAGATGACATCAACAAGTTTCTGTGGATGGTTCGGATCGCAGAAGGGGAGCATCCAAGAGATATCAGGGTGAGCCACAACCATCTACTGTCACTTTTGAAAAGTGGGAATCTACTTAAGACTTATCTTAACACTTTCCAAGGCTTTTCATTCATTACTATTTGATTAACCATTAAAACTTGACCTAAATTGTAATGTTTTGTTTGTAGCTTTTTGATCAGACGGATTTATGTTTTCTTTGTAGCTTTTTGATCAGACAGATTTAGCCTTAGTTTCAAACTGGCAAAGCCCAGTTAGATTTGTTCAAATATTATATGGAATATTATTGGACAAACTTTGAAGCATCGGTGAACTGTTGTTTTTCCTTTTTCTCTCATTCCTGCAGGAAAGCGACTACTTCACCCCTCAGGGAGAGTTCAGAGTGGACAAAGCAGGATCTCCGACGCTCCTCAACTGCCTCATGTACAAGATGTCCTACTACCGCTTTGGCGAGATGCAGGTTTGCAACTTTAAATCAGGCTTGTATGATCAACAACTAAATGACTAGCAATGCTTGCTCTGGTGTTACACAGTAAAGTGACATTAATTTGCTGTGACGTTGTGGCCTTCCTGTCCCGACTTGTCTGTCCTGAGTTGTTCTTTGGCGGTAACTTATATTTTACCTGATTAAAGGTAAAGCCAGGTACTAACATTCCACTTGTTTAATTCTCTTGTGTATTTGGCTACACTTCTATTCCTCACAGCTACACTCTGCTCCAGCCAAGTAGTTTGATCAAGTACCATTGTTTGAAACATACTTGTCTTTCATAAAATGCTCAAAAAACAGAGCGAGTAGCTTGTTATGTGTGTTGTGAACCCACTGGCAAAAGCAATGAAATCATGTGTTTACTAAATGTGATAATTTGGGGGGGGTCCTCTGGCAGCTGAAGCTTACATTTTTCCCCCTAAGTTATAGTAACTATACTATAGCATATCTATTTTTTTGCTTCTTAAACTGAGGACCCCCTCTCTAATATGTAAAGAAATAATCTATCTTTTTTTATCCTTAAAGTTGGACTTCCGGACGCCGCCTGGTTTCGACAGAACCCGTAACGCAGAGATCGGGAACAAAGACATAAAGCTGAAGCACCTGGAGGAGGCTTTCACTTCAGAGCACTGGCTCGTCCGCATTTACAAAGTGAAGAAACAGGAGAACAGGGATCGACTGGAGCACAAGCTCAGGAGCACCGACGCTAACAGGCAGAAGTACACTTCCAAGAAGGTATGAATTAGTGCATTTATCTACAATGACCACATTTCAGTATTCAATATCAGGACCACATTATGTCCTTGGTACAGTACGTCTTACTATGCTAAGTTATTTTCACACAGACATCCAAGAGGAAGCGTGGGTTTGTCAAGAACAAGCTCACCCTTAAAAAGGGCAAAAAACTGACCAAGAAATCTCGATAGGCTTTTGCCAGCCTCGGTCAGAAGTGCCCCCTGGACTGAAGAGAGGACGCAATTAAACGATCTACTAAATCCACCAATCAAAATAAACCAGATCATCATGAAACTTTTGAAACGGCCCTACTCCCGGAAACCAGAGAGTGCTTTGGACTCCAGCTTTGCCCTGATGTAAGGGGGTGATAGGGCTCAGAATATACGGGAGATTTATGGGCTAGTCCCAGGACGCTCCCACTGTGGGTTTAAACCTGGGGAACTGCAATCTTTGACTGGCATTTCTTTTTGTACTTGAACATGCTGGGAGAGGTAGGATATTCCGACTGGAGGAACACTTCAAATTGCATCCGTCATAAAAGGTACAGAGAGTAAATGGGTTTAAATTCAGAGGAAAAGGCTGCACACGCTGAGATTGACTAATCAATGCATCTTTGTTAAAGTGGTCTGAGAGAAACAGAAGTATATTGCCTTGTTTTATCTGCTTTTTGAACATACTATTATTAGAGGAAATGATGGATGCTTTTCAGAATAATCATTCAAGAATATAAAGAATGTGTCTCACATTTTCAAAACCTGAAAACAAACAATATCCGGTATATTCACATACATTTTAATGTGATAAAGCATGTCATCTGTTTTATGTTGAAGCTCATTTTGATCATCTGTAACTACTGGCTTCCCCCCTCATGCATGCACTAGGTGAATAAGGTAATTATCTTCAACAAATGACACGAGAAATTGCAGCTTAATAGATGAAAAATGTTAAAAAATATATATTAAAAAAAAAAAGTCCAAGTAAAGCCTCTAAAGCCATTTGTAGTTGTTGTAGTAGTTTGTTCCATAATTCAATGCCAAGTAATTGCTGGCTTCAAAAGTCTGTTTTGTTTTTTACTTTAAACTGTTTTCTAATATTTTCTGGTTTTAAGCTTAAACCTCACCCTCAACTATATTTCTAATAATCCAAAACATATCAGTAAATTCTGTTTCTCTCATACTATTGCAAAAGCATTGGCCTTAAGTGTGATTATGTTAATTTCCATAATTAGGACATTCATTAAGGATATTTATTTCAGACGGCAGTGAACGCAGCGTCTGATCGCGAAGAAGCAGAGATTTTATGTTGTGGTTTTTCTAAGTCAAGGGTTCTTCCATCAATTGTAATGATCTGGATGCAGGTGTGAGAATGAAACATGCCTTTTTGAATAAAGAGGTTAAAATAATATGGCTTTGTGTGTCTTGAATTCACAAGACTATTTTTAGTCACTGCTTGACAACCTTTTTTAGCTAATTAGACAGCTTAAAATTCTTTAAATTAAGATCGCATGTTACCGTTTAGTCTGTTTAGGACTGTTAGAGCAGTGTTGGTTGAACACTTACCAGGGGGTGCTTGGATTTCAAAAGGTGAAATTTAATATTTTTTGGATGGAACATATACTGTAGAAAATTTTACATATTTTTGTTTGAGTATTATAGACATCAAAACAAGAAAAAATATATATATTTTACAATTTACTATAGTAAACTAGTTCCTGAGTGAGGGGGGTGCGCGGAAAGTGAGACAAAGCTTAGGGGAGTGCGTGAGATTAAAAGAAGGTTGGAAACTACTGTTGGAGGAATAAATATGGGAAGAAAAAACCTTCTATTATTTTAATGTGCTCAAGCAATGGTCGTGTATAAAAATGTACACAAATAATACTCACTTTTAAAAACTGCATTGACATGAATGCATTGTCTCAACATCACATTTTACAGCTCCTTTGTCGAAGCCAAAATATATTCTTACATTCAGTACAGTACTGAATGTACAGTATACTGTGAAAATATCAACAGACTTGCATTACAGTTTAACACCACAAAAATGTCAAATTTACTAAACAAAAAGATAATCATTAATGACCTCATAAAAATTTAAAGGCATTACATTCTACAACAGGGAAAGTAGTACACAATATTTAGCTCATGGTCAACAGGTTTCTTCCTTAACATAGATTTGAGTCTCATTTAACTTCAAAATGGTGTTCAAAATGTTTTGTCTGCAACATTGTGATGGTGCAGTTTTACTTTATACCAACCGTTATTTAAGAAATAGCCTTTTTTCAATCTGTATTTAACAAACTGAGGAACCAATACCACTCCAAGTTCTCAATATTTGCACGATTGTTTGATACATATGTGAAATTTAAAAATCAAATGTTTCAGTTTGTTTGCTACAAATGCAAGAAGGATTGGGTAATTCCTTCTCTGTGTAAAATGATTATCACCTGTCCCTTTGATCTAACTTTTACTGTGAAACTCAGTCTTCCTCATCATCCTCATCTCCGAACGACAGCAGACTGTTGTTTTTGACTTTTTTACCAGAGCCTTCCTTCTTGTCAGCCTCCTTCTTGTCAGCCTCCTTGTCATCCTCCTTGTGAGCCTCCTTCTTGTCAGCCTCCTTCTCCTCATCCATATTTTTCTTCTTCTTGCTGGAGCTTGCAGTGATGCCCTGAAACTTTTCTGATGAGGAGCGTTTGGCCGGTTTCTTGAAGAGGATTTTGCCATCAGCTGGCTTGTCATCTGTGGACAAAGATGATTAATATTTTTGGACATCCAGGGTTGCCTGTATCCGACAGAATAAAATATGAGTTTACATCTCCGGACCTAGTACGACCCACCCAGACCTGGAGTATTTCAGTTTCCCTAAAACATGCATGTGGAGATTGGTTCTCCACAGAAACATTCTAGTTATTTTTAAAAAGGTCTGGCTTAAGTTGGGAGAAACACTGTGTAGTACCGTTGTCTTTCACCCCTTGGACCTGGTCCTTGATCTTCTTGGCCTCCTCTGCAGAGATGTCTCCGCTCTGTAACACCACCACCTGCGGCTGCTCATCTTCCCGGTCACTGCCACTGCTGTCATCATCCGGGGTCGGCATCGCCTGTCGCTGAAGAGAATACAGAAGAGGACATCTTACTCTATATTTTTATGGTAATAAAACCCTCTTAGTACAGGGCTTAATTTTGTCTTTATGTAGTTAAGATATCAGTTATTAATTACTAAATTATTTGTTTGTAATTTTAATAATGAATTTTGACAGTGATATTGCTATTTTGGTGGTGTATCATGAATCAGAGATTCTTTGTTGTATGCAGCACTATGTTAACACATTTTCCCCTCCTATTGATCAACCTGTCGTGCTCCAAGAGAGTGATAGGTGTTTTTTTGCCAATCAGAGTTAAGTGAACTCTTGGTAGCAGCAGATGGCTTTAGTTACCTCTTAATGGCAGATACAAATATGAATCGAGATTAAAAAAACGTATATGATTTCTATTTTATTTTAAATCATACAATTTGTATACGAGTTGTTGCAGCTCTATAATTATTACAATTTGACAACAGTAAAGACTTTGGATGAATTCAACTATAGTAACGTTAAGACGTCACAAGAAATCCATGAAATTATATTATCACGGACACTCAAATAGACTTCAAAGCATAAAAAAACTGTTAAATGTAACTATGAATCGGTTTAATGTAAACAACCAACATCCACACACACAGTAGGGAAAGTGTTACTCGCTGCTCGCTGTTAGCCTAATGGGCTAATCCTCACCTTTGTGTCCACATTGGGTCCTTCTTTGTATCCAACATCATTTTTAAACTTTTTCAAAAACGACGGTTCTGATGGCTTCAC
The DNA here is from genome assembly GCA_015082035.1 of Chaenogobius annularis. Lineage (NCBI taxonomy): Eukaryota > Metazoa > Chordata > Actinopteri > Gobiiformes > Gobiidae > Chaenogobius > Chaenogobius annularis. The sequence goes on along the minus strand of BJKM01000003.1, from coordinate 4,324,310 downwards.
CCATGACACGCCACTGACTTTACCTTTATTCATTTTAAGCATAAAATAGTAGCCTACAAACACTGAAATCAGACTTTAAAAAAGGCCACCAAAACCTGCACCAAAACAACGTGTGAGGTCATCAAAATGCGCCTATGAACGACTCACGTGATTTCACGTCCTGCGCTGACTGGTGGATATTATAAACATTAGTCAAGCTTTACCAAATTTGTGGTGTTTCCTTGTTCGCAATAAAATGTAAAGGATTGTGATATTGGTTGATTTTAGTTGCATTCAAATGTGCAGTGTGAGCAAATAAGAAAATGTCTCACTACATATGTCATATTTTCTTTTCAAGTAAGCTATCTACTTCGTTATGAACAAAAGTTCTGCAAATTTCTTTCGATGTGACTAACTCCTCATATGCACCAATCTGACATGTTTACTGATTTTACCTGATTTGACGGATCCTTTTCATGAGCCTTGTAATATATCTTTCACATTTTATTTTGAAACATTGCCTGGCCATATTCCAGTCTGTGTTTTTCGAATACTTGAATGAAAGAGTACTTCCTGGTTAGTTTACCCCCTCTTTAAACCATGGTTTCTGGCTCTTTTTATGCGTTGCTAGCGGGTCTTTGTGGCGCAGCGGCTTCACTCTCCGCTAAACTGTCTCTTGGCGCAGGTTTCCTCAAACAAATGTGCGCATCTGGGCTTAGGGACTGGAGCCAGGCGCACAGAGCAGAGGACGCGTGTGACTGGGTAAAACACACAGTCACACACACACACAAACTCAGCAGGACCTTTATCAAATAGGCGCACATTAATTATGACGCTCCGTGTCTGCAGCTGGATGTCCCTCTGCGTGTGCTGTGCGGGGGTTTGTTGCTGGTCTGTAACGCAGTGATGTGGACGTTTTTCTCCAAAGCCCTGAGACACTCCTCCTCTTCAGCTCGAGCCACTGTGACCACAACAGCGTCCAACTTCATCTCCTCAGTAAGAAAATAGTGATAGGCTCAATATGGAACTATAAAAGACTGAGCCATTAACCATGTAACTTTTCAGGTGGATGGTCCGCCGTCTGCTTGTCTCCATGGAGATGTTATTTATCTGCCTGGAGTGCTCCATAGTATGGCACCAAAAGTATCCACCTTGCATTACACGTGTTTTCATTTTATAAATGAAATAACCTTGAAAAACATGCTTTCATGCTGTGAGCGTCTTTCCATAGATCTGACCCTGTAACTTTGCCTCGTGATACTGCTTGTCTCCATGAAAACTAACACTGAATGCCATACTGTGGAACATTGATGGCGAAGCTATAAAAAGCAGGTGGTGTACCCTCTGCCAGGAAAGACATTTACCAAAAAAAAAGTGGTTTGAAAGGCTTTTACGTCCTAAAACATTTGCACTTACATTTAAAAGGGGAACTGTCTGCTCAGTGTATGGTACATTTCCAGTTAATGTATCAAATGCTGTGTATTACACTATTGAATTGTTGAAGTAGGATACTTTCTCCTGCTGTACCAGGGCTTTAGACAATAGGGGTATTTGTCAACTTTCAGCAAACCTCAAAGTAAACTTAAATAGTTACATAGCCATTTACTATGTTTTGCCAAAATACTTACATTATACACATTTGTACTTGCAGGCTGTGTTTGGTCACATGATCTTTAAGGAGACTCAGGACACTTTATGGTGGCTTGGTCTTTCTCTGACTTTGTGTGGACTGCTGCTGCTTCATGGGGCTGCGCCTCCAAGTCTACGAAGAGACGAGGACACAAAGGACCAATGACGAACATGTCTAATATCTCTCAAATGAGTATAAACTTTTGGAGACCAGGCTGAATATAGCACTGTAACAGCATGGACTTTTCGGAGTTCACAGAAAAGGTGTGGTGGTATGCAGACTTTCTCATGGTCTTGTTCAAATCAGATTTATATGTGTAGTCCTTGAACTTTTTTGGGCTGGTCTTCAGACAGAAAATAGGATCTGGATTCTTGTCTCAACTCAGAATTCTGATGACCAGGATCGGCAAGGGACCAATCAGAGAAACTCCTCTCTGAAACAAATGGTTTCGAAGTTGGACAGATAAAAAAAACTATTAGTGTAGATGACTGCCGAATCAACAGGTGAAGCACTAAACGTTAATTAAAAGTGACAGTAAAAGGAGATAATGGCACCCAAATTTGAATCTCTATCAAGCTCGCGATAGACAACTGAGTGGAGGGTTGCCTTATTGAGAGTTGGGCACTAGACCCTCGTTAGAAAAGAATGTGGCTTGGCCAGCAGGCTAAAGAATCACTGAACTAGAGCATTTACAGACATGACTTTTTACATAGTCTAGTAAAGTACTTTATATTTCTAAGGAATGCATATTTGTGTTTGGTCACTAGCATTCTTGTTCTAGAGTTTATAAGTTAATGAAAGTACTTTTTATTTTACTTGTACATAGGCAATGTATGTAATAAATACTTTGGCATAATGCTTTTAACATTTGTATATGGAATCCTTATCTTTAATTTTTTTTTAAAAAAACAACACAAATACAACACAGGAATGTACAGTCCCTTTTAGTGGTAAAAGCCCTTCAAATGGATCTGCTTTAGCTTAATAAACATCTCTTAATACATACACCTATTAACTGTTCAGATGTGCAATGAGTCAAAAAGGTCAGGGACAAATAAAAGATGTTTTTTCATCAACAATTGTCACACAGAGAGGAAGATAAGGCACATTGTGATCTAAAAACATGTAGGAAAGTGGTTAATGCTTTAGAGACAATTTGGATACCAATTAATAACATACAAGATACCGTATAATGGAAGCTTAAAAAAATAAACCCATCCCGACAGCCATGATCATCTTAGAGTACATTCTTGCATTATTTCAGGCATAAAAATATGGGTAACATAAAGCTTAAGCAGAGTAACTAGTGCAAATGCACTACGGCTGAGGGAGTCCTCAGAACTTCCTGTAATACAACTTTTTTTCACAAACTGCTACTTGAATGGTGTAAAATTGCGATAAATTTAGTACGGATACTAGAGCATACGATAACTATAACAAAGTTATTAGAAAAACATGAAAACCCGTCATGCACATTCTGTGAAGAGTGGACTGCTAAGAGTCTGAATCTTGGAAGTTCTGTCCCAGAGCACACTTGAGTAGAGTTGTTCTTTGTGCGTATGTTGAAACATACATTTGAAAAAGCTATTGAATATTAAAAGTGCAATATTTTGACAAACGTCACAACCAAAACTAGTTCCCAGTTTGTGACGCTAATAGCCACCAGTATCGAGTTCCAATTCTAGTTCCATTATCAGTCAAAATAGATTCAAAATCTAATTTGTGCATTCAGTAATGTAATCCACCAACACCCACAGCGATGTACAGTATTTGTCTTGGAAGAAGATATATTGAACTTCACTTGTGAATAGCAGTATAAAGTTGAAAATATATAATATTACATCTCTTATGGCTGGTTCCTGTCTACTAGAAAGCCCTGTAGTGGCGGACAGCTTGTGTAGTGTTTAAGAAATGGTTTAGTTGAGTGGTATCTCAATAATGTCCTGTTGGATGATCTCTCCTTGTGGGACAGGGATGTGCTCCTGTGGTAACCGTTTACAGCTCAGTCCAGAGAACGGGCTGCACCAGGACAAAGACAAGGAGCCTCCAAATGCAGTCTGCATGGCCTCCCAGCATGGGATCTTCTCCCACCTTCCCACCTCTCCTTTCAGGCGCTCGATGCCCTGGAGGACACAAAGTGGAAGTTTAGATATTATCCCAATATTACACCCAGGATCAAGGCTTCCTTACAAAGTGCAATATTCTAACTCTTTCCAAATGTTGTCTATAAACCTATGGATATTGGGACGGCAATTTAAAGTGATACCGAACTCTTGTTTAAATCAAATGTGTTATATTATCAAGTTCTACCATAATATGCTTTAAACTATATCGACATAATATATTGGAACAATCAACTAGATATGTGCAATGCCATTAGTGTTTTCATGTAAATACATATTTCAATTGACAAACTACAAGATGGAAATATTCCATGCTCTGATAATGGTATAAAAACATGCAATGTGGGTCAGAGTTCACTCATTCATTCACAATGTTTGGTTGCACTGGACAAAAACACAGAAAAGCCATGTACTGAATGTACTTTGACCTGGTATTAAAGTATTCATGCTTTAACCACTATGGGGCAGGCTTACCTCTGGAGACTCTACAAGGCTTCAGAGACTTGGGCAAAGAGTTTAACAACCAAAGCAAATGGATGAGTGTTGACAGACAGAGGGAGAGAAAGAAAAGGTAAATGTGAAGGGGAAAAAGTAGAGGGGGGGAAAAAAACCTTGACCAAAATCACAAGCCACATTTTTTATGCATCAAGAGATTTATTCTACACTCGTGTGCTGAAATAGATTTAATAAGAAGTTCTGTAAAAAAAACACACCTGCAGATTTTCAACATATAAATAGCTTCCACGTGCACCCAGAAAAAAACCCCCATAATATTTAATAAATATACAGTAAATAATGGACATTTCACACAGACAAAAGAAAACTTCAAGACCTCAAATAATTCAAGCACTTTTCCCTGCCTTATCCGTATCATGATCACATCATCATTAAGTCAAAGTTGTTCATTTTCCTGCAGACCAACTACATGTACTGTTATGTGACATACAAAAAGCAGCAATGGCTAATTATTAGACAATTTAATTAAAAACAAATCCAAATCAAAACATTTAGCCTTGTAAAACTTCATTAAGGACTGAAAATCCCACTTCTAAACAATAAACTGAATCATTTGTTTTAAAAACAACCAAAAAGGTATTTATTCTAAATTTGCATATTCCATAAAAAATAAACTTTACATTAAATAAACAAATCTCACAACAACATGTAAATGCCATTAGATTAATGTCAACTATTTAACTTTCAGTAACTTGGAATATTGCAAAATCTGGCACAAAAAATGCAAACATTTGGCACAAAAAAAAAACATGGCATTTTCCTTCGATAAATAAAAGACATTTCTTCTGGCAGCAACCACATTTCTGAGCACATCAGAGAGGAATCAGTGAATGTTCCACACAAATTAAATCTGTTAAAACATTTCTTTCTGCCATTTTTGTTATTAGTTTATCTTCATTGTTGTATCTTTATGGAATTTTAAAATGTCTAGTGGGTTGCTTTAGTTCTTTATAAATAGAGTGAACATATTCAGTATTTAATATAGTATTTTTGAAATGATTGAAATGCATTCATTGGGTTAAGGGAAAACAGTAACACCATTTACATCAATGTTCAATTTTACAGCCTATAAGAATAGTAACTAAGTCCAGTTTCTCTCATTCATGTATGATATTTAGGCTTCAAATTATGAGGGAAATGATTACTATTTTAACCTCACTGGATTTTACAGTACTTTAGAGTCCAAGCCCACCAACTGAGAGCCAATGCATTAAAACAGGATTTAATAAAGAGCACTGTGTCTGACCATTCATCATACGAGAGCCCATCTTTTAAAAGCTGCATGAAGCCTTTCCAAATTAGGCAACGCTAGATGTTGTGTTTGGCATCATTCACCACGTCTGGCCTCACAGTGGACGTGTTGGCAGATTTAGGGGAGCACTTTTCATATCTTTTCATTATGAACACTGCATGAAGTGTCTGGAACATACGGCTGATTCCTGTCTGGTGATGTAAGATTCAAAGGGCCAGTAACATCTAAGAGCACACAGATACTATGTATATTATTAACTGTATATAATCATCTAATATGTATATTATTAACTATATATTATCATCCAATATGTATATTGATTAAATATGAACTGTTCATTGAATTTGAGGTAATTTTCACTTTGGCACTAAAGGTGCACTATGTAACTTTTCTGGAGGGTCCCCCACCCGCTTATCTACATGGTTACTGCTATGCTCTGTGAATGTTCCACAGTATGGCATTAAACTATCTCCATGGACACAAGCAGGGTGTGGCGCTACCAGGCCAAGTTACAGGTCAAATCTGCAGAGAGGCAAGCCCAGTAAGCAAACTCCACACAGAAAGGTGTGTTAAACCCAGGACCTCCCAACTTGCCTCCCAAGTTTTTTTTTTTCCATTGACAATGTAGGTGATGCTGTTTCAAACAAAATGCAGTTCTAAAAGGTTAAAAACAATTCCTGCTGAACAATATTACTCTAGGCAATTGTTCTCAGAATACGGGTTTGGAAGTCGACACAGGAGGATTGTGTTACTTTTTCTCCATAGTCTGCTACATCGCACCTTTTAAAGGCCAATTCTTACTTCAGAAGAAGCACGACGTCTGTTCGTTTACCTTGGGCCTCGAGAACAAGAACAAAATTGGTTTTAGCTCTGGCATTCATACTTCAACAGAAACACTGCAGCCAAACTCCTCTAGACCCCGCCCCCCGTGATCCCTAATAACTGTTGCTATTGAGATTATCACAGTTGACATTGTTAAGCCAATCAGAGCTTCGTTGACGGACAGCCCTGTCGAACAAGGTTCTGCTCAGCTGATGTGTCAAGAACCAGCTGTGAGAACTGACGAAGGCCCGAGGTGCACCAACAAACCCTTTGCTTCTTATGAAGTATGAATTGACCTTAAGTCTTTAACAATAAAATGTTATTATGGGATCAGCTGCCCAAATGCATATCATTTTAAATAGGCTTGTTAAACCTGAGAGCAATAAATAAATGTCCCTAAGAAACCCTCTGTAAGTGTGTAAAACCATTACATGAAAAGAATCAGTTACGTCCTTTTTTGAAATGGTTTTAAAAGTAAATTTTGTTTTGCCCCAATACAGATCAGTCTCTTGTGTGCTGTCTACTTATTAAGCATTTTTATCAGTTGCAAAACCAGGAAGCGCTGGTGTGCAGTTGGGAGGCTAATTGTTGTTAGGAATGTTGACAGTGGTTTCAACTCTACTCTGACTTCTGAAAGTGAAACAAGTTTATAAACTCATCGCAGTGAATCATTTGTAAGGAATGTGTTAACAGTTTAAACAGTTTAAAATCAACTAGTTCTGTTTTTCACATTTCTAAGACAGTAGAAATCAAGCACAGAGGCTTTAACTACTGTGTGGCTTAGATGAGCTGGCCCTTTAAGTAAAGCTGTCGATTAAACAAGAAAAGACACATTGCATTCAACTAAAAACTCACAAATCCTTCAGTGATCGCAAAACAAACACTATATGCAAGTTTCTTTTTCTCTGCAACTCAATGCACTCATAGACAAAAAAAAAAAAAAAAAAAAAAAGAGTAAGATAGTCTTTTGACTCTTAACACAAAGCACATGTGTGACATTAGGCCAGACTCAGACCACGTACTGGTAGGTCTCTGCCTTGCCCCCCGGGTCAGGTCTGGAGAAGGGGCTAAACCACAGTAAGGAGAAACGGTGTCCGAAAACCGCCCTCAAGTTCATCCACTTAGTTTTTTTAGCCCATCTTCTCTCTTCCTTTTTCAACTGCTCTATTCCCTGCAAATGAGAGACAACCAAGCTTCAGTTGGTGTGTCAGTGAATTATCAATTATCTATCATTTAAAATAAAAGTGTCCATTGATGCCAATAAGATAGACATTATAACCACCTGCTCAGAATAGGCCATGAGGAACTAGATTTACAAAAGTCATCTACTGCAGCCATTTGGATTAAAGCAAAACACATTAAAATAAAATAAAAAATAATATAAAAATGTTCCCAATAAGAAAAAAACACATCAAACAGAATGCTGCCATGTTTCAGTCAATACAAATAGTCACATTCATTGTTCGTTCATTTTCTGCCAGGAATCAAACCCCGGCCGTGTGTCTAAATGTCACTGATTGAATACAACTAAGAGCCCAGAGCCAAGAGAACAGAAGATGTATTATGTGACCAGGAGCCAGGTGTGGGAGTCCCTATGACGGAATATTTTAGTCCATGAAAATGGCACTGGATTGCATGACATAATTTCCTGGAGCTTCACTATATTATTACACAGTACTAGTACAACACATTGCAGTAATACACAGAGTGCGAGGCTCATAGGAGGGTTTAGGTCAGAATTAGAGGATGTAAGAATAAATCATATAACAAATACCGTATTTTCCGGACTTTTAGCCGCTCCCCTATATAAGCCGCATTTGCTCTATTTTTAAAGAAACGATAATAAAACAATACATAGGCCGCACCTTTTGTATAGGCCGCAGAACTCTTTCCTTGACTTTTGGCATCGCATGAGCTCGTCCCGCTGTCCCCCCTCCAGCGTGTCCTCCCCGCCAGCGTCTCACCGTACATTCATTGATGTTAAGCTTGCGTGCAGCCGCGCGGTTTCCTAGCAAGATCGATGGCCTTCAGCTTAAAACTTGCTTCATACGAACTTCTTCGTTTGGGTTCCATAATGATGGGGCAAGAATTTGAAAATAATTTATAGTTGGTAATTTTGTCGTCCGTGTTCTATTTGCTAGCTGAATAAAAAAGCAACATCTGCTTCTTTGCTTAACTTTTCTGTAGTTTTGATTCTAATTCCGGTTAGTTCGCCCCTAGCGGTGAAAGAAAAAAACCACAGAAAAGCCGCAGCCTCTAAATAAGCCGCATGGCTCAAAACATCTGACAAAAGTAGCGGCTAATAGTCCGCAAAATACGGTAATTGAAGCTTCATTAATTACGTGGCCGTCTGCAAAGGAAGGGAAGAGCGTCGCTGTGCCAAATGGGGTTCTTGCCAAAGTGTTCAGCCCCAAACCACAAACGCGCGTCCATGCTTACATTGATGTCACACTTTACAGAGTTTCTTTCAGGTTTAGCTTCAAAAGGGGAATTTTAGAGTTTCGGCACCATGGATGATGCATCATATTGTAACAAAAGCCATGATTTACACCCTCCACTCCTCCCCTGGACATCACACGCAAGTCTCAGTAATGTCTTCTTTTGGAGGAGATCGTGCATACGCTTCAGGCCTTTGACAACTCTTCGGACAATTCGTGACTCAAATTTTCCCGCATTTTTTTCCTAAATGTCAGATCTGCACACATCAACTTTAAATAAATGATTTTCAGCTGTTGGACTTGTGGAAGATGTCAAAGATGACAAAGATGCAAGCTTCTATCAAGCAATGCCAGCATTAAAATGCTTAGTCTACCCCCACAACCTCTTGCTTGGTCAGCCAAGACTACACGGTTTTCCTACACCACAGAAAGATGTGTAGTCTGGCCCCCAGAGTTTAGATGGCCAATTAGCCAATCAGAGAAGGCTCGGTCCATCCGTACCTGCTGTTATGACGCAGACGAAGCACAAAGCGCTGTTCATCTTTAGCCTTTTTCTTTCAAATAAACAAGCAAACCAGATTTTAAGGCTGTTTTAGGCTTTTGTTTTTGAGCCATCCACTCCCCTCTTTCGACCTGTTATAGACATCAAGCCGTTTAAGAGAGAGGTGAGTGTATTTCATTCTGACCGCATACATCTATCCATAAAGATCATACATTTCAATGTCAGGTCTAAAGAAGGGGGATTGATTTATACCCACCCATACACTAAAAAGTTCTAATCTAAACGAGAGTTGCAGACAAAAAGAAGCTAATTATGTGGACCTCATGAGAGCAGACTTCTGGATAGATTCCCCTTTCCGCCCTTGTCAGCATCATATGTGTGACGCGTTATTACTGGTGTTTACTGTTCAGTCACTCTTACAGGGATTTGAATTTATTTTAGAGCAAGGAATGTCTTGCCATGTGAAAAAAAAAAAAGATGATAAAACTTAAAAGGCCATTAATTCCATTCCGCTTGCCTCAATTTATAAAACCATTGTTCAATTATAATGTATGACGGAGTATAAGCCAACTGAAATAAAAACAATTGCGGGGCACTGTGAGAATGAACTCGTAAATTAATGAGAATAAAGACGTAGTCAAAACTACTGCCCCATACAAATCCATCAGATTTCCAACACTAGAAAGGTTCACTGCTGTTGATCAAGCAGAGATAACTTCAGCCATTATGTCCTCTAAAACGTCATCTTGTATTCTAGACCCGATTCCAAGCAGACTCCTCAAAGACATTCTCCCCCTAATTATAGATTCTATTCTTAATATAATAAATACTTCACTAAAAAGTGGTTATGTTCCACAGTCCTTCAAACATGCAGTCATTAAACCGCTTCTGAAAAAGCCTAATATTGATCCTGACCTGTTGGTAAACTACAGACCTATTTCAAATCCACCCTTTGTCTCTAAAATCCTTGAAAGAGTTGTAGTTAAACAGCTTTGTCGCCATCTACAGGACAATAACTTATTTGAAGTTTTACAGTCAAGGTTCAGAGCCCACCACAGCACTGAAACTGCACTAGTTAAAGTCACAAATGATTTGTTATTAGCTGCTGACGATGGACTGGTCTCAATCCTGGTTCTATTGGACCTCAGTGCAGCGTTCGACACCATCGACCACAACATTCTACTGCAGAGGTTAGAATCTGATGTAGGTGTCAGAGGCCCCGCCCTCAGCTGGTTTAAATCCTACCTATCGGATAGGTACCAGTTTGTTAATGTAAACCAGAGCTCCTCACCCTGTTCTAAAGTAACCTACGGTGCGCCACAGGGTTCAGTTCTCGGTCCAATTCTGTTTACTCTTTATATGCTGTCGTTAGGTAACATTATCAAAAAGCATAGCATTAACTTCCACTGCTATGCAGATGACACACAGCTGTATTTATCGATGAAACCCAATCAGACCGATCAAGCAGACAGACTTGGTGCTTGTGTGAAGGATATTAAAAACCTGGATGACACTTAATTATCTGCTTCTTAACCCGTGAAAAAAAAACCAAGGTCATCGTACTAGGCCCTAATCATCTACGAGACGCTTTATCTGAGCAGAGCTTTATAGTCACATTGGACAACGTCAGTGTAGCCTCCAGCTCCACTGTAAGAAACCTTGGAGTCTTATTTGACCAAGAGCTCTCATCCAAAGAGCATATAAATCAAGCCTGTAAAACAGCCTATTTCCATCTACGTAATACAGCCAAAATCAGGAAAATCTTGCCTAAAAGCGATGCTGAAAAAACTTGTCCATGCGTTTGTAACATCTAGATTAGACAACTGTAACTCCCTGCTTGTAGCGTGCCCTAAGAGCGCCATAAAAAGCTTTCAACTGGTTCAAAGATGCAGCAGCAAGATTACTAACAGGAACTAAAAGAAGAGAGCACATTACGCCGGTGCTCGAGTCTCTTCACTGGCTCCATGTCGAGTTTAGAATCAAATTCAAAATCCTACTCCTGACTTATAAAGCCATAAATGACCTGGCCCCATCCTACCTCAAAGATGCTATAGTACCTTATCATCCAAACAGAGCACTTCGCTCTCAAAATGCTGGACTTCTGGTGGTCCCAAGAGTCTCTAAAAGCACAGTAGGAGGTAGAGCGTTTAGCTACCAAGCTATTGTGTTGTGGAATCAGCTTCCTGTCCTTGGTAAAGAGGCCGACACAGTCTCTTCATTTAAGACCAGGCTTAAAACGTTCCTCTTTGAAATCGCTTATGGTCAGGCCAGTTAGGAACAGAAATAAAAACCTATAGTTCCCAGCTATGCTGCCCGAGGAGCAACTATGCTGGGGGAAGTATGGCAGCTTGAGCTCTATCCTGTTTCCTACTGCTTTTCTATCAAACAATATTTAATATAAAATTTCACTGGCAATTTGTTCATCGCTTTTCCTTCTTTTTCTCCCACTTCCCCCGACGGGAGTGGAGCAGGCACATCGAGGACCTGTGGATCCAGATGCTCCTCAACTGCCTGGAGGAACGGTTCTGCCTGGAGGAACGGTTCTGCCTGGAGGAACGGTTCTGCCTGGAGGAACGGTTCTGCCTGGAGGAACGGTCTCTACTCCATATGAACGGTTCTTCATCGGCCTCGAAGAACTGGTTCTCCTCCTGAGTGGGTCTAGCTCCACTGTGTATCTGCAAATTGAGGCGCGTCTGCCTGTCCGTCCGAGGGAGTCGGATCTCTCGTTCACTGTGGAACTCCTATAGGTTTCTACTTTTTCCAAAAGAGGTTTGGTAGTTTTTCCTGGCCGAGAAGGAGGGTCTAAGGACAGGGGAGCATGGGACATCTGTCTAAGGACACAGGATGCTGGGACATTTCCAAGTCCCTATGAACATTGTTTATTTTGTTTTCCACTGTAGCCCCTCGAGGCAACTACTGTTGTGATTTTGGGCGTTACAAAAATAAATTGAATTTAATTGAAAAATGGCTTGGATGAGTTAAATGTTGACACAAAAGCCCACAGTAGATATCGAACTTATAATGCAGGCCTTTTAGACATCACAAACAATCATTTCCCCCGTGCAGTGCCCCCATATCTGTCTGGTTAAAGGCCAGTGTGCAGAGCTCAGCTCCTGGGCACTGGGCAGGACACTGACCACGCTCAGAGCCAAAGCCGCAGGTGAGGGAGTCTTGGTCGTTTTCCCCCAATAATCTGCTCCCTCGACTTCGGCCGACCCTGTACTGAGGCCTGGCTGGGGCTAGTGCTCCAGATCCTGTACTGCGGCCTGGGGCCAGTGCTCCAGACCCTGTACTGCGGGCCTGGGGCGTTGTGAATGGGTTCTGCAGAATTCGGTATCAGGGAATAAACCCATAAACTCTGTTTATTGGACTAACTTAGAAACATTTGGAGACAAACTGTGCAGTTAGAGGATGCTCTTAGTCCTCTGGGGAGCATGGAACTTCATCTGTGTTCATTTTTTGGCAAATGTAAGCCACCTCACTGTTGGGATGTGTGTGTAAAATGACGTACTCTGTGTTGGGTGCACGTGTGTTGTTGGAGCTGCACTCATGCATGGCCATGTGAGCACTTTATGTCTTTATTAGCTATAGTATCCTCTCATTGTAGTTATCAGCCTGGGCTACATGGGTGCGTTAGGCTGTAGTTGTGTTACTCGGCTTTAAGAGGAGGAATGGCCTGTATGGATGATGGCGTGTGCCTAAAACATCGCTAACAAACATGAACACAATTGGTGCCCTCCATCTTCTTGCGCTAGACAATTGGTGCATGCCCCAAAAATGTATCACCACCAACCACCACTATGCTGTCCAGGGTGGGCTGATGTTTCACCAAGTTTGTCCAAGGGATGCCAAAAAGGTTAGAATCGGTGCGTAAAACTGAGGCTTCCCAGTGCGCACGGCTCCTCGGGCCGCTACAGGGGCCGTAGTAACATTCACAAAGAGCACGTAAGAACAGTGATTGTGCACAAAGTCCCACGTAGAGAAACAAAGCAATAGAGAAGAGCATGTGTGAATATAACACCGAGGCTCCTCCACCTGTCTGCGGGGGGCTGTGGCATGGAGCACGGCTGGTCCACTACAGCTACACCATGGAGAAAGTAAAGGGTTGATCCAACAGTTTGTGAATGATGCGTAACAGGAAAGGTGCTGCTGAACTGCAGTGGCGATCTGTCTTGCTTTTATGTTGTTCTAAGCTGTTTACTCTTCCAAGCCCAATCGGAACATTGACACCGACCCCTAAACGTTTAAATGCCGATTTTGTTTTGACAACGACTTTATTCTCGTTAATTTACAAGTTTATTCTCGTAGTGCCCCGCAATATTTAAAATTTGGGTTGGCCCTTATACTCAGTCGTAATAATGCACCATGACTTAGAAATTCACAAAAAGATGTTTGGTAATTGTTGTATGGTAAAAGTTTTCACGTTTTAACATCTCTTTATGTAATGCATTGAGTTTGGCCTGCTGTTTTTAATCTCAAAGAGTGTCGTAAAACAGGAAACAGCTGTAGCTAACGTGCTAGTTTTGTTTAGCTCAGAGCTTCTCAGAGTGTGGGGCGCGCACGTTAGGGGCACAGGCCGCGAGATTCATTTCTCTAACGTATACAGTTTAGTAGATTGGAGTGTGACGAGTGAACATCAGAGCCCTCTGTCGCAGCCAAAGCTGCTCACCAATCCAAAAATACACTTAAGGCACATTTTTCCCACTAAAGGCTTTAGTTGAAGGTACCTCATGTACGACACTCTGCCGCCCCCACAGAAAAGAAGCTATATTGTACCTATTTATTCATAAAAAAATTAATACAGTATTTCCACTTCAGGCTTGATTCCTTTTCACAGTAACATTTTCACTGACATTTTGCTGGTATATGAAAGTCTGAAAGAAGTTTGTCACAACAAAAAAACAAAACAAATAATAGTAAAATAAATCCACACTAAAACTAATATCAAAACAGATACTTTGACAAGTTTGGAGGGGGGGGAATTTAAATAACACTTAATATTCCATCGTCTAAAGTAGTATTTTTTGACCATCACTGGGATATTTAAATCAGTATTGTATTGAATGAAGTTTGAAATGTGAGTATCTCGACAACAATAGTCTGAAAGGTTTGGTTAAATATGTTGGAAAAGCAGAAGTCAGAGGGACAGAGGAAAGGGTGTGAGTTTGCGTTAGCACTTACAGTTTCGTCAGTGCAGATGGAGTGAACCTGGGTGCCAAACATCACAGAGGTGAAGATGAGAAAGAGGAGGCCCTCGAAGCACAGGAGGATTAGGAGGATGACTGTGGCTGGAGGAGAGAAGGAACTGCACTCTGGGACATGGGACATAAAGGACACAGGAGCAGGAGCATGAGAGGAGCAACTACAATCTAGACTACAGCTCTACCGTGGGCATGTAACAACTCACTAATACTAATAATTATTGTCTAATAATCCAAAGTCTAAAAGACAAGCTGGCAACGGAGTACAGACTGCCAAAATGATGTGAACTTTTATGTAACGTTTTTATGGCAGCACTGGCAAAAAGTCATTTATGTAGGACTTCAAAGTAAGCATAAAAGCTGTAAAACTATAACTGTTGATCAGTCTGTTGTCCGAGGCAGCCCGACACACTAAACCATTCTCTTTTCACTTTATGGGTGGCCTTGGAAATATCAGCACTAGCCTACATGACTTGACTGAACTGCCATAAGGTCCATCAGTGGGTGAAAAGGGAAAAGATGGCAGATCAGTGACTGTGGATGATAGATATTTAGAAATACTCACTGGACCAATCGTCTTCAAAGCAGTAGAGAAAATGGAAGACCACCATAATTAAAGAGTGCAAAGAGATGAGTGCAATGTACATCTAGTAAAACATGAAAAAACACAATGCGCATTAGGAGAGGAAGCATTAACTTACTTTAACAAGCACAAAACTTGATTAGTCATTTTATTATTTTTAAATCAATATTACTTTATTCATTCTTTAAAAACATTAGGGGTCTGATACGTTTTATTATTGACCAATCAGTAAAAAATGTTAAAAATTAGTCATATTGCCCAACATGTACATATAATTATGTACTGACTCTGTATGGGCTCATAAAACTCTAACGTTTAAGAATACATGACAACCTTTACGTAGCAAACGTCCTATAGCAGGCATCTCAAACCACCAGGTTGGGGCCAATACACGGGCCGCGGGCCACTCAGTGCCAGACCCCAAAGGAAACCAGGTAGCAAATGTGACTGATAAAACCATTTCTTTGATGAGCGTCAGAGAGGGTGCTTTTTGTCGTTACTCCAACCAGTCCATGCGAAGAAAAGTGTAGTACCGGCTCATAATAAATATTCATTCACTCTTTCATTCTTGTATATTATATAGATATAGGGCCACTTGTAGCCTTGAAATTAATTGTACTTTTTTACTGAGGTATCTCCAAATCTCATTCATCTGGGTGAAATGCAAAGTACTTACTGTGAAGAGTACAAAGTACTTTTGGTTGTTCTCTCCCACGCAGTTATTGACCCAAGGACAGTGATGGTCCATTTTTCGGATACACCGCTTGCAAACACTAAAGACAAACGACAGAAGAGTTAATGGTCAAAAGAACCCTGAATAAATGCTGCAACAAAGAATCATTTGGGGATAAGTATCTTAAGTCTGGTGACAGATGGTCGGTGGTCTACACCAGGGGTGTCTAAACTACCGCCTGGGGGCCAAATGCGGCCCTCAGACCAATTTTGGTTGGCCCTCTGGTTTCCTGCTAAATTGGCCCAAACACAAAAAGTACTTTTTTGTGTAAAATTGGAAAAATTCAAACATTTTATGTTATACCAACCTAATATTAACGTTCCAAGTTTTATGAAAGGTGTGGAGGCTCATCAAAACTATGTCAAATGCATAATTTTGAATTAGTCACTTCATTTTCATATTGTCTGTGGCCCTCTGCTCCGTACATTTCAAAATGCAGCCCTCTGTGAAAAAAGTTTGGACACCCCTGGTCTACACTAAACACAAAAACCCTGTTTTTTCAGTCCTCATTGTAACAGCAAAGTAGCGGTCATACCTGCAGTGGTGTGCTCGGTCAGGCTTGATGCTGCAGCACTTGGGACATTTGTAGACCACCTGTCCCGGCTTCAGCTGAAGGCTCTCGATGTACTCCTTGGTTGCGTTCCCTTTTGGCACAGCCCCCTGGAGGAAAAACAGGTTTATTAATCCTGAAAGGGTCTTTATGACTTTTAGAGATTTTGAACAATACAGTCCCAATTTTGGCAGAACCTCGACAAAAATGCAGTGGCTGAAAACCAGCGTAATTTGAATAAAATTGAAATAACGTTTCAGGAGCAGCATTTACAGCATTTAGGTGCAAATTAAATAGTGCATATATTGAGCACACACCCAAACCCCCGAAACACATCGTTATCTTTAGGCCAATATTCATAGAAAGAAGGCCAGGGTCCTGGTCTGTGTGCATCAGTCCAGATCAGAGGCACATGAGGAGTTATTATTGTAATTAAAATTTTTGGTTTAAACTGACAGTGTGACAGTGATACATTTTGTTTGATTAGTTTAGTTCGAGTTTATAGCTTAGTGTAGTATACATATGTTTACAATAATTACATATTGTTTACAATATACAGGTGCACAAACAAGTTCATATGAAATTGCTAATATACATTTGAATGTCCACCATGTTTCAAGTCAATGAGAAAAATACTATTACTAGACAATAACAGCTCGAAATAGAATGGGAAATACTAATACTAATAATAATAGATTTACGGTGACAATGTGCATTTCTGTGTTCTCCAGTGGTGTTTACTTGAATAGGTGTAAACTGGCAGGGGGTTCGTGGGGAGGGTCGGGCTCCTGCGTGTTTGGAGCGAGGAGAGAGAGGGGTGAAGGAAAGCTGCAAACTCCTTGTTCATTTGAAACAATTTCTTCTTTCCGCTCATCTCTAACACAAGTGAAGGCTGTACTGCTCGTTCTCTGTGAATGAGGGGCTTATGTTGTTCACTCAAAAGTTTTGTATCAGGTCCGCATAGGGACCCGGTGAGAACCATCGTGTGGGGGTGTCGTTTGTAGTCATTACCTGTGAAATGTACTGATACCCTTCAAATGCTGTCATCAACATTAGCAGGGGGGTGAAGCTAACAGCAGGCACAGCTCTGCGTGAACTCTTACTTATGTAGAGTAAGAATTTAATCTCAGCTTTGTTTTAACACTTTTCTTTTTTTCTTTATTGATGCAGGACAGACAAACAAGACAAACCAAACAAAACAAAAAAGGGGGTGACAGGTTATTTGTGGAGATTTTTAAGGTTTATTTTATTATGTGTGAGTTCAAGCAAGGGGACATCAGAGGAGAAGGCAGAGGAAGAAATTATATAATGCGATTATATAAAAATTCCCTTCTCACCCTCTGCGGGTGGTCTCGTCCCTTTTCTCTAAGCTCAGGTCCTCTACCTGGGGCCTGGGAGTTGATCTTGTTGATTATTTGACTGAGGGGGTTCAGACCTATGCAGAACAGCAGTGGGGACAGGGCGTCTCCTTGGTATATGCCACATTTGATGGACACTTGTGCAAATGGTTTTTCGAGTTCGCTATGAAGGCTTTTAGAGTCCTATTGATGTTGGACTTCTCAAAGCATTCAGCGATCCATGTGTGTGGCATTGAGTCATATGCTGTCTTCTAATCAATCCAGGCAGTGCACAGATTTCATGCATCCAACATCCTTTGCATGTAGCCCCTCTGACTAGGGTTACTGGAGTAGTGGAATTCCAACAGAACCTTGTTCTCACATCTTGCCAATTTCCGCCTTGTTCCAGTTGCCCATTCGTCATCAAGGTGCTCCGGTTCCCCAGCACCTGATGCAGACCTTGTTTTGCTGGGCAACGTCTGAGCCGGCATCTCATGTATTTTTAAAAAAAACCGTTTTAACACTTTTCTGACTATAAAGAACGGACTTGTTTGGGACTAGTGAGCCGATTTGTCAAACAAGTTCCTATCAAATAACATTAAAGTCACAAACTAGTACTCACTTTTTATGTGGACAATCAAACCTAAACGTAACCATTCAAATTTTTTCTTGAAGTTTCAAACCATCTGAAAACAGGTGGATTTCTTAATGTGTGCATTGTGTATCACCATGGTAACTGTCCTCCATAGACAAGCGTGCAGCCCCCCCAGTGTGATGTCACTGCTTCAGTAAGTATCCGTAAGGCTGCATGATTTAAAAAAATGCCATTCACAAAATGGACAAAACAAATTTGAGCTCTATGATTACACAAACTACCTTACTGACCAAACTGCATATTTTTTGATCAAAGTCATCAAAACTCACCGGGTCAGTGCACATGGCTCTGAGGTGTGAGGCGAGGGCTAGAAAGACCAATGAGTTGAACAGCACCCCATTCACGATGCTGTATGTCAGGTTCCTCGCCGGGAGCAACATCACAAACAGCACCACAAACTCTGCGTAAAACACAAGCAGCCAGGTGATGACGGCGCACACAATGCCACAGGCATCTTTGATGAACCACATGGCTGGGGCGGAGTACGCTGTGATGACGTCTTTGGAGATGGGGATGCGCTGCTCCGGCTGCAGGAGGTCTGTCCCATGGCCTGTTCCATTGGAGGAGGACAGGCTGCGGCCGTGCTCCACATCCCTGCATCTGCGCACCGGACTCTTCATCCTTCATCGGCCTCCAAAGGGCAAGGCTCAGTCACCGCATGCTAAAAATATTCAGTTTACTTCAAGTTATTTCAGTTATTCAAGTTCAACGGATTAATAGTAAGTAAAATAGTATCAGTTCTTATGTTTTAGCACATGCAAGCACAAAAACCACATTTTTTAATCACAACTCGGTACTTTATCTAGTCTAAAGTACTTCCCAGAAATCGAGTTGTGTGATGCAAGTGACCATTATTTCTTCATTTAATTCATTTTGGAGTACATTCTGATTACAGTGCATTCGGGAAGTATTCACACTTTTTCCACATTTTGTTGTTACAGCCTTATTCCAAAATTGATTAAATTCATTATTTGCCTCAAACAATACCCCATAATGGCAATGTGAAAGTTGTTTGATTTTTTTTGCAAATCTATAAAAATGCAATCACTTTCAATTTATTTTGAATAGGGCTATAACACAACAAAATGTGGAAATAGTGAAGCTGTGAATACTTCCCCAATGCACTGTATGTAAGAAGCATCTGCTATCCAAAGCCAGCAATTTGTTGGGAGAGAATATTGTCTTTTAAGAGTTTTCTTTTGTTCAATTTTTTTTATTTTACTTTTTTAGTTAAAACCCTTACAGCATGGGATTGAGAACATTTATATGTTCATCACCTTCTCAAACATCAACTAAAATCTATGAATCTAGCCATCTCTCGAGACTAGTTATTCTGTGTTGTGTTCGGTCATGATGACAGTAAAATAAGAACTGGTTCTCAGACATTTTACAGTGAAAATATTATAACACCTGGTAGTGCCCACAGCTTCTCAAACTTTTTCTGGTGCACCCCCCTTGGGAGATAAAAAAAAAAAAAATCTATGCCCCCCCACAGTGGGGGGACAGCGCAGAATTGGCACTTCACGGCTGTAAATACGGCGTTTCAAGGAAAAGACGCACTCACGTTACTTCTCGTCACTGTGGATCACTTTTACCTCTGCGGGTCCACGACCGTCACATGCACCGACTCATCCCACTGTGTTTATGTGTCATGATCTTCTAAGCCCATGGGATCAAAGCGGATAGGAATCTAATGCACACGCATTCTTTTCACATATGCTTTACAGCCGAATCATTCAATCATAACTACACTGTCAAGGCAGACCGCAGACTGTGCGATATGTCACAGGGCTGACGATCTGTGCCTGGAAACAGCTAACTCACTTTAAACTATTTCTACAATCCCCTAAAGATATGTTTAAAGTATCCTTCTCCCATCACATGTACATGACCACAACAAACGTAAGCTAAACATCGACACTTTCCCTTCATTGCAGTTGACATTAGCTTAGCCACTTAGCTTAGCCGGTTGTAAAGTGGACGTGTACTGACCTGTTCAACAAAAGCACAGCCCTGTGTTTGAGATCAGGTCTAACTCAGTGGATGGTGGAGGTCCCCAGAAAGTATTTAAGTAATTATCAAAGTTCTTCTCCTTTATCGCCTCTTTCGCTATGAGTGCAGAGCATCCTTCGATTGCGGGGGGTTGAACTACGGGACCCTTCTTCTCTATATTCTGTGGATGTTAGTGGCAGCTTACATCCAATATGCTGCATTACTGCCATCTAGTGTCATTACTAACACTGTCAGTGTTTCCAAAAACAAACAAAAAACGATCAAAAACAAAGCAGATTAAAGTAAGCAGTCATAATGTTGTTGACATATTTGAGAAAACTGCACCCCTCTCTCGGAATCGAATATTCTTTAAATAGCAGATTTTGAAGTTAATTAATATATCCACTTCTTCTATTGGTCCAATTCTTGCTGCCATATTTGGATGTCCAGTGCCTCCGAATCACCCTTTTCCCCTCAGACTTTTCTAAGAGACTGTTATTGTCCACATGAAATCAGAACATCCCCTTATTCTGTCCACAGAGGGTGAGAAGAAAGAATTTATACAACTAGCGCGTCTCATTTAATTCCTGGAATGTTCACCAGAGGGCAGTAATATACAGTTTACTAAATTCAAGCTGATTTGAAGCTTCCTTGTTAGTTGTGGGCTGCTAAATGCCTTACAATACCAGTACTTTGGCCAAATGCATATTAGCTATGTTTTCGTTATTTTTATTCTATTTTATAATTCTTTTTCACTAACCACTACAAATTACTTCCTTATTGAGATTTCAGGGGGCCTCATGGTTAGAATAAAAATAATTTATCCTATCAATGACCACTCAACAGCTTGGTGGAATTAGCTCCCAGCACAGCAAGAAACCAAAAAAAATATATATATATATAACTGTAAATTTTGCATGACAGTTACAGAACAAATACACGTACAATGCAACACACAAGTGAATTTACAGGTTACATCAGGGATTGATTTGCACACTTTTGATGGAACAAAACACCATCAATATTCATTATTTGTCTGAAATAAATGCTTTTTAAAATATTAAATTTACCATTTCAAATCAACCTTTTGATGTTTAAGGGAGATTGATAACAACTTTAACTCAGCAACAAGTCTTTCTCACGCAACTGTGCATACCTAGAGGCTTTACTTTGAGCTTACTGTATAGGTCCTTGTTGTAGTGCCGACCACACCAAGAGACTCATGATTGGGCTATTTTTCTAACTGTATAAGGGCAACAGAATAGTACAGCAATCCTTTTACTGAATTAGATGTAGAACTTTGTTTAATTCAGAGATTTTGAAGAGCAACCAATGACTTATATTTAAATTGTTTAATCATTACAATGTCCCTTTAACTATGTTAGGCTTTTGCAAATTATCATTATTTAATGTTTTCATACATGCAAAGTAAACTAAGAGAATTTCATGTTCAGGGCTAAATGCTTTCTTTTAACCCTCTGACACACTTGGGGACCATTCGTGTACATTTTGCAAACCTCTTTTTTCACTGCTGAAAAATAATTTGATATCTTGTGATTTGAGCAATGAAACAATCCAGATGATTATATTATGATCAACCTTTAAAATGACACTTTCAGATCTCACCTAACCCCTCCCATCTCTGCAAAAATGTGTACGAGTACCAAACCTGCCCCACTGACTTCTATTGTAAACTCACTTTTTCAGCCTGATATAAAATATGCATTAAATAATGTGATATCATGAAATACCATCTGAACTTAAACTTCTGGGTTGAAAATTGTATAATTTGATATTTTTCATGAGTTGGCCCCTCTCAACCCCCAAGGGCCCTTATGGTCTTTTATACATTAGTTATTGTGAAGCTGTCCTTTTATTATGAACATTGTCAACAGTGTAAGAGTGCTCGAAGGTTTACTCACTGCATGACTCTAATCTCAGAATCAGAATCTGATTCTGAGAATCAGTATCAGAATCAGAAAGGGGTTTATTGCCATTGTCAATGAACAAACTTCACAGACATAGGAACTTGTCTCGGCATGAAGGTGCAACACAAAACACTGAGCAATAATAAAACAACAACATATATTCAGTCAAACAAAAGGGCATGCATTTAACCCTTGTATTATGTTGCGGGTAAATTTGACCCATTTCAGTTTTTGTGTTGACCGAAGTACTGGTTATCCTTTTTTTTCTTCCTAAAATTTTTTGACTTTTTCTCATCTTGGGGTCATGAACTTGTGTGTAAAATCTGGACTGTTTGATGTGTAGTACAATGTCTGTGCAGACTTTGTATACAAAGATGATGTTGCGGGTCATTTTGACCCAGACTCTTTAATGTGGGTAAATAGCTGTTCAGATCAAAAATGAACAACCAAAAATGAGCTCCAGAAGGTTTACAGTTGAAGAAACTTTGGCACATATAAAGAACTTGGATAGTGATATAGGAGGAGAAGACATAGGATCTTTCAGAGACCAAGGACAATGCTATTGATGACCCAGATGGTCAATTTTTTCTCCGATGAAGAGTATTCAGAGGATGAGTCTGCTGTCATCTCTCCATCAGCTGAAAACCAAGAAATACACCATATCATCATCCACAGAGAATACATGGACATCTAAAGATGGTAAGATAAAATGGTCAACATCACCACACACAAAGTCGAGGTGGACTGTCATCTGTCAATGTCATCAAAATGACTCCCGGTCCTACAAGATTTTCTGTCACACGAGTTCATGATATTCAATCAGCATTTCAGCTCTTTGTATCCCCACCAATAGAGAAGATTATACTGGACATGACTGTCCATGACTGGACAAGAGAAATGGAAGCCACTGAATCAGGCTGCCTTGCATGCTTATATCGGAATTCTGGTATTAGCTGGAGTGCACAGGTCAAAAGGAGAAGCAACAGAAAGTCTGGAACGAAATGGAAGGCCAATCTTTCGAGCCACAATGTCTCTAGAGAAATTCCACACGATATCTCGTGTGATCCGATTTGACAACCGCGACACCAGAGCTGGTCGACGTAAAAAAGCCGCTATCAGAGATGTATGGAATAAATGGGTCAAAATTCGGCCTTTGTTGTACAATCAATGTTACTGTTGATGAGCACCTTGTTCCATTCAAGGGACGCTGTCCTTTCAGAAGCCCGCTAAGTATGACATCTTAGTATGACATGGAATATGCAAGTATACACAGGAAAGCTACCTGGAGAAGCACCTGAGAAGAATCAGAGGATGCGTGTCGTGTTGGATATTGAGTGAAGGGCTGCAAGGTCACAACATCATCACATGTCACGACTTCTTTACATCCTACCGCCTTGGAGAAAAATTCAGAAGAGAAATTCTGACTATGTTGGAACAGTCAGAAGAAACAAGCCAGAACTTCCAAAGAAATTCTGAAGGTGCAGGGCAGACCTCTGCATTGCTCAATATCTGCTTTCAGCAACAGTTGTTTCATACTGCCCAAAGACAAACAAGAATGTTCTTGTAATGAGCACAATGCACACTGATGCATCTCTGAGCACAAGAGAAGACAGTGAAGCCACAGATGATCATGGATCTACAATCTGGGCAAAGTCACAGCCACATACACCTGCCAGCTCAAGACTGCCCGTTGGGCCTTGTGATTTTCCTCAACATTGTTCTTAAATATAGTGTTGAAATAAAAAAAAAGTCATTGTATGTCTCTTTTCTAAATGTTCATATAATTCTCAAGTAAAGATGTTGTTGGTTTAACCTGTTTTTTTACTGTTTTGGCTGGCTTTAACACAGTATGGGTCAAAATGACCCGCAACATAATCAATGTAATTTTTTTTCAACATAATACAAGGGTTAAGGGACAATTTAAAATTACTATAGTATAAAATAAAAATAAAAATAGGCATTGCTATGTACACAAGTTATTTAAAGTTGTAGTGCAGAAAGTGACAGTGCAGTGAGTGTATGAATAGTTGTAGTTAAAGTGGCAGGTGTTTTTAGAAGTGTTCATGAGTCCAACGGCAGAGGGAAAGAAACTATTCTTGTGGCGGGAGGTTTCTGGTCCGAATGGACCGTAGCCTCCTGCCTGAGGGGAGTGGATCAAATAGTTCATTTCCAGGGTGAGAAGGGTCAGCTGTGATCCGACCTGCTCGTCCCAGAGCCCTGGAGACGTACAGGTCCTGCAGAGATGGAAGTCTGCAGGCGATCACCTTCTCAGCAGAACGCACAATGCGCTGTAGTCTCTGTCCCTGGCTGTGGCTCCAGCGTACCACACGGTGATGGAGGAGGTGAGGATGGACTCAATGATGGCCGTGTAAAACTGCACCATCATCTGCACTGGCAGCTTGGCTTTCCTCAGCTGCTGCAGGAAGTACATCCTCTGCTGGGCCTTCTTGATGAGGGAGCTGATGGAGGGCTCCCACTTGAGGTCCTGGGTGATGGTGGTGCCCAGGAAGCGGAAGGAGTCCACGGTGGTGATGGGAGAGTCTGTCATGACGAGAGGGGGCTGGGGGGCTGTGACTTTCCTAAAGTCCCACGATCATCTCCACTGTCTTCTGGGCGTTGAACTCCAGGTTGTTGCCGCTGCACCAGGACACCAGCCGGTCCACCTCCCTCCTGTAGACAGACTCATCCCCGTCCGAGATGAGCCCGATGAGGGTGGTGTTGTCCGCAAACTTGATCAGTTTTACGGAGTCGTGGCTGGAGGTGCAGCAGTTTTGTGTACAGGGAGAGAGAGGAGAGAAAGTACACAGCCCTGTGGAGCTCCTGTGCTGATAGTCCGAGTGTCTGAGACATTCTTCCCCAGCCGCACACACTGCCTCCGATCCGTCAGGAAGTCAGTGATCCACCTGCAGGTGGAGCCAGGCACGTTGAGCTGGAAGACCTTGTTCTGGAGCAGTGCAGAGAGGATGGTGTTGAAAGCAGAGCTGAAGTCCACAAACAGGATCCTGGCGTAGGTTCCCGGGAGTCCAGATGCTGCAGGATGAAGTGGAGTGCCAGGTTGATGGCGTCGTCTACAGACCTGTTGGCTCTGTAGGCGAACTGCAGGGGGTCCAGCAGGGAGGAGGTGAAGGACTTGAGGTGGGGCAGGACCAGGCGTTCAAATGACTTCATGACTACAGACGTCAGCGCCACAGGCCTGTAGTCATTAAATCCAGTGATCCGGGGCTTCTTGGGGACAGGGAACAATGATGGCAGACTTGAAGCAGGCTGGGACATGGCATGACCCCAGGGAGGTGTTAAAAATGTCTGTGAAGACGGGGTTAACTCTCCTGCGCAATGTCTTAATGTAGCGGCAGAGACGGCGTCTGGTCCAGCAGCTTTTCGGGGTTGGATTTCCGAAATAGCCTGTGAACATCCTGTTTCCTGAACTGAGAGAGTGATGGGGAGGTGGTGGGGACCAGGTTTGGGTTGGCGGAGGTGGCCACCGTGGGGGAGGGGGTGGTCACATCAAACCTGGAGTAGAAGGTGTTGAGTTGCTCAGCCAGTTTTCGATTGTCTGCAGCAGGGGGGGGCTCGGGAGACAATCTGTAAGACTATTTGTGGTTGTGTGCCCACTTATCTGAGCACTTTGGTGCAGAGAGCTGAAGCTCATCATACTCGCGCTCACACAACATTTATGCTTTGTTTGTCCCTCAAGTTCGGACCAATTGGGAGAAGCAACTCTTCTATTTTGCTCCCGTAGCTTGGAACTCCTCTAAACCAGAATTGAGGTAGTGTGCCTGGCCCGAGCTGATCCCTAACTATGGTCTCGAGATAATATTGTATACTCCTTGTAAACTGAACCTTAAACCACAATTTCTATTCAAAGATGGATTCTTTTTTAGCCAAAATGTCCTCTTAGACTCCTGTTTCAAACCATCTTTTCTCCCTGCTTAGAATCTTCACCTCACTGTCTTCAAAAGAGTGGTTTGTGACTTTAAGATGAAGATGCACGGCGCTCTCTGTGGTCCTGAATTTGCATGTTGTCTGTGTTGATAAAGCCTCTTGTGCAGTGGCTGTTTAGTCTCAACTATGTAACGCTCTTTCTTCTTTCATTCGATTGAATACATTTTATTGCTCAGTTTTTGTGTCGGCATCTTGTCCTCAGAATGAACCAGATTTTGTGTTGCCCGGTTTAAAATAAACAGGAATTTTAAAATCCTTTGTAGCTTTTCAAACAGTCTGGTGGGCACTTTTTGGGCTCTGTGTTGTAGTGTCCTGATCACTCCCAGCTTGTGCTGTAGTGGGTGGTTAGACTCAAAGAGCAGGTATTGATCCGTGTGTGTTGGTTTCCTGTATACTTCCCGTCCTCTCCTCTGATAGTAGAACAATCAAGAAAGGCCAAGCGATTCTCCTTAGCATCTTCTCTTGTGAATGTGATGTTTGCATCCACTGCATTAATATGCTCTGAGAAAGCTATTTTCTTTTTTCCCCTAAACTGTCCAAATGACTACACTCCACACAAAGGAACACTCCTGAACGTATGAGGGAGTACCCCGACTTGTCAAGTGTGAACTTTTAGAAGATGAATGTTACTTTGTTTACCTCATTGTGATCTGGTTCCAAGAAAATTGTGTTTTCATGTTTTGCCATATCGCCCACCCCTACTGAACAGATGCATAAGGTGTGTGTATTAACAATGATGGAGCGAACAGAGAGTGAGCAAACAAAGAATGGCCTTTGTGCAGAAAATCTGAGGTCATGCCTTAAAAGCAGCCTTTATAGCATTTGAATGAACACATATTACAGTCAATGTATTGTATGCTTAAATATTACTTTTTTTTATATCTATATTTTCACCCAAAGTTGCAAAACAACACTGCATAAACACTGAAGGATGCCCTTTGATTATTGGAATAAACTTCCATTCAATATATAACATGCAACTTTCTTCTGATGACATTGCTTATGGTTACAACTCTCTGCTTAAGGTACTTTCCTCTGCTTTATTGTGTGTCGAGTTTTGTAGCTTAGCTGTAAATCTGTCTTTCAGTCAACTAATCGGTCGATGGTGTCTTTGTCGACCAACATTTTTTATTATTTTCTTGTCCAAAATGCAGCAGAACACAAATTTCCCAGACGCCCCAACACTATTTTGTGTCATTATTGTACACTGTGCTTGCGCTACTATGCTGAAAAATGGACTGGAGAAGTGGTGATGAGCCAGTATGTTTTAAATATTATTGTACATTTTGGTGTGAAAATCTGGTACGTGGCTATTTTAACAACACTTTTAATGTTATTTTAAATTTTTTTTATTATTACTTTTAAAACAAACTTAGAATAGTTAGAATAGTCAAAACCAGCTAATTAATTCCAGCTTAGACTTTCGGGGAAGGTTAAGCCCCACCTTGTACCCCCTAATCAACTGGAAAAACTAAGCACATCTTGTCTGGACTCACTTTCCTTATGGCCTTGGCCAGTGCTCTATTCACCGTCTACAGTTGAGCCAAAACACGAGGCGCCAGGGACACATCACCCTGGGCTGTCCTCCCGCCACTGGCTGTTGTTTTTAGATTTTATTATTATTATTACCATGACCTGATTTTGGTGAGATTGTTGTGGCACTATTTAGTTGTAAAAGATCTACATTGTATTTGTCTGATCTCACCTGTCATGAGATGTGGGGGAGATGGAAATGTCAAAGTGATGATGAAAATTCAGCCTGTCAAAACTATGGTGCTGCAAATTAAGAAGGTTCAGTTGTTGTTGTTGTTGTTGTTTTGAGACTTTTGAGGCATTTGGTGCAGAATTCATTGTAATTGTGGGCTGTCCTGTTTTTGTAAACAATTCAGAGCGCCATACATTCAAAAAGGAAAAACAGAGCAGTTTGATTATTGATATTTAAAATGTTCTCATTTAAACTGTGACATATTCATGGTAATGAATTTGGTTGTATGCATATTGTCTTTGTAAATGGACTGGTATACATCTGTACAATAGGAAGACTTTGCACAGTCTGTGTTTTGCTCAAATTATTTAGAAAGAGACAAGTTTAGGCATCAACTAACCATTTGTATAGAAAAAAAGTCTGCGGAGGGCTGCTGCATCCAGTAAAAATAGACTTCTAATCGAAGCATCCTCCAGAGTTTTCCGTTCTCCCCTTTTGGAGGTCCACATACCTTCGGGGAGTTTTTTTCTCTTTGTCTCTGCCACAAGCAGGGGCTTTGTGGTTTAAAGTCTGAATAAACGTTTCCGTCAAATGAGCAATTTTCTCTCCCAAGATAAAAGCTAAAATTCAGCTAAAAGACTATGCTGTTTTATAAAACAATCATCTAATTTCAGACTTTGTCCACATGATGGACTTACTGTGCATAATGTTAATGTGTTTTGCTTGTTCATTTAATTGCTTTATGACCTGGCTTGTGAACATTTTTACCTATGAAACTATATGGCCCAGTAATTCCAGACCCACTGTCAGCTGTCTCACACACAAGCACCTGTCTGATTGGTTGAACATTCGCACAGAAAGTGTTAAGACACTGCAAAGGCCACTCCAGTCAGGCCATCAAACCCCAAGCAGTTCCATCAAGATTTTCGAGGAAGAAAGACCTATGACCCAGGAGGAGAGAGAAACACTCTTTATGTCTCCTAGTTTAAACTAAGCTAGCTCTGTGGAAAACACACATACTTCTGTGACAATTAAGAAACAAGAGCTGGAAGCCTTCTCAGAGCACATAAATGCGGTGGACCTGCATATCAGGTTTACAAGAGAAGATGCTAAGGAGAACCGCTTGGCCTTTCTTGATTGTTCCACTATCAGAGGAGAGGACGAGAAGCTCCAGACAGAAGTATATAAGAATCCCACACAACCGGATCAGTACCTGCTCTTTGGCTCTAACCACCCACTACAGCATAAGCTGGGAGTGATCAGAACACTACAACACAGAGCACAAGCGGTGCCCACCAGCTCAGAGGGCAAGAGGAAAGAGGAAAAACACGTCCGGAATGCTCTCTCAGCCTGTGGATACCCGACTTGGGCTCTGAACAAAGTGAAGAGAACCAAAAAGCAGGACAAAAGGGACAAAAGGGAAACAGAACCAAGAAGAAAGGGTGTCTCTATCTCTTATGTCTCAGGACTGTCAGAAAAACTGCAAAGAATTTAAAGACAACATAAAGTCCCTGTTTATTTCAAACCAGGCAACACGTTAAGACAAAAACTGGTTCACCCTGAGGACAAGATGCCTACACAAAAACAGAGCAATGTAGTGTATTCTATCCAATGCAGTGAAGAAAGTTGTAAAGAGCGTTACATAGGAGAGACTAAACAGCCACTGCACAAGAGGCTTTATCAACACAGAAGACGTAGCCGTAGATCTTCATCTCAAAGCCACAAACCACTCTATTGAAGACAGTGAGGTGGAGATTCTGAGCAGGAGAAAAGATGGTTTGAAAGAGGAGTTAACGAGGCAATCTTTGTTAAAAAAGCGAATCCTTCCTTAAATCGTAATGGAGGTTTAAGATTCAACCTTCCCGTTGTTTATAATGGTCTGCTGAAACCCTGGAGACGCCCGAGGCATTCTGATGCTAAACAGGCACTCGGAGAGGAGGGAGCCAAAGTAAGTGAACAATAGGCCCATCCCAGTTAGTTTCGATGACCCATTATCAGGGGGTCCCGCCCTGTGGGCAGGGCTTTCACAGAGTAGAAATATAAACCTGAGTTCTCAGACTTGTTTCACAGATTGAGAATGACTCTTGGATGAGAGTCAAAACATTTTGTTTTTTCTAAAACAGAGTCCAGATGACTAAAACTGAATATTTTTCAACAATTTCACAGTTTGGCTGTGTTGTAGTCATCTGGAATCATCAAAGTAGGATAAATATATGAGTTCTCAAACTAGAACCGCAGATTGAGAATGTAGCATCTTGTTTTTCTAAAAAAACAGTGTCCAGATGACTACAACTGAATCTTTTCCTAAAATGGAACACTCCTGGATGAATGAGGGATTACAACGACTTTTATATTAACTCAAACACACAACTATAGCTCTAGAACAACAGTATCTTCACATCTGTTACTGAGTCATTCGCATATTCCATATTCATATTCATCTATTTAATTATTTGGTCAATAAATCTTCATAAACCACAGTTAGTAAAGTGTTCATTCATTTCCAGTTCTCATAACCTTCAGATTAACTAACAATAATATATTTTTTTTATTAATTAATTGATTAATATAGATATTTGATTGGAGAATAGTTAATTGCCTAAACAAGACTAGTGCCAGACCCTCACCACACCCTCACGCTGTGTGGCATGTTTGACAGGGGGGGACTGGAGGACGCAGATCAGACGAGAGAAAAGGATGCAAAAGAGGAGAAACGCAGAAATTGTGTGGATCTGAGGTGCACAGCACAGAAAGTAAATAGTGAATGCTTACTCTGATCCACTATCCGAATAATCGAACTGAATAGCAGATATATTCTGCTCCACTGTGGCTATCAGGCTTCTTAATAGATGTGTTGTGCTACTAGCATAATGTAAACAAGCAAATACTGTTATCTATTCAAACCTAACATTATTTGATCAATTTATTCACTGAAAACAATTTCGGAAAAAGAAATTGAGATATTTTCATGACCCATCCTTGCTCAGTGTGTAAACAGTCAGTCAAAACAAAGCTGTCCTCCTGTTGTAACCTTAGCACAGAGCGGTTAAGGCTACAGCAACAGCTGATGAAGCTGGTCAAACTGAAAACATTACGGAAAAGCTAGGACGGATCTTTACTTTATATTACATAGTTTTGTTGGGATGCTTTTCAGAAATCCTTTTCATGACTAACGGTAAGTAAAGCCTCTTTTCACTAAAATACATTTTGAGAATTTTGAACAGCACAGCTACATTCTGGCTTAAATTCATACAATGGACACATTTATGGAAGTAAATTACACAGACAAAAAAACTATTTGTAACAGGTCACAAATGGCTGTGTACAGAACAAGGCACTCAAGGTGCATTAGGAGAACAGCTTTTTCAGTTGATTACAAGTAACAAGAGCTGGTTATGTTGGATGAGGCAGCGACAGAGGTGGAAAGAGCAGCTGTGGTCTTTTATGCATGGGAAACTTCATTTCATTTTTGGTGAAAGGAATAAGTTATGGCTATATCAAGAGATGGGGAAATGGAGCTCTAGTGTCTCAGAACTTAGTACCCCTAGTTATTGTTTATAATCATTTATTATTCATACATAAAAAAAGGTATTACTTTTTTTAAAAATACAAAATTGCAGCAAAACTTAGCAAAATTGTAACTATAAATAGCTGTGGGGAAGGGCTATGAAGTCGCTCAAAAAGCTGCTTAGTGATAGGTTCTATGCTGCGCCTCTCCAGCATGACCAAAGCCACAACCTCTGAGCCACTGCTGCCCCTGAATAACATACTAGCAGCCAATGCAGAGACCTTTGCAGAGACCTTTGAATTCGTTTTCAGCCTCTCTTCAGCAGTTCATGTTGAAAATCTGTCACTTGTTGGACACAGATGAATATACCAAAAATATAAAGTATATTTTTAGTGTAATTTGGGTAACTTTGTTGAGACCACATGAAGGAAATTCTGCAATATATTTGTTTGATTTTACAGCTTTTCAGTTGAAATATTGCATAGAAAGTAAGTCACTTTAACCTAGGGAGAATAATAGTTTTGTTATAAATGACCATGAAAGGAAACTCTTAATTTCTCAAATAAATTGTGCATTTATTTCTTATTTTGGCATTCACACATTCCCCTCATAAGACATAAAGACAAATGTCCTTACCACAAAGTATATGCAAGACTCACAGGACTCTAAATTAAGCTTGGTTTTTTTTTTATTTTTTTTTTACAAAGAGAGAATTTGAAAAGAAAGATTTGACTAAACCAGTAGATTGGACAGTGTGTCATCAGGCATAAGAGCAGCTCTTTGATCACTCAGACAATAAAGAGCTGCTCTGAGGAAACGAAAGAGAGGGAAAAAAATTGCTGATGATATCAGGTCAGACACGGTCATATCAGCATATGATGACATTACGTGCTTTTGACATAATGTTCAAGTCACGTACTGAAGTCGAAGGCCTCAGTTTCAGGACTATAACAGGAATGTTGTTAGCTCACCCCCAAGTTCCTGACATCTGGAGTGAACGATGGTGGTGGTGAAGGCTGGCTGTGCTGTGTGGAGAGTCAGAACTGAAGAGGAAAGAAAGATTGAGAAAGCCGCTGTTGGGTCCAATGCAGTGTTGTTCAGGATCACATGGTATAGCTGAATGTCATCAGAGAAGATGTGGAAACTGACGTTGTGGCTGGAAATTTTGTCCGAGAGAAAGTATGCGCAGCGAGAAAAGAGCCGAAAAACGATATTGTCAAGCATTACTGAAAAGGTTTTGTTGGTGAGGTAGGAGGCAAACCATTTGAAGACAGGTTCAACATTACCTTGGACAAAAGCTATTATCAAATGGATAATGGAGAGAACAGAGGGGTGGAGGTTTGGTGGGATGGTCTGACCGCAGAATCGAAAATACCCAAACTGAGACAAATGTTTTCATAGCCATGATTCTCGTGGATAATTATTTCATATTGTGGACATTTTTAATTGCAATATTGATCTCAAATAACCGTGTAAGATTCCTTGAAACAGGCCTGCCACCGGTCTGAAGTGGAGATTCTTTGGAATTTAAAGTCAAGTTTGTGGAGAGACAGCCACTTCACAGCAAGAGTGTATGTTTTTCAAGTCTTTTTTTAGTACTATAAAACATCTGTAATTAAGTGAGTTAAGTTGCATTTACTTAAGTTTATTTTTTGGCTGAACTCTTACACGGTGGGGCTTTAATAAATGAAATAAGTCCACTCTCTCCCACTCATCTGTACCAAAATAGCTACACAATGCTGCTGAATCCAATATAAATTATCACTTAAGAAAAAGTCTGTTGATTGTGAAGACAGACAGCAACAGCCCTTTACTTCAAAATTATACTACTCAAGTAGGAGAAGAAAGTCTTCCAGGTTTTGTTAAATTAATAATGCTACATTTATTCCTGAATCCAAGCTCCACTCTTTCTTTCAAAGTTTGTATTTTTAAACTAAATATCAAATTTTTAAAAATCATATACATTCAAATTTAAAAAGAGTAAACTGACTAAAACAATGTGCGAAGTACTAAATGTTAGCCACATTTAAAAGACGTCAATAAACCTCTGTGATATGAAGATGTAGACCAGGCAAATAGTTGACGGGTTGCAAACATATTTTTATTGCGGGTCAAATACATTTAAAATTAGATAGATGGGTTGGTGACCTGTTTTATTTTATTTTAGTTATATTTTGAAAACAAGCAAAAAACAAACTGGAGAAGTCAGTTCAGTAGGAAGCCTCAGGGACATCCGAATTCTAGTTCGTTCAGTCATCTTACCTCAGTTTGTTTGTCCTTTCAGATCACTATGAATGCCACCTCTCTAAATGTAACAGATTGCCCTGAAGTCAAAGTTCCCGTGCCTCTGTTCTTCATCATTGGAGTGGTTAGTTTAGTAGAGAACCTCCTGGTAGTGATTGCAGTGATCAGTAACAGGAACCTGCACTCCCCCATGTACTGCTTCATCTGCAGCCTGGCCGCCTTCAACACTATGGCCAGTCTGACAAAAAGCTGGGAGAATATGATGATCCTGCTGGCGGATGTGGGAAAGCTCCAGAAGACGGGCCTGTCCGCGACCAGACTGGATGACCTCATGGACTCTCTGCTCTGCATGTCCTTCATGGGGTCGATCTTCAGCTTCCTGGCCATTGCTGTGGATCGGTATGTAAAATAAAACAGAAATACTAAGAAAATTTGCTTTTTGTAACCCCCTCCCAGGAGTTCTGGTCCGGCCAAAAATTCCAACAATATCGAGGAAAGGAAGGAAATAGCTCTTCTCTTTTCTAATTGTATATAATTGTAATATATATGTATATAAAAGGCAAGGAATTTCCATACATTTGTGCATTTATTCGATGTGCCACCACAAGAAATAATGACATATGATGTGGCCATTGCAGACAAAGGGGAGGTTGCATTTTAAACTCAAAGGAGCCACAATATTTTATTAAACAAAAAGTTGTTTGGATTGAAATAAGATTATTCCATGCCGCTCGGTATTTATGCATTAAAATAATGTGGGCAGAATAAAAACAGATTGGCTTTGACAGCTTCGTCAAACCACTCATTATCTATCCAAACAACATACCTGGTCATGCAGATCTATATTACGATCCAATGACAAGGACACGGGATAACGTGACTGAACATTATTTCCACTGAATGAAGGTAAGAGTGAATTGATCTGTGTGTCTCTGAAGGGATTATATTCTGTGCTTTTTTAGAAACTTTTCAATTGGAACCCCAACTCATACGACTAAACGACTCACTGTACAAGTGAAGTTTAGAACAGCCCGAGGATATATCTATCTGCCACTATCTCAAAAAGTGGGTCCAAACTCAATAAACTCTAAATTGTTGCTAGTGTGGCAAACATACATTTCTTCTAAAAGTCTCTGCATTGCAGTTTAGGAAGACACGTCAATACACTCAGTTGTGGCTCCAGCTCACACTGCGCTCTCTGCCAGATCTCTGTACCTGTATGCGTTACCATGGCTACCGTTGTATTCATCAATTGCAGGCTTTCAACTGGTTTCGACAGTTCCCCATGTCCCAGACTAGTGACACTTCGATGACATTTATGTCTAATAGTTCAGACCATATTATATTGATCAGCGTATAATCACCTTTCCAATACTTTCTGTGTGTACAGCTCAAGGAAAAGAGAAGACTTTTGTTCTACCTGAAAAAAGATTTGTACTGAAAAGGACTATGGATATTATCAGCAAATAACAAAGAACCTTGACCTACATTTAAAATGTGTAAATCTATCAAAGATGAAAAGACTGAGATTTTGCATCAACGTTCCAATGACTCATACTGTAGTTCATAATGTGTGATTTGGAAGGAAATGTATGAAATGCTTTATTTCTCAATTTCCATAGCAACGAATAAAATTTTTCATGCGGATTCAGAAGTTCTGACTTTAGATGTTATGGCTGGGAATCACAGGGTCCCTCACGAGTTGATACGATACCCAATATACAAAACAGTATTTCTGAGTGAAATCACTACACACACATTCAGTTCATATCAATTCAATAACCAAAACAGTGAATAAACTGACTGCATTGTTTACTTTCTCTAAAACACAACCTACGAAATGAATCAACGAGGCTATGGTATAATTGTATTTATTCATAGGCCTGTCAAGATGAATGGACAAAAAAGACACACAGACTATTATGAACATTGTCATTGTCATTGAAGACATGTTAACGTGTTAACCTCCCATTCGATGTTAAATGGTAAATAGTCACTATTTATAAAGAACTTTTCCACCTTCACAGCACTTAAAGCGCTTTACATCAAGGACTACTCACCCATTCACACACATTTACACACTAGTGTATGCAGACACTGGAAAAGTTTAATACAAATAAGGGTGAGTATGATGATATTGCAGGTGGAGCCAGATAAGTCTGGATTTCCGGTTTGTGGATGCAAGTAGGTAAGAACCAGGACAGGCAGGTAACAGGGCAGACAGAGGGGCAGTAGGCACTGGCGGGAGGCTATGGGCCACAAGAACAGTTTTGGGCTTTAGTTCTTGACATATATTTCACAAAGGCATCCGAACAAATAAACATTACATAATCCAAGCCTATATATTTTAGTATCTGGAAACAGAGTTAGATCTTAAGCTCTGGTAGACAGAACACCTTATGTTGCTCATTGAATAAGCTGTCCCAGGACCAGAGTATATATATTCTTTGTGTACATTGTGTGAAAAGAAAAAAGAAAAAAAGGAGACATGAGAAGAGAAGCCGTATTCTGTGAAAACAGGAAAACATAATTGAACACATTTGGTTCAAGTGAAATAAATAAAGCAACTTTCATTTAAAAAAAAAAATCAGAAAAATTACAGAAAATCAAGCAATTGGGTTTAATTGAACAATTATAGTTATTATGTATTTACTTTCAGGTTGGGACAGAATAAAGATCAGCGACTACTGTTTGTAAGAATGGGTATCAGATTAGAAGATGAGCCATTAACTACAATAAGTTGTTGAGAATTCATTAATTAAATTAATTTTATTTATTTATACAGGGAAAACCCAATGAGAAAAGTTCTCTTTTTCATGGGTACCCGGTTAAAACACAACACAAAATAAACAATAAACAAACACAAGATACTAAAACACAAATAAAACATTCAATAAAATACGCCAATTCATAAAAACACATTAATACATACAATATGAGATAAAATTATATAAAACAAGTGCACCGGCACTGCGGGTAGTCCTTGACCAGTTCTTTAAAATCATTAAAAGGCATAAAATTATTTAATTAACAGGGAGGGAGCAAAGTTGTTGAAAGCCTTTTTTCCAGTCTGTGTTGTGCCGATGAGATTGTAAGATAAAAATGCCCTGAGACCTCAAACTGTGAATACCTGAACTGATGTGCAATAAACTTGATAAATAAACAGGCAAAAGGCCAAGTAGAACCTTATACACAAACAAAAGAATCATCCTTCAATTACACATATCAATTTAACATCTCACATATGTAGATATTTACCATTTTCACTTCACAACATTTGAAGTGAACTGTAAAGCCCTTTATTTTCATTACATAAAAAAACAATAAATCCCTTTTTAATGCTGATTTTCTCTACATGTTAAAAGAGCTTAACCTGCAAGAGACAGCATGGCTCCATGTCACAGCTTTCATGATGCTTATAAAATATTTCCTGTAATGAATGTCTTAATGTCTGATTGGAGCTTAAACTTGAGATCTCAGAATCAAAATCGGAAAAAGGTTTATTGCGAATGTCAGGGAACAAAATTCCCAAACCAGGAACTTGCTTCGGCGGTAAGGTGCAACATACAACAATGAGCAATAATAAGCAAAATATATTAGGCATGCATAGAATCAAGATTTTACTAATTCTGTTGGGGCAAGGGGGGGCTGCGAGGCTGGGCATTGAGCTCCATGTTGTTACCACTGCACCAGGACACCAGCCGATCCACCTCCCTCCTGTAGACAGACTCATCCCCGTCCGAGATGAGCCAGACGAGGGTGGTGCTGTCCACAAACTTGGTCAGTTTTACGGAGTCGTTGTTGATGGTGCAGAAGTTTGGGTACAGGGAGAAGAGCAGAGGGGAAAGTACACAGCCTTGTGGGTTCTCTGCATGAGACATTCTTCCCCAGCCGCACACACTGCCTCCATCTGTCAGGAATTCAGTGATCCACCTACAAGCACGTTGCAGGCACGAGTCTGGCACGTTGAGCTGGGAGAGCTTGTCCTGGTTTGGATTGCTTCAGCGATGAACCATGGCGTGATCGGAAAAACCCACAGCAGCGCGGGCCACGTGCGAAAGGCGTTGAGTAACAGTGACCCGGCGTGTTCTGCTCTTTGGTCAGGACTTTAATAAACTGTCTGTACTTTGGCTCAGATTTCCCTTGTCAAAGGTCTGGGAATTGCTAGGACGTATAATTATGATGTCAACAAATCATAATCATTTACTGGTGTGCATACCCGTGTACAGTATACAAATGAACTAAATCCATATTTTTTGCTTTCTGTTTTCTCTTTTTGCAGCTATATCACCATTTTTCATGCTCTCCGTTACCACAACATCATCACCATGCAGCGAACGGTGGCAATCCTGGTTCTGATCTGGACAGTGTGTGGAGTATCTGCACTGCTAATGATCCGCTTCTTTGAGTCCTTCTTCATAATGATTTGTTTTGTGGTCTTCTTCATCGTTTCCCTATCCATCATCTGTTTCCTGTATGTCTATATGTTCATGTTAGCCCGAATTCATGCCCAGAAGATTGCATCCCTCCCAAGTGGTGTACCACGATGTAGTAGGAGGCAAAGACGGTGGGGTAGCAGCATGAGAGGGGTACTTACTCTGACTGTCCTATTTGGGACATTTTTGGTTTGCTGGGCTCCATTTTTCCTCCACTTGATCATAATAATGGTGTGCCCTTTCAATCCATATTGTGAATGTTACAGGTCTTTGTTTCAGCTTCATGTGGTACTATTGATGTCCCATGCACTCATAGACCCGGCCATCTATGCCTTTCGCTGTGCCGAACTCAGGCGCACCTTCAGAAAGATGCTGCTATGCTGAAATTGCAACTTCTGTGAATGATCCAATTGAAACAAGAAATGCAAATTAAACTCTACCAGGATTTAGCGGCAACCAAGTATAGTTAAATTAAAGACAAAAACATTTGTTGGGTTAGGTGGTACGTCTGTGGAGGGATCTAAATCTGGACTATACCAGGTTTAAACAATATCGAAAAAGTCAAATGGTTGAACTAATGTTTTGTTGGGCAAAAAAAAAAGAAGTCTGAATCTGAATTCTGTCTATTGTCTACAGCCATATAAAATAACATGTAATAATTGTTTTGTAAACGTCTGCATACATAATAAATGTCTTGCACACGCTTGTAAACTCCAATAAAGAGGGTTATGAATGTATTGGTAATGTTAGATTACCATCACAATGGAAAACATCGCCATCAACAACTCATTTCGCTGTACTCAAGAAAGCTGTTGGGAAATGTTTCTTCAGACTCCATCTACACCTCCGACAAAAATCCCATCAATGTGTGAATTATCTGCACACATCAGTAGGACCCACTTGCTTTTTATTCAGAGTAGAGTCACACAATTCCATTTTCAGGGCAGCATATTCTCTATTCATTAAATTATATTTCAGGTACAGTATTTACATTTATTCTGAAAACATAGTGGCAATATATAAAGATTTTTTTATTTTTTTACTTGACCAGCTTTCACCGGACTAAGAGAAGATGTCCATAGCAGTAGAGAAGGTTCAGGTTCATGCTGGTCATGGTGGAGTACAGAGACCATGCCAAGACTAAAGCAGCTGTCACGTATGTTAACCAAAAGTACAGTTTGAATTAAGAAACTGATGCAAAACTGACATTTTCGAGTGTTTAACCATGTTATAGGCCTATTATATCATCATCAATTTCTTTTTGCATATTTCAGTAATCCAGCATGATGGTTTTCAGAAAGAGTCGGACGACATACATGTATTTGACTCTATGGCCCAGATTGAAGTGTTAAATTGTGAGTACTACTTCAAATTAGCATGTACTATACTTGGATGAGTTGTTATTCCCCCTGAAGAAATATGCCCAGTTCTATTTAACTCGGACATCTGCGTGTTCAGAAACTGGAAGAGGAGTGAAAGTCAACAAGATCTACTCTATCAGTTACTAATACATACCAGCTATAGATGACCAAAGATTCATGAGTTTCAATTACGCATTCTTTTATTCTCCTAACAAAGTCACCTATACAGACGTCTGGACTTCCGGGTGCCTAACACTCGTTACTCGCGTCTTAATAATTCCGGAGAGTAACGGGACAGCCACAGTTTGCCAGTATTATAGACACAGAAAATGAATATGCATGAGCCTAAAGGAAGTCTTTGTGGTAGGGCTGTGATTGGCCCCGTGCCCATCTGACTTCCACCATGGTCTCCACCTTTTTCTCTTTGTCTGCTCGTGTAACCTGAGACTGGTCAAACCTTGGGGGTCAGAGTGGAAAAATACAGCACCACAGACCAAAGAGCAGCATAACATTGTATATAATAGTGAATATATGTTCAATGCATTGTACAATGGCGAATATATGATCGATGCATAATATGTAGTTCTCTTCACCCCCCACCCAAGTAAAAAATAACAAACAAAAAATAGGGTTAGGGTTAAAAAAAAAAACACACCCATATATAAACACAAAATAAGACCAGACATCTAACCAAGATTTATCACAAAAAAAATATCTGACTTATCTTGTTTTAAGAAGTTTCTAGTAAATAAATGCTAAATACGTAAGATCATTAAGATAATTTCAAGAATTCTTCAAAAGTAAAATTCACTATTTCACTTATTTTAGCCTGAAACAAGTATATTTTTCTAGTTGGTGTAATTTTGCTCTTATATTAATGCCACAGAGTACATTTGAGAGAACAGCCACAGCCACTTATAAGTTATGATGGACAAATGACAGATAAATATATTACTATGCACCTTTAAATAAATATATGTGTGAACGCACGGACGCAGGAAAAAAAAAAAAAGAATCATGCCATCTGCACGCTGTGTGTCTCCGGTGATACACACTGCAGCAGCATGCATGCCATGGACTGAGGGACATGTTGGAAAACCTGCAAGGGTTTGCCTGTAACCAGTGCTGCCAAAAAGAATGAATATGGGACCAAGGATCACAATCAGAATCAGAATCAGAAAAGGTTTATTGCCATTGTCAATGAACAAACTTCACAGACATAGGAACTTGTCTCGGCATGAAGGTGCAACACAAAACACTGAGCAATAATAAAACAACATATATTCAGTCAAACAAAAAGGGCATGCATTTAAGGGACAATTTAAAATGACTATAGTATAAAATAAAAATAAAAATAGGCATTGCTATGTACACAAGGATTTATTATAGCCTTTTTGAAAGCGGCTTTTGAGACGAGTTAATGGGACAACACAGGTTGCACGTTGGAAATGCCCGGGACAAGAGGAACAGGTGAACTGTCATCACTGTGCACAGACGGTATTATAAGGACATCAAAAGAGTGTGGTTGGGACGACTCCTGTAATCTGTTGGATGGACATCTTTGGTGAACTGCTCCAGTTCAACAGAACACAGTTGAGTATTGAGGCCAAACTTTCGCAGGTAAATTGCGTTTTTTTATAACCTCCTCCCACCAAAACCACAACACATTATTTTATATTTGTAAATGAGCTATACACAATCATTTGAAATCATACTTAATGCCAAATTGATGTGTAAACTGGAGTACTCAAAAGCCTACACCAGCTTGTCGAACGTTACTGGTGATTGGAGATGAGTTGCAGGTGTGGAACTCAGCAGGAGGAGGGACTGAAGGATCCACCCAGGAACTGACAGGAGAAAAGAGGGGGAGAGGGGGAGCAGGGAGGAGGAGCAAGGAGCAGCAGGGAAGGATCATGACAACTCAAATTGTAGCATGCACTACCTGCTTTGCACAAACGCTTAGCAAATCTGGCCCTATCTGCTTTTGTCGCCCGTAGGCTTTATTAGACAGGAGAGGACAGGGCTTTGGACTGAAATACAGACCAGGCTCAGAGTGGACCTCGTTTTGGGCAGCTGATTTCACCTTGTTTAGTCCTGACTCTGGCACCAGCAGGAGGCCAGTCCCTGAGGTCCTCAGAATCCAAGATGATTCATATGGCACTAACATGACAGAGTAGTACTTTGGTGCAAAGCCATGGAGAGACTTGTACACAAGCAGAGCTGCGTTAAATCTGCTGGTGATCATACATATACATGTCCTGATTTAGGTTCTGACTTAAGCTGGAGGGGTTCTGTCCACACTATATTTTTTTAAGTTGTATGATAATACCAAAGCTATGGTGTATTGTGCAATGTGGACATACTTACTTGTGTCCAATCTCGTTAGATCTTGGAAGCTAAGCCGGGGCCTGGTCAGCACTGCAAGACCACTGGAATACCTGGTGTCACAGTGGGGCAGCTAGAGCAAACTGTTGATGTGTCTTTAGGCAACACACTTCACCCACATCGTCTAGTACAATGGTGGTTAGAGGTTAGAGGTCAGTGGAGCAAATTGCGCAGATTGGCAGCCTTAGTATTTATGAACTTTGGGTTAAGGAATGAACCCCAGTTCTCTGAAAAATGAGCGAGGTATCTCACAAATGAGACAGCTCTCTGCGCTGGTCCCCAGAAGCCTTATAACACTACACCAGTCTCAGACTGGCTGGGAGACGTGACGATAGAGGATAGAGGAGGCGGAGCCTACTCCTCCTGTCTATATAGTGTGACGAGGCCTCACTCCTCTGGTGAGATACCTCACTCAT
The DNA here is from genome assembly GCA_015082035.1 of Chaenogobius annularis. NCBI lineage: Eukaryota > Metazoa > Chordata > Actinopteri > Gobiiformes > Gobiidae > Chaenogobius > Chaenogobius annularis. The sequence continues at coordinate 4,282,072 of BJKM01000003.1, read as the reverse complement.
GATTCAGAGAACCAGGGTTAATTCCTTAACCTTCTCGTTCATCATTCGTTTCGGTATCTCACAAATGGGATATAGAGACTCCCGTAATACCAGACAAGCTTACCCGAAGACCAACGATTACACAAGCACCCGGGGCGATGCCCCCACGCCCAGGACGATCTGAGACAGTGAGGGCCCAGTGACATCTACCTGGCAAAGGTGTGAGGCATAGCCCAGCTGGCCACTGCACAAATCTCCTCCATCGAAGTGCCCCGGAACACTGCCCATGATGTAGCCATGCCACGAGTGGAATGAGCGCGTAGATCAGCAGGGGGCTGAAGCCTGGCCCTGTCATAGGCCACGGTAATAGCTTCCACTATCCAGTGAGACAAACGCTGTTTCGTGAGCCCGGGGAGCCCATGACACGAACAGCTGCTCAGTTCCCCAAACCAAGCAGTCCTATCCACATAAACGCACAGTGCGCCCACCGGACAAAGCGTATGGAGCCGCTGATGCTCCTCTGATGTGGACAGAGGAGAAAGTGCAGACAGCTCAATGGGGAGTCATGACAAAGTCGGGTTAAAGACCTTTGGCATGAAAGCAGGATTAGGTTTTAACAAAACCTTAGAATCCCTTCTTGTAAATTGCATGCATGATGCATTGACAGACAGAGCATGTATATCACTCACACACTTGGCAGAAGCCAACGACAGCAGTAATGTTTTAAAAGAAAGCCATTTTAGCTCCACTTGATGGAGAGGCTCAAATGGTGGGCGAGACAGGGCATTCAGCACTATTGTCAAATCCCACCGAGCGACCAGGCTCCTTGAGACTGGCCTGAGGCAACGGGCACCCTTCATGAATGAACAGAAAAGAGGGTTGCTGACAAGCCGAAATAGCGGCCAAGTACACTTTAATGGTGGAGAAAGCCAGACCTTTTTCCAGCAAACTTTGGAGGAACGTCAAAATTATGGGCACGGAGCTCTGAAGATCAACACAGCCCTTGCTTACGCACCACTCCTCGAAAGCACGCCACTTCCCATCGTATGATGGGCCGCTGTTACCAGGATGGGCCTATGTGCGTGGCGCGTAGGGTCGAGATGAAGCGCTGCAACCCTCTTTTGAAATGGCCTCATGTGAAGATGACTCAGTGGAATCACCACTAAAGCAGACGCCATCAGACCTAACAGTCTGTAGCATGTTCTGTAAGGCAGCAGCGGAAAGTGGCCTCGGCGGAAAGTAGCCAGACATGCTCTTTGATGCACTGAGACAGGATGAGGACACTCTTTTCCCAGTTTATTGTGAAACCCAGGGAAGCCAGGTAGGATAGGAGCAGTTCTGTATGTTCCTGGCGTTGATGTGGCGACTGTGCTGCGAGCAAGCAGTTGTCTATGTACGTGGCCAGGCGCAACTCCTTCTGTCTGAGTTGCAGCCTCTGTACATTTCACAAACACCCGTGAGCTCAAAGAGAGGCCGAATGGGAGAACTGTATACTCGTAGGTCACTCCCTGGAAAGCAAATCTTAGATACATCCTGTGAGGTGGATAAATAGGGATGTGAAAGTCTGCGTCTTTCAGATCTATGGACACGAACAATCTTCCTGACGCACAAAGCGTAGTAGAGTAGTGTGTGTCAGCATTCTGAACGTATATGTTCTCATGCATTTGTTCAGAGTGCGTAGATCCAGAATGGGACGCAACACCCCTCCTTTCTTGGGTACCAGAAAGTATCTCGTCTGACAAAGCTCTGCAGGCACTATTCTTATTGCACCCTTGATTGTGAGAGCGTCTATTTCCTTCTGCAGGATAAGAGCCTCTTTCTCCTGTGGTTGTGAATGCAAAACGCCATTGAACCTGGGACGGACAGATGCAAACTGAATCTGTAACCCTTGGTTACAGTTTTCAGGATCCATTCGGATGCCCCGCAGCCGTGCCACTGTGTGGGGTGTCCAAGCGCATCTGTTTGGAGTGGCCGGACAGGGGCAGACACGAGTGGGGAAATAGCTCCCTCTAGTGGACACAGCGGGCTTTGCAGTGCCTGCGCCTGTGTTTTCAGTGTTCTTGTATGTTTTATGTTTTTCAACCTTGGAATGTTCAATATTCTTGTGTTTGTGTTCACATTTTTTATGTTTTGTAACATGAGTGTTTGCGTCCTCAGCTTGGGCCCTGGATACGTAAAGGAACACACTTTTATTTCTTTGCAAGAACACATTTTTATTGAACAAAGAGAAAAGCATTGACACTGGTTTGTGTAAAAGTCCATTTCAGACAGCCCGTTTCTTTTTCTTTGCGCCGTGGGTGACGGGCTGGCTCTGTTGGATTACCGGCTTCATCTTGGGGGCAAATGGCTTCTTGGCCCAGGCACCTTCAGATCCGGTGGCTTGTCTTCAGCCTGAGGTTGCAGCTGGCGTTTAGGGATGCGATATGCCGGTCTGGTCATATGCAGCTTTGAAAACTCCTGTCTCAGCGCCGTGGCGGAGGAAGGGGGCTCTTTCTGGGGAAGACACACCTGTAGAGTCTCGCCTTCTCGCTTTTACTACTTGCATCGTTGTTGCATAGCGGCGACAGCAGACCCAAACAGGCCCTTGGAGTCCATCCCAGGAACTGAGTCTTTTCCCTTTGGGCGAGGCTGGAGAGGTTGAGCTGGAGAGGTTGAGCTATCTGGCCCTCTCATGTGTCACCATTACTCCCATGGCTCGGCCGCATGCCTGGACTGCGCACCGGTGTAAGCGGAGGCAGAGGTCAGTGACCACACACTCCTCGTCCCACACCTCCGGGTCCAGTGAGGAGGTCATGTTGTCCTGTAGCTCTGCTTGGTAAGCGAGTAGCATGGAGGAGCATTCAGGGCTCTTATTGAAGTAGCCACGTGCAATCCGCTTTGGAGGGACGAGCAGGACCCACGGTCGTCGTAGACTTCCGTGGGTGTAGGTGAGATGCCACCAGAGTTTCAATAGGGGAAAAGCGGGTAAAGCCTTTTTCGGGTGTTTCCGGCCATTTTAAGCCAAGCTTTTCAGCTGCCCTCCGACAAGTGGCAGACGGGGATTGTGCTTTGTTACTGCCGGAGGCGGTTACGCCCGGCCGGCTTTGGGGCCTGAGTGTGAATTGCTCCACGTCCGCCCCAGCCTCATCCGAAGAAAGGCTGACGAGCTCACCACCTGAGTCGGATAAATGATCTCGTGGGCTGTGTATTTTCACGGCCGGGACCTGGCCTCCAGCTCGGCAGGATCAAAAAGAGGATGCAAATAATCAGAATCAGAATCAGAATCAGAAAGGGGTTTATTGTCGGGTTCATCGCCCCAAGAGGTTCTTGTGGGGATGGAGTGCCCCCTGGGATACTACTCCGATTGCTCTTGTGGCGGGGGAGTGGTTTCCCCCAGCACCGGGTCCGCCGCCGTCAGGCTCGTTTGGCTCACGAGTCTCAGACAGGGGTTTTCTGGGAGAGGCGAGCACAATGTTCACAAGGCACCGAGGATGCTAACGAGTTCTGGGGATGTTGCAGCCTGAGGCACAAAGCGCAGACAGGGTGACTGTCTGCCCCAGAAATGTTCTTGCCACACGTGCAAGCTCTCGATGGTACATTCTTCTCCATGGTGAGGAGAGGTCGGTACAGCGAAGTAGTAATAGAGTAGAGTTCGGCGGCAGCGTTATTAGCTCTCCCTATGAACAGTTTAGCTAGTCCGTAAACCACTCACCGTCTGAGAGAAAGCTTCTCAGAGAGAGAAGAGTTGAAAGACTGAAGGGGTGATGCCTCTGTAGCGCCTCTGACCAGCGTAGAGAGCTGTCCCATTTGTGAGATACCGAAACAAATGTTGAAAGAGAACAGCATATTTGCGTATAGTACCAAAATACCCCCCACCATCACCATGTAAACCATGGACGTCGTTTTCATTCACACTTTAGAAGAAGGCTTCTGGAAAAGGTTATTTTAATCAGCACCTCACCTCCTCTCAGGGCTGTAATAAGACATAGGAAAAAAGAACTGCGTGACTTCTCTCACGAGGGACACTACTGAGCTACTGTCGTCTACAATAGATAACTTATGGGGAAATAACAGGAACTACAAATGGGCCACATGACTTTCAATGAATGTACTTTGAACTACTCAATGCTGCATTCTTCTTGCTTTTACTTAGGGGTCATTGCCATTGGTAGCTAGCTATAGTCACACTTTCATTCACCAAATATAATTTTTTTTTCAGTTTTCCTACAATCTAAACTTTGTTATACTCATGATAGCATTTATTATTTCTTAATGGTTTGCTGTGCAATTCAACCATACGTTTTGCTTGTAGACTTTATTAGAAATGGGGATGAGAGAAGAGAAGACATGCAGTTAATTGTCAGAGCTGGGATTCAAACTCATGACATTGCGTCCGCAACACGCTGTGTGACTTTCTCAATTGGATTTGATATTTCCCTTGGCACAAAATTCAGGCCAAACTGTTATTCTATTTATTCACTTTAAATGGCAAGAAACTTTTCACCTCAATTGAATGTTACATTAAATGGCACTACTACTACTACTACTACTACTACTACTACTTACCTTAAAGTATTTTCTTATCTCTGTTACTGCATATTACAGCTTTAGTACTACGGGTAACCACACAAAACAATCAACCTAACAAAAAATATCCTTCCACTTCCACTGCACCACCATCACCCAGGACCTCAAGTGGGAGCCCACCATCAGCTCCCTCATCAAGAACGCCCCGCAGAGGATGTACTTCCTGCGGCAGCTGAGGAAAGCCAAGCTGCCAGTGCAGATGATGGTGCAGTTTTACACTGCCATCATTGAGTCCATCCTCACCTCCTCCATCACCTGCAGACTCCCATCTCTGCAGGACCTGTACGTCTCCAGGGCTCTGGGACTCTGGGATCACACTTGACCCTTCTCACCCTGGACATGGACAGTTTGAACCACTCCCCTCAGGCTGGAGGCTATGGTCCATCCGGACCAGAACCTCCCGCCACAAGAACAGTTTCTTTCCCTCTGCCGTAGGACTCTTCTTCTTAAAACACTTCTTAAACACCTGCCACTTTAACTACAATTTAATCAATCCCTCACTTTCTGCACTACAACTGTAAATTTAACGATCAATTCTTGTGTACATAGTAAGTCTATTTTTATCTTATACTATAGTCAATTTAAATTTGTTTCCTAATGCATGCATGTTTTGATTTCAGGTATGTGGTTTTTATTATTGCTCAGTGTTTTATGTTGCACCTTAATGGCGAAACAAGGTCCTATGTTTGTGAATTCTGTTTATTGACAATGGCAATAAACCTTTTCTGATTCTGATTCTGAAAACAGCATTTATGACGAGATACTCACAATAACAGCATACTGTTGAGACAGATGCACTTATAATCATGCCTCATTTACCACAAAAGTAACCATAAAAACATCTATGCTTTACAACAGCCGTGATAAAAACCTTATACTCCCAGATGCAAATCAAACCACGTCTTTCCTGAAGACATGTCCTACATTTCCCTGAAGTGGAGTTGGTCCAAAACAGCCACCGATTCACTCACTCTTTATAAAACGTCCCATTATACCATTGTCGCTGTTCTTGCTTCATAAAATAGTGTTATGTCAGACAAACACTCCTGTCATTTCACCCAGGATCCTCCATTACATCAAACTAGGTCACTATGGCTACGTTCACACTGCAGGTCAATTCAGAAGTTTTTGCCCATATGTGACCTGTATCCACTTTTTTTGGGGCCAGTGTGAACAGCACACTTTTTTCAAATCCGACCGAGGCCACTTTCGTATGTGGAAATAAATCCGATATGTATCTGCACTTTTAGAACGCGACTTCAGTCTGAAAGCTCAGGTCTAGTTCATCCGACATGAACATCATCAATAGGCAAAATGTCCGGGATAAACGTTAAAGCGCCAGAAAACAACAGAGAAAGTGGAGAGAAATGGCAACCGGAGGAGCCAAAAACTGTCAGTAGAAGAAGGAAGCTATCAATATATGGGGTGACAAATCAATTCTGGCTAAAAAAGAGGGTTCGTACCGTAATCGGGCAATATTTGAGGAGATTGCAAAGAAGTTGGCCGAGCGAGGGATTAAGTGCTCCTGGCTAGGATGACAGCAGAATTAAAAAGCCTACGTGGGAAATTAAAAGGAAATCAGGTACCTTATTTACTTTCGTAAACACAGTGCGCTATGTGGGACGTTGTCTTCTTTTGTGTGCATGCAGGCCTGCAGGTCCGTTCACTCTGGACACAAACGGCAGTTGCATTTTTAAGTAATGTGAACGACAATCACATAAAAAAAAATTTGATTTAAACAAAAGATCCAAATTGGGTGAACATAGCCTTAGTCATTAAATTACTGCTTGTATTTCTAACTAACTTCTAATTCAGAAAAGAATCAGAAAAGGTTTATTACCATTGTTAATGAACAAAATTCACAAACATAGGAACTTTCGGCGTTAAGGTGCAACATAAAAAACTGAGCAATAATAAAAACAACATATATGAAATCATTAGGAGACAATAAAATAATAATAATAATGAATTATATATACAAACATAGCCTTAGCTACAAACAAAGACACTTGTTGGAAGTTTTCTGCGTTGCCGTCTTCCTGCTTCAGTTTGGGCACAGGATCACAGTCTGTTTACTTATCTGATTTTCAGGTTTATTCAGAGCGGTTTAAGCCTGTGTTGTCCTCAGGGCGCATCCCCAAACCTCTAAAAGAAGCTGCTTTCCGCACTAGTTCTAAAAACTCATGTTAGAGAGCGGAACATAAACTGGCCTCAGAACACGGCCACAGACTGAGCCGCTCTGGGAGAACCGGAATCATGCTTCCCAGTTCCCACAGTACTGGCCAGCGGCCTGCTGAGGCCACTGAAAACACTGTGACTTCCAGCCAAGCTTCGGAAGCAGAAGTGAGGGGAGAATGGGTTTATTTGGATATATTTCGGAACAATTTAAATATAGTTGTGACACACAGTAATGTTAGATTTTATTGGCCAATCACTAGTTGCCTTGATTGCCCTGACCCTGCTTCATTTTTCGGCTGTCAGCTCAACAAATAATTACATTTTTTGCAAAAATGCTTTTCCCCCCTGTAATTTGTACAGGTTTCCTACAGGTTTTCTGGATGAAGTAAAAAAGTTAAATAATGGCTTTTAGCCTTACCATAGACCATAGTCCATTAAACTTTCTCTTATTGTTAAGCCTATTTTGTAAAGTCCTAGTTCAATTAAAATATAGCATATTGCACAGCTGTACCATATGAGTGATAGCTGTTATTGTTTGCATCTGGGATTTTTTGCTCGCGTGTGCCCCTTGTTATGCAGAAAGTGAGTGTAGGAGTGTTTTGGATTTTATTTGCCAATTTAAGGCTGATATTTTTGTTGATTATGTTTTATATGATAGAGCATGTCATCTACACGTTGTCTCTGGAACTGTGCCAACAAAAAAAGAAAACCTTAAAAGCGGCTTAAACGCAGCTCCACACAGAGCCACGGCAATTATTATTGTAAGCGAACCTACAATACTACTAAATTCCACTGTATGACACGGTTATGTTTGCAAGAGCTTACTGTGTTTTAATAGTTCAGTTTAAGGGCCGTTGTTGACTGTACAGTCCGATTGAGAGAGGCTAATGAGGCTGTGCTGTGGCTTCTCTTATTCCACTGACATTGAAGTGAATTTGAGTGTTAAAACTTCCCTGGAGCTTTCTAAAACTTTTACCTAAGCCCTCGATGTCTTTGCCCTCAACCAAGATCAAGAAAATGTAAGATGGTGACCTCAAATCTGGTGATATGACTGTTTATTAGCTTCACTTGTAGCATTTATTTGCGGTGTTGTGTTCTCTGCCTACCACGTGGCTGCCACAGCCAGATGTGACATCATCGCGGTCGCTTGTTTTTGTGCACAATAAGTGTACTACACAACTTTTCTAGTCGAGGGTCAGCTTCCTGTTTGTCTATATGGAGTTGTAATTATTATGTTATTGCTCTTGTATTTATTCCATTACAGATTGTATTGCTCAAAATTACCCTAAAAGTGGTCACCTCTCCACTTATCTGACCATCTGACTAACTAGGCCTGGTTGTCTCCATGGAGATATGCCCTACTGTTGAACATTGTAGGCAATGGGTCAGTTTTATGGCGATAAGCACCTCCACCAGGAAAGTTACATAGTGCACCTTTAAAAACAGAATCTTAAATAATAAACAATACTGCTGATGCTTCTTCAGTCTGCTACTATGTTGCTTTGTATTCAACCCCCCCAAAAATTATATATATATATATATATATATATATATATATATATATATATATATATATATATATATATATATATATATATATATATATATATATATATATATATATATATATATATATATATACACACACACACATAATAGGGAGCGTCACCCCCTCACACACACACACACACACACACACCATCATCACTATGGTATCCACGTAATGGAAGTTTTCATTCACTTTTGAAGATGAGGCTCCGGGAAAGGGTCCTTTTAATCTGCACCTTTTACCGCCTCTCAGGGCTGTCATGGGACAAAGGAAGAAACTGTGACTTTCCTAGATGTATTATAAGTCATGACTTACTTCCACTAACATCATTTATTTGTGATGGGGAAAAAACGGGAACTACAAAAAAGTCCATGACACATGACTGTCAATAAATGTACTCTAGCCTTCGAAGTACTTGCTGCTGTCACTACATGCCTTCATTATCCTGTCCTTTCCAGTTAGCTAATTTGTCACAGCCATTCACTCTCAGAATATGTCAAAATCCATCAAAACAAATATGAGACGCCATGTCAATAGAGCTTTTTTCATATACATTTAATAACAACAGGAGTAGCCGCAGATATTTCCATTGCATACATTAAAATTCACATGTCAACATATATTACACATTTTTAAACTAAGCTGTAGGAATCTGTGCCGTACCAAGAGTACCAAGAACATTTTTCTTTGGACAAATCATGTGTTAGAGGGACAGATAGAAACCAGCCAGAAACAGTATGACAATTTACATGCAATTACCACGACTTAGAAGAAAATTATAATGTGCAAGGTTCATAATAAAATACATTGTCATCAGAACATGTTACCAACATTGTTTTTTTTGTAGATTGTCTCATTAATAACTCACAATAGCAATAGCAAAAGATATTTTGAAGCTGCAATAAGGCATACAAAAAAACATCACTCAGTGATTACCTTACCAGTACCTTAGTTACATAATGAATTTACATATACATACAATATAATGAGCTAAAACTTGAGAAGGCAATTTTCTCTTCCATCCTGATAACCCAATCAATTCTGTGCCCTAGCGAACTGCATCAATCCATAAGATCTATGATATATTTTATGTATCTAGTCATGACTATTTTGTGTTTATTGTATCTTTATAATGAAGAAAAAATCAATAACGTCTCATTTATATCAACTCTGTCACGTCTGAATGGCTGGCTGTGTGCATCTCAATGCCAATCCTCTGCTCATCCTCCGCTCCTCTCTCCTCTGCTCATCTATTCTTCTTTGTAAATTCATAAGGCAATTTTTTTTTCTTCTCCCCTCGGTATTCGATAATTTACTCCACAGTCCAGTTGTGAAGTAAAAATAAAAATCTGTGCGCTGGCAGAGGCGACGTGTGCTGGCTTTTGGCTTTAGTTTAGGCAATAAATTGTCAATGTCCACAAGGAATGCAAGCAAAACTGAAAGAATGGAAAGGTTGTTAATACAGTAAAGTACCGTAACGTGTTGCCTGGCTATAGCTGGGTCAGCTACAGCTGCAGCCGTCAAAAATAGACTCTGCATATAATTGCTGCAGGCAGATTGAAGACGTGACGCGGCGGTGTCAACATGCACATGTTGTAACACATTGTAATTGCCTGATGCGAGGGTATCAGGACAGACGTGACGGAGTTGGTGTAAATCAGCCTTAAGATATTCCAAACATTTACATTTTAATGCTTTTTTTGGAAATGGTTCCACCTGGATTAGGGGTAGCAAAAGACATGTTTATTGTAAGTCAATTGTAGAAAAAGATTCAGTTGTAGTCATCTGGACACTGTTTTTAGAAAAACTAGACGTTTAAACTCACATCCAAGAGTCATTCTTTTTTTTTCTTTTTTTTTTTAAGAGTTTTTGCCTGCAGGCTTTATTAGACAGGACAGATTAGAGAGAAATGGTGGATGAGAGAGAAGGGAGGACATGTAGTAAATTGTCACACCAAGGTCATTCTCAGTCTTACTGTAACTCTTCATCTTTCTATATGGAGTTATAAATCTACTTTGACAGTGAGAAACATAGGATCACTGGGAGGTTATGTAGACCTGTTCATTAATGTAATTGTACACTCCTCCACTTATTATTAAAAATATTGCTTCTTATTGAATTTCTATCCTGTATGAGAAAAGTAGCTATGCTAATAAACTCCACACAACTTTGTGTTAGAGGGCTTGATTGTCAGCTGTATCAGCCACTAGCTTATTTGCACAAAGTCTACAGTAAAAACCGTAGAGATTAACCATAGCTTTTCCTAGGAAAATAAACATCTCTGTAGTCTTCCTGCCATAGCTTTAACACTTTATGGGTTCAAATGATTCACAAACGCTTGTTTAGCATGTCAATATACACAATGGCTTGCTTTCATTAAAGCAAACAGTTTAAGAAAAGTTCACAGGCTCACAGGTGAGAGGTAGAATATAGTGTCGATATGGATGCACATGAAGGCTTTAAAACACAAGAAAAACACATCAGAGATCAATCTACAAGCCAACTGACTTAACTGATTTTGTTTTATGTAAGCATTCAACTGACTTAAAATCCAAAATGAGTGAATTTTACATTAAATTGAGATTGAGAATAAATCACACTGTTGTAGCTGTGTAGTCTTACACATCTGTCTTTTATATATTGGACTCAACAGATTACTGGCCATAGGTAAATCTGTGTATTAAAGGCACTGTACCAGGTTTTTACTGTCTTGAAAATTGCATTTTAAAAAACAAAACAAAAGTAATTCATTTTAAACTTTGCTGTGGTCTTCACTGTAATGAGCTTCTAAGCGTTTATTTGCCAGTGCTAACGGCAACTGACTAACAGTGCACTTGCATTACTTCCTGGTTCTCTACCAAAAATAACACTTTAAAATTAGATGCAGAAAGAGCACAGCAAACCACCTGGACAAAAATCAGGCACAGCCCCTTAAATAATTCACCTATGCATGCTTTTGTATGGGATTTTGCAGTCTTTGTTTGCAAAAGCTTTAAATGACTGTATATACTATATAATGTATTTTTATTGCACTTTACTGTCCACTGGCGGGAGTTTGACTTACATAGATGACCAAGGACATGACTTGTATTTGCTATTTTCTGTTATTTAAATAAAGTTAAAGCAAGATTGACACAATGACTGAAGCTACCAATACATAATATGGACACCACTGTGATGATAATTCGAGGTTCTTTATACAGTGTGTTTCTTTTCATAATTTATACATGGATCCGCCTGAAACGGTAAGCTTGTTTGTAATAGAGCTCAAATAGCAGTCATTGTGAAGCGCTAATTCAGCCCATTCCGACAGCACGAGCATAGGCAGAAAAGCTCATTAGCCGCCGTGCTAAGAGGACAACAGATGAAGGTTCGGGCGATGAGGCGTGAAATGTGGATGCTGTCCAAAAGTTCACTAGAAGTCTGCCTTTATGGACAGCAAAGGAGCTAGTAGCTGTGTCTGTCAGAGCTTAACTAATGTAAACAATGTCGGTATAACAGAACAAAACAAACAGCACTGAGGAAATACATTACATAGAGTCTGTGCAATTGCAGCTTTTTTGTTCATAGCACAAGTTTGTGACCTGCTTGTTATCCAAACATGTGTACATTTGTGTTTATTTTTTTTATAGAAAATAAAAAAATAGCCTATTACACTTTCCTCCAACCACAATCTTGTAAAAATGATTTAGCTATTGTAGAAGCTGTGCTGACATGAAGTGTTAGGAATAAAGAATGACAATGTGCATGCAAGTTGTGCAAGGATGGTTAAATTATCCCAAATAATATTGGAGAATTCTTGATTGCTTTCATATGAGCAAACTTGAGGCCATTTCTTTAGTTGAAAAATGTGTTTACATAGATACACCAAAGACTGTTTAAGCCCATTATAGCTCATGTTTGAAGAGAGGATTTGTCCCCAGTCATAGTGTTAGCCTCATGCCACCAGCTTTGCAAATATGCACAGAAGCCAGGCCAACTCATTTACTTTCATGAAGGATACAGAATTGACACTTTGATAAGATTTCAATAAAAGAAAAAAAAAAGAAAAGCATTGTAACTCATGTCTCACATATTTGTATATAATAAATTATGGGGTTTGATGATATACTTGCATTGTATTGTATTTTATTTTAATTGGCAAAGTGACAAGTTCCTTGGTCAGCAACAAACAGCCTAATTCATGCTTGTCTGTTACATACACACACTGCTCTGTTTGGAAGGAACATTCTTTTTTAAAATTATTTTATGTTGGCTATATGAATTTATGTCATACTGTATACAAAACGTTCATATGAAATAACTGCTTATGCTGGTTACAGGTTGTATACAGTACATGACAGATGCACTACGGAGCATGTTTATCACAGTCTATCGGATGCTTCATTCTAGTTCTCGGTCAGTACTTTCCCGTTAGAGCACACAGGTTGTTGCACACATTTCTCAGACTATAACAACAAATGATTTCTTTAAACGTCTTCCTCATCTCCTGGCTCCTGAAGGCGTAGATTAGTGGATCGATCACTGAGTTGCACATTATTAGAGTGAGGTACATGTTGAAATGTGACATGAAGCAAATGCAGTAGAGATTCCGCGGACAAGAAATCATCAGAATTAAATGCAGGAAGAATGGCGCCCAGCAAACAATAAAAATACCCAGAGAGTATAGTTAGCGTTATGGCTCCTTTCATGCTAGCACGCTGATGGATGGAGTTGTAACCTGGTAAAGCGGCGATGCGTTTGACGTGGGATCGAGCTAGCATGAACATGTGGCTGTAGAGGGAAGCCATGATGAGGAGCATGGCAAAAAACATTGAGACCAAGCAGATTATGACAGGGGTGGAGTCCGAATAGATGATAAAAACAATGCCACAGCCAGTGCAAAATGTCCAGATGCCACCAATGATACAGCCAGCACGTCGCACAGTCATAATGTTGTGGTACCGGAGGGCATAGAAGATAGTGATGTACCTACGAAGAACAGAAATAGTTTAGAATACAGCTATAAACCCGGGGAATTGACACACACAGAGTAAATAGAAGTACTAGGGACAGTGAGAAGATGAAGGAAGAAAAAAAAAGTCGCTGGTACCCATTCATGTATTCTGGGTTATCTATTCAAGAAGCAGGAACTCAATAGTGCTTTATGCTCTAGCAGAAGAGAGGGGAAGTGAGAGAGGTCACAAACCATTCTGGAAGGATTCTCATCTTAAATGAATAAAGGTGAAAGATTGCGCTGTGATGTGGGCATACTGAAAAAGAATACATTTGAAAGCCCAGTTTTTATTATTAATTGTTAGGTTGAACCACAGCAAGTGACAATTAAATATGGAAGAAAATTTAAAGAGTTTTGACTCATCATCCCAAATTTGTTGTACGTTCTCAGCTTTGCATTTAATCAATTTGGCTAAATTTGACTGTATCTGCTCAGTCTGGACTCTTTGTGAAGCTGACACTCTGTCTGATTTACTTGAATTATACTAATAATTATACTAATAATTATACAAATTCTGCACAAAGGGGAATCAGATTTCATATTCTACCTGGATTTTTTTCCATGTTAAATTAAAGCTGCTGTTGGGATTTATGGACTGACACAGTAGATTGGGTGTTTGTTGAGTCTTGGCAATTCCCATTTCAAAGTTGAAGCCAATGTTACTAAAATTATATTTGGAGACCTGTAATAAAGTTACTGGGCCCTTTTATGAAAATTAGACATTTGCCTAGACATAGACCAATTTGAATGCATTATTCTAGTGTTTTCAACTGACCTGATTCACAGCTGATATAATTAGGCACACTTTTGATGTAAACATCTTTGAAAAGAGATTTTTTTTTTTCTTTTCTCTCTAAGTCTGATTTGAATTGACTGACTGATTAAGGGCTTTTGATTATTCAAGTATTTACATGACCTTGTTAATGTAAAGCTCTGTGAACTTTACATTAACAAAGGTTGATTAAAATACGATTGAAATCAGGAGTAAAGTTAGCAAACACAATCCAACCAGTGCATAACAAAAACTGTTAATCAACAATACCTGAAGTTGACAAAGGAAAAACAGTTTGCATGTTCTCCGTGTGTCAGCGTAGGTTCCCTCCGGGTACTCTGGTTTCCCCTACCACTAAAAACGTGTATGAATGAGAGTGTGATGTGGGGGTGAATGCGGGACAACGGAAAATTAGCCCACGGCTAAGCCAGCGTGTTTACATCATGTGTTTCATGTATGTGCATTAACATGCACTGTCCCAACCAAATAAATCAATATAAAAAGATAACAATGTGTCTAAATCTTGTGTTTTCCATTCTGAAAATGGGAGTCTTTGCATTCAGGGCCTCCCTTGTATTAAAATGGCTTGAAAAATCCAAATAGGGCTTTGAGCAGACCTACCACTGTGTGCATATTTGCTCTAATTTTTTGGTAAACCATTTATTGCAGCATTACCTGTCGACAGCGATGGCCAGCAGGCTGCACATAGAGGCCACCACAGAGATGCAGATCATGGAGTCAAATACGTTGTCCATTTGACGTATGAAGTTGTCCTCCACCACCAACTGCCTGTTGTTCAGGAGGTAAATAAATGATGCTCTCCCAGGCATTGGACACACTCACCAGCATGTCTGCTACAGCCAGACTATAAAGACAGGGATCACATTTGGACATTGTGATTACTTAAGAGAACTATCACATCTACGATTTAAGGCGAGACACTACAGGCAAAACTCAATTTCTTTCTAGTTTTGTTTTTTGGTCAGTTAACTCTCTCAACATATAGGCTTTCTCCTGGAAACATCAAAATTAGACACAATTTTAAATTTTAGACACATTTTCAGTCATCTCGAGTTTATAAAAAAAACTACATAAGATGTCTAAAATTCCCTTTGTACATTTTGTTGAATCTAATAAGTCAACCCAATGAACCAAGAAATTTAAACGTGGCTTTGTCCATTTATCGGATAAAATGTCAATTTTGGCCATTTTTACACACAAAATGCCTTATTTCTGTTTGCAAACATTACATGGTGAAAAGCTTGCAAAACAATTTTAATACATTTAGAAATGTTTTTTTCTTCTTCTAAAAACAGTGTCCAGATGACTACAATTGAATATTTTTCTACAATGGAACACTCCTGGACGAATGAAGGGATTACACCGACTAAATACATTTACGTGAGTAAACTACTGGAGAAGTTTAAATTCAAGATTTTTTTCCAATTCACATGTAGTGTCTCGCCTTAAACCAAAATATTAAAGATGAAAAAAATATATATACATATATATTTTATATATACATATATTTTTTTTTGCTTTTATATCTGCAAGAAAATCTTAAAAAGTTTCACTGCATAGGAACTATATCCTTCCCTCGTGCAAGTTTGGAGCAGTATAATTTGGTGCAATTATTTCTCGTTATACATATACATAGGTTCATAAAATAAAGGGGACTGCTTTGAGAAGTTTATTGTTATTTATTAATAACAAGAAGCCAGCGTGAATATACATTGTAAGTCTCATAATGACATGTTGACTGGAGCACAAGCTCGTGCACTTTCCCGGTGCTCTTCCTCCGTGCAGTGACAGTATAAAGTGTATGACTTTGACATAATTCAGAGAGGATCCTCTGAAGCTGTGAATGGATTATGGATTTCTACAGCACCTCACATTTGTCTTTACAGGCAGGCTTAAATCTGCTCAAATGATCCAACCTGACCCGAGCCCATCCACGATCCGACCCAGGACATTCCCTTTATTATTTTGTAACAGAGAGCTTCTCTGAAGGGCCCTCCCTGTGTAATTAAAGGAAATGATGTCTGTCCCTGAGGTGCACACTCAAAAGTAACAGGAGTTTATTTTTTTTCTGTGCAGAGATTTATTGGCAAAATAAGAGGGCCTGATAGAGCTTCATGTGTTTATGCTTTTGTGTTCCACTGTAGCTGCAGTGTTTGTTCTTAGGCAGGTGATCTACCACACATCGCTCGGACATCTTTAGCTCTTGCGTGCGTTCAAGTCCTGTGCGATTAGAGTCTGAAACTACTATATACATCTGCAAAACGAGTGCCTAAATGTCATGAAGTGTACGCTACTAAAACCTAATTGAGTCTGTCATTTTAAAAGATAATTAAGGTATGAGTTGTTGTTGTTGTTGTTGTCGTTGTTGTTGTTGTTGTTGTTGTTGTTCATATTTTATTTGTAATAAACCTTCCTGGCATGAGTGGAGGACAGGATAACCGCCCGGACCCAACCGGCTACATTGTTTCTTTAGTCCGCACGGGACCAGCACACAAACGGCGGCTGGTCCATTATGAGCGATGGGGCACCGCCCCTCCTGTCAATCATGCACATTTCTACAATTATACTAACATTGACACTGTGAAATATTTTGCCAATATTAGTGTTTCGAATATATGAATGTGTGTCTATCAACAGTGCATCGCTTCTTGTTAGTTTTTGTATTGTCTGCTTATCAAACTATGGGACTTTAGAGCAAATTGAAACACTATCAATCTAATCTTTCCAATAAAATCATCAATAAAATCAATCAATGAGCTCATCTGATTCCCTGCTCAGTAAAAATATCAGGACAGCCTGCGATGGCTTGGCCTAAGATGTTTTCTGGGACGTTCAACTTTCGACAGAAAAAATAACTAGAACAAACACTGGGATGAGCTTTGGTCAACAGAAGAAGCTAACGCTGCAAGGACATTCATTACAACGCCAAAACCGTTTGCCTCCAAAACCGCAGACCCAAGTAAATCAACAAAGACTGAAGTTATCAAGTTATTTTTCTGTCAACACAACTACGCTATTTGTTATTAGAAAGTGTAATTTTCTTGTCTTACATTTGTGTTGGTTCTATTAGTACAAAACCAACTCATTCCGTCATTATGGGTGTAAAACAAAAGCATATCCAGACGCATGTTCCATGCTCTGAAAAGAATCCATCCATATTGCTCTGTCATTGCAGATGCCGCTGCTGGCCTGAACATATTCCTTTCACTTTTGCCTTGGAGTTGTGTTTCTTGTTTTCATAGTATAAATTATAATTTAAAATAACCCCTACAAAATGTCCTTCTAGTAGTTTAATTATTCTCATTTTTATAATAGAAAATATGTGCAACTGCCTTCCCTAGTGTTTACAATGCAAACGGCTGCAGTGACAGCTGGGGATGTAAAGTGTCACTTCAGCTTACGCCAAAATCTTCTGCGAAACCCGTCTGGACTGGAGTCTGCGGCTCAAAGGTCTCACTTTCCCCTGATCAGCGCTCAGAGGACAGCGCTGCAAGCGGCACACAATGGGCTATTGTGTCGAGTGGAATTATATGTTCAATTGTAACTGTATCTAAATAGTAGTTTTAGAATTGTAAAGAATTTCTCTAAATAAATACCTTTTAATTTAGTTTATCTGTCAAATAGTTTAAATAAAATCACAAAGACATGACTGATATCACAAAACACAAAACAGATTAAGACATAAAAGTGAAGAGTGCAAATAAAATCATTTCAGTCATATGCAAAAAAAAGTTTTTAGCTTAGATTTGAACAATGCCAGAGTACAGGCCTGTCTCACATACTCAGGAAGACTGTTCCAGATTTTAGCTGCATAAAACTGAAACGCAGATTCCCCATGTTTAGTCCTGACTCTGGGCACCAGCAGGAGGCCGGTCCCTGAGGTCCTCAGAGTCCGAGATGGTTCATATGACACTAACATGTCCGAGATGTACTTTGGTGCTAGGCCATGGAGAGACTTGTATACAAGCAGAGCTGCTTTGAAGTCTATTCTCCGAGCCACAGGGAGCCAGTGCAGAGACCTGAGCACATGTGATCGTACTTCCTGGTTCTAGTGATCGTACTTCCTGGTTCCAGATAAATAGGTGTGCCAAGCTTGTATTATTATAGTCAAAACGACTTGAGGCTTTAATTAGTGCCAAAGGTGCTTCAGCAAAGTATTGAGCAGGCTGTGAATACTTATGTGCTTTTTTAAATTTGGTAAATAATTGGTAGCAGTGTTTGTCTACTCAATGTATTATTACCAATATACCTGGCTTTTTGTCAGTTGCCAACAGTTGTACTTATTGACTAGAAATTGAGGGTAAGCATTCATAAGTATTGGTACTTCTGCTTACTCCTTTTGAACTTTTGTGTTTATTTATTTTTTCAACCTGTTGCAAACTTGTTTGTACGACTCTTGTAACTAACTTCTCAAATGAATTTACTGCACTGAAATTGGGAGAAAACTGTATACTTTTTTTTTTATAAAGATAATGAAACCTTTTTGATCATCATATGACTTTGAGTTGAGTTTCTAGAGCGCACTAGTTATATGCACTGTTACATCCATATTTCCTCTCATGCATTAATTACACCAGTACTTTCACCTGTAATGAGCAGATGCTGGCACTTGTTAGAGAGCAAATTAATGTGGACCTGGGACTCATTACATAGCCCCTTTTAGCTTTACTACACTGTCTATGACTAACACCCACACACCACACATGCAGGGTCTATCGAGATACTAATTCAAATTGTGAAGCAAGAGTATAAAGGCCAGAAGCTTCTTGCAGAAAAGAAAAATTATAAAGTTATTTAATTCATTATTTTATTTTCTAAAGGAACGGCATCTGAGATTACATAACAAGGGAAGTGATTTTGTAATATGCAGATGATTTCTTTTTAAAAAAAGAGAGAGGATTATGCAGTAAAAAAAGTGGGTAATGTAAACCCTCCAATTAACAGTAAGTCATTACATCACCTGTGTTGCGTAGCGTTACTTTTTAAAGTTACTCATTCCATTACCTCGTTACTGTCTAGGAAAACTAACGTGTTACGTTAGTGCGCTACTGTGTTATAACAGTAATGCGTTAGAGTACTCTTGCGTTACCAATAATCAACATTATTGTATCACCTATACCGTTTGCTGACAATCCCTTTGCATTGTTCATTCACGCACAGCAAAACAGAGGTTAAACCTGACGTGAGTCCTTAATTGGTTTGAAAAGTTCTCCTACGAGCATAGTGGGAGATACAATAAGCACGTGCAGAACTGTCCTGAAGCAATGAAAAACATTGCTTTGACAAAATGAGTGGATTGACAAGTGCAGCGACTTACAACAACAGAACACTCTGTAGTGCATTTAAATCAAACTCACTACATCTCTGTTACCCTACATTTACTCCTTAGCTACAAAGTAGTGGTTATAACAAAGGAGAAAGAGTTTTATAAAATGTGCAACAGAAAGGTCATTTCTCTTGAGGACAAGTCTCCCAGTGGCTAGCTGCGCAATGCACATGCTCACAACACGGTGAGGAGATGAGACCGGCAAAGAGATGAGACCTAACCAAAACTAACTCGCGTTTCTGATTTGAAAAAGTGACTTGAGAGTACTAGATTAGATGGGTGCACAAAACTAACACATTACGTTACTCTAAAAAAAATAATTTGAGTACTCTAACGTGTTACCCCAAACCCTGTACATCACAACGACATTAATAACATGTTATGCCATTTATTAGAGTTTACTATTAATAAGATTCAAATCGAATAAATAAAGCCCCAAAAAAGAGCCCTACTCCTGCTGGTACAGTCCTTCCCTTTAGAACACATGCTTTAATTTGGCTATAGCCTCAGTATTCAGTTTTCGGGTCAGATCCTCGGATTAAAAGGAAGTTGTTGTAAAAAGTAGAGTGTTTCATTTAAAGTACCAAACTTCGAACAACCAGACACACTTGGAATAAGATATTTGGCAGTTCAGTTATGTAACCAAGTTTTCTGCTGCTCCAGACAAGCTTCACGAACATAAATTAAGTTGTTGGCTCAATCCTCAAAGTTAACATTGAGACAGGAAACTTTCTGCATTGAACTTAGCGCACTTTATCATATAAGGACATTCAAATAAATAAGTGTAAGTAAGCTGTAAGTATTGAGACTGAACAAAGAGTGTATTGGTCTTACCTGCAGACAAAGAAGTACATGGGTGAGTGCAAGTTTTTATTTTTGACTATCGCTGTGATGACCAGGATGTTTTCAAGCAGAGAGATGATTCCCAGGATCAGAAAAACCTACAAAACACACATCACAATCACTTTTGTGCGTAAACTGCTGCTAGTACTGAAAGCCTCGGGAAACATATAGGGTAGATTTTAGACAATAACAAGTGCTTTTTTGTGCCGAAATAGCTACGCAACGCTAACAAAGCCTACAAGTATCACGTTTAAAAGATTGAAGAGTAAAAGTCTATGCTGCATAATATGTCTCCTTTAATCATCATTGTGCCAATTCCAAAAAAAAGAGACAGAAACAAAAGATGTCTATACATGGGTGCTTTCATTTTAGGCATAAAAAACTCCTAACATCAGGAAAGAATATGGCAGCAAATGAAATAGTTGCTTGCATTTTTAAACATACAACGGGCTAATAAGAATGTGTGAAGTGTTCAAGGCTCGGGGCCACATAGTGCTGAAACTTGAAGGAGGAAAGTTTTTAACAATTCTATAATAGTACTTGAATAATTAAATTATTCAAATGAAACGTTTCCTGACTGGAGAGCACGTATAGCTGTAAAAGCTCTAGCTATGCAGTAATAAGAGGGAGCTTTGAATGATTTGAAAGTGCCAAATGTTACACTAATGCTTCTCAATAAGGCACAAGGCAGAATTGAAAGTCAGCTCTGATAACAACTGCAATCTTGTTGAAGAAAAAAGTAAATCTAAATATGCAAAGTTCAATGGGGCTTATACACATGCTACCACCCAGGTCAATAGTCCCAAATAAACAAAGCAACCAGTCAAATTAATTAATAAGGTATCTATATCTCTAGCTAGAAATAATAATCAGGAGGGAGACGTTGGGAAACTTTGTTGAAACAGTTGTAATGACACATTCGCATGACAGAGTATGGGCACCTCCAATAGAAAGTGTATCTCTTTTAATAGACAGATAACACAACAGGGCATAGTATGAATCTAAAATCACAAAATACATGTGAAAACTACATAGAGCAAAGTAACTAGCAGAATTCCAGGCGAGAAAAACATTATGCCTAACTCATTGACAAAAACAAACAACATTACAAAAGTATATCAACAAGAGCTTGAAGTACTGAATAGACACAAATGGAACCCCATAAACAAACATTTCATTTTTGATTCCACATGTGTGAAATATGACCTACCTCTATAGCGATGTGCATCTGCTCACATGCTGCTGGCTTGGTTGTCCCACTCTTGTCAGACATGAGTGGGGGGGCCAGTGTGTAGTTGTGAGGGTACTCGGCCCATGAGGAATTACTCAACAGTGCCTCCTCTCTATAGGAGGACTCCTCAGACACATTCATCCTGCTGCGGTCCACTCCCAATCAGAGCTGGAGTAAACTAGAAGCCATTCTGCAGACAGCCTGGGAGGAGAGATGAAAATGTAAATGAAGATACATTTGAGTGTAGAAAATGAGACGCATGTACCATGTTTCCTGTTGCCATTGGGGCATAAGTGTGTTTGGCGGGAGCTGTGCCATCTATGCAGTTTTATATTGTGTCATGAAATGATCTTGATGTACTGATATCGCACAAGCACAGCCTCCTTTCTCTAACTTAATGCCCTTTTTCATCATAATCATACCCCGACCTCCTGTTTGTTCAAACCTCCACATCCTCATGCAACACCTACACTTGTTCCCTTCTCTTCCTCTTTACATCCTTACACCTTTCCAAACTATTTCAAGTTGACCTTTGTATTCAAGTGCTTTGAAACGATGTTTACCTTATTTTACATTATCTTTGCTCCCCCTAGCTTGAAAATACGTACGCAGATAAACTCAAATATTAATATTAACTAAAAATGCTATAATATATATATATATATATATATATATATATATATATATATATATATATATATATATATATATATATATATATATATATATATATATATATATATATATATATATATATATATATATATATATATATATATATATATATGTATGTGTGTGTGTGTGTGTGTACATATATATATATAGTGTGGTCCTTGGTTTCAATTTTATTTGTTGCAATGTTTTTTCCCAGTGTTCTTGTGTAGTGGGTGAGATATGATTATCTCTAATGGATAATAGCTATTGATCTTTGGTAGATTTGTCAGTCAGCTTGGCCTCTGCTCCCTCAGCAGTGCTGCTCCAAAATCTATATATTTTCAGAAAAACACTGCCATTTTTGGATACATTTGAAGTATTGATATTTTATCTTGAGAATCAATACTTGGTATTTGGTATTGAGCCATCATTACTGTCCACACTGTCAGCATTTTTCAAGCTATGTGTAAATGGTGATTGTTTGGGCCTTGTTTTCATTAGGGTTTGGGTTCTCTATCTAATTACAGTGGCTTCACACACAAGTGGTGGCTGTCAAAAAGCTAACCCTATCATGAATATTGTAAGTGAATGTGCCATAATGTGTATAGCAGTGCCACTCAACATAAAGCCAAATCAGGCCTTCCAAGCATTTTAATCCGACCCACGAATATAAAAAAATATATACATATGTATCTTGTTAAATGGTTTAATTTTGGGTTATCACCACTTTAGATCTGGTTTGGTCTTGGTTTAGTCCCTGTTTAATTCTGCTTTAAACCTGTTTTGATTCTGGGTTAGTCCCGGTTCAGACCTGGTTTATACTAGTCCTAGTTTAATTCGGTTTCAGTCCTGGCTGGGCAATTTTGTAAAGCAATGTTGTTATTTCTGACAAAAATGTGGTTATTGTATTTTATTAACGCTATTTATTAAACAGTGTTGGGGCTAGTTTGTGCGACCCAAAATGTTGTAACATTAGTGGCATGTTGTGCACCTCCGGCCTAGAGGCCTTGGCCCTCTGAAAAATGTGGCCCTTGGGAAAATGAAATTGGATAGCCCTTGTGTATAGGAAACACAGTCGATGAGTGGCCAAAGACGAACATATGACAGTGATTTACAGGGATTCATTTAGCAGTAGATTTTACAGGTACTGTACAGTATACTGCTTCTTGGAAATCAGGGCCATCTTTAAAGACATTTCATTCAGATTAAATTATTTACACTGTTTTAAGTCTACAGCAGATCATAAGCACATATACTGCCAAATCATGTAACATAGTCAGATTTTTGCCAAAGTACACACATTGTTCAAATAGTTGCTCTAACAAAATGTGAGTTTAGGCATCAGTCTTGACTGGACTGCATTAACACTCAAAATAACTCTTGGTAGTGGGAGACCTATTGGTCCATCACATGTATAAATAATCTGAGCACGACTGACAGGAAATACATTTGGAATGGAAAAATACAGACTCTAATTTGTTTTATGAGATAGCTCCATACACGTACATTTATACGGTATTACCTAAAATGGAAACAACACAAAGTGCTTATTTAGCACTTTGTCCTAATAAGGGAGGCAACATTTCATTGTGACTTTTCTGTCTTGTTCTGGATGCTATTGTCTTAATCTCATTACAGAGTTATACCAGGCGGAGTGGAACAGTGATTAACCTTAGCTGCGGGGCAAAAAACCTGCATGGTTTTCTTTCCGCACTATGTGGTGGATGCACTTGATTTAACTTACTGAGGGCAGTAATTGGAGGAAGCATGGATTATTTTCACATTGGGAATTCAATTGTTTCGAGGCTTTAAGGCAAACAACAGCCCTGCATCAGTCTTTCATGCAGCAATGGGGCATAGTTAATCACAATTAAGATTTCAAAAGAGGAACTAATACAAACACAAGGAGCTGTGGGGAAAGGTAATTCAATTTACTCTTTCCTATTTGAGTTGTACTGAAAGTAAATATAAACACTAAAATTATACTTGTATTGTTTATTTATAGAATCATACCGTTGCAAAAACAGCTACATTGTGTTCCCCCCAGGCAGGGCATTTAACTAAAGACTATTTGACTGGAATGCAAAGACACACACAAAAATACACACAAACAAAAACATTGTTGTGCAATTGTTGCAAACACAACTGAAGAATTGTTGATTGAAGTCATGTACAAAGTGGGTCTGACTAAAACCTGCTACAGTCTAATTGATTCATCAACACTCATTATAAAAAGGAAGGAAAATAAATGAAAAGGGGAAAATGAAATATGAAACATGTTTTGATAATGTGTCAAATGTGGCTACGTTTAATTCCGTGCTTACTAAATATTGCATAGTATATCATAAGTCTGTGCACTTGATCCATTTAACATCAGCTTACAATTGGTAATTATGGTATAGTTCAATTACTTTGTCAAGTAGTTTTCAATTTCTCTTTTTCCTGAAGTATTTTCTTCAGACATTTTATCCTAAATTTCTGTATCCATCTGTACTGTAACATAGAGGAGGTCGGCTTATTATGACTCAGTTTAGTTTAAAACCCGCCCATAATTTTTAAACAACTCTTACGGCTCAGTCACTCATATCCACGATTTTAGGCCGTGCATGGACGGTATCATGTTAAATGACCAATATGGGACCTATATGCAGAGCCCGAAAAGGAAACGCAGACCCAATGACCCAAGTACATAAAGCTGTATCAATAGTATCTTATTGTGATTGTTCCCTAGATGTTCCATTGCCCCAAGAGACTTTTTATGTAACATCTGATAAGAGAAGTGGTTTAGAGAGGAAGGAAGGGAGCCGTGCTTTAAGGATTGGATTAGGTCTAATACATATATTTAATTATGTAGGCTGAAACACAACAGATTGTTTAAATGAAAGTATAGCTGAGATGAGAAAACATGAGGCTTAAAGTGCAAATAGACTCATTAGGGAGTAATCTGTGATAAATGGTGTAAAGCCGAACAAAGGGGATGAAGTTAATAGGCTGAGCTATTGAGCTATACAAATGGTTGTCCAGGAGTCAAGTTTCTCGAGACGTCAGTGGCTTCAGGAGTTTAGAAGCAGACCAAACTATTCTGTCAATGCACATTTGCTTTGGACCATATTAAGAGAGGATTGTTTAATGAAAACAAAAACAAAAAAGATTTAAATAGACTTACAAAATGTGCTCTACACAATCCTACCACCATAGTCAAACACCTTAACACTGTCATCGCGTATAGTGTGAACAACAACAACAACAACAACCAGAAAGGCCCCATTTTGTATAAAGAATGAATGAAAACAATAAAATGTCAACTATTATCAATATAAAAGTTGCCCCAAATGAAAAGAAGATCATAGATTTCTTCATCGACTTCACTGAGACCTGCTGACATTGTGTTTTAATTACACTCGTTAGTACAGAGACATGCATCTTAACTGTGAAAATCTATAAGTAAGGCTTTCTTGTATTGCTGCTGACGGAACGATTCAATAATAAGACAACTGTGTGCTGGATAAAGCGAGAGCATAAGAAAAATGTATTTTCCAAAGCCACCTGAGAACACAGCAGGATTTCTCCATTTGACATTTTCAGACATGACTGTAATAATTTTAATTACCGTAATTAACAAATGATTTATATTCTTCCATTTAACCCCTATCCTCCTTTTTAATTGAAATGCAGTGTAGTATGTGATTAACCAGTGATTTCCACCTTCTCCTCCGAGCCCACTCGATGCGTTCCTGTCGTTCATTTCCCCGAAACATTTCATTATTGCGTCAAGCCACTTCTCTAAAACGTTTAAAGAAACAAAATTGCTTCTGTGTCCCTTTGCCTTGATTTGTTTGTTAGAACTTCGGTACAGAATGCCACAAAAACACAATTAATGACATTCACAATTGCTATGGCCTCTAACCTTCAGATCCCCCAATCAGCAACTGGCAACGCTGTAGAACATGTAACACAGTACAGATATCCTGCTTTTCTCATTGTCAGCCCTCTCTCTTGTTCACTCATGGCATAGCCTGTCAAAAAAAGACAACGCTCACACTTGGTTTCTTCTTTGGAATCAAGTCCTCTCTGTTTTTTTGGGGGGGAAAAAACTGTTAGTTTTCTGGCGGCCACATTTCTACCAGTCCTTGATGATGGGGACATTATATAAAGACATGCATCTGCACACACGCTAAAAGCTTTACTCGGTCTTCTTGCCTCACACTTAAGGCACACATTACGAATAAATGCAGAATGCCAGTTATAGCCTTCGATCCCAATACCGCTTTCTTTTGTCAGTCGTCAGAGACTGGACTGAGATGGGGAAGAAAACCTTTCAATTCTGTGCCCCAAATAACTGTAATCAACTGCAAATGAACTGTGTGTTTGTTAGCTTCTCTACTGTCTGTCCATATATCTCTATAATTTGTGTCATTGCTTATCTAAAATGAGAGAGTACACCTCTAAACTAATATTTTCCCGGCTTCTTCTTGTAGTGCAATTCAATGCCTGTCCCTGTGGAGTGTGCGATAAACATGCAGCAGCCACAAGCTATACAGAATTCCCCAGGTGTGTATGCAATTTCAGAGAGTCCCCCTTTCCCCAGGCACAAAGTTCTGTGTTAACATGCATTTTAGAAATCCTGTTTGAAATGTAGTAGGCTAGAAATTTGTATTTTTTCTGGCCTTTGTATTGTATTGTTGTTTATTTATTTATTTATTATATTGTATTTTATTATATATATATTGTATTTTATTTTATTGATTTGATCATGCATTTATTATTATAGAAAATTGATTTTGCTTTGTTTTTGCGGCCCAAGGTTCTAAGCATATACCAGTAACTAAATCGCTTTGTTGGCATTTAATTCCCTGTCTATTTCACATTACAAAATTACGGATAGCGGTGATACCTCAGGAAGGCCTGCTATTGACAAGGACTTTTGTTCGCAGTCGCTCCAGGTGAAAAAAATAAATAAAAAAGGCATCAAACCAGACTGACTCTCATCTCCATTCATCTCATTGTTATTCAAATTCCCCTCTGATACATACTGGGTTTTCAGAGTTTGAGTTTGAAAAGTTGAAAAACAGGGACGACGTTAAGGTGAAAACTGCAATGAACTCACCACTTTGTAATATGTAGTGGATCTACAGAATACTAATATGTGTGACTTCATTTTTATGTATACATTTAAACCGGAAAATGTTCTCTGTATGGTTTGACCCATCGCTCATTGCCAATGTCAGGATCTGATCTTGAACTTCAGTCAGGATCTTGGAGTACATAGACAACGTAGACTGCCACAAATGCTAGTGGACTGTGGACACGAGGTTTGGTTTTAGGTGTGTATAAAATGTACACCCCAAAAATGACATAACTAATATTGTCCCAGTTTATAACTACGTTCTAATGTTTTCTGAATACATACAGGGCTTTGAGGTGGGTAAGTGTGACGTGTGAAGTGTAAAGTAGTATGAGGATTGGACCAATATACATTTGTGTTCAATGAAAGTTTATAAAATCATGCTTGAACATGAAACATTGGCAAAAATCATTTCATCTTTGTAGAAAAATGTCCAGATGTAACAGCAGCGATAAGCTGCTATTGATAATACTAACAGAATGCTTTTGGATGAACGCTAAATTGAGATTTTAGCATTGAAATTCCATGATGTATAATGACAAAATCTTGATCTCTACAGTATTTGTGACAAATGGGCAAGCGAGTATTTGTTTTGCTCTGTCATTTATTCTCAGCTCATGTCACCTCTTCTCACGACATGCTGCGAGGGAATCTCAGTGTGTGGTGAGAGAGCAGACATCCTTCAATACCTCACAAATGACATGGAAACACAAAGCACAAAGGCTCAAAATGCAGCAGAAGCAGTAGTAGTAGAAAAACAAATTCATGGGAAGGACACCTGACCTAGTAAAAGAGAACAGTTGTGAATTAACAGATGATGGTCTACTGATGAACATTATTTCTTATATGGCAATAAAGTCTAATGTTTGATATTCAGTGGTCCCTCGTATATCGGAGGTACGTTCTAAAAATAACCCGCTCAAAGCGAAATCCGCAAAGTTGTCAGCATTATTTTTTTTACAATTATTATAAATGTTTTAAGGTTGCAAAACCCCCCACTACACACTTTATACACTTTTGTCGGTGCAGAACGTTTAGTTGACATTGCGGGTTAGTGTAAACTTAGAAACATACAGCATTTCAGTCACACTGCCAGTGATACATTTGGCAAGTTGAATGCATTCTGTAGCTATTGTACAAGAGACACGGTACAGATCAGATTGATTGACAATAGTCTACAGTCCCTTGGCCAATCAGGACGCAGAAAATAATGCGCTGTTAAAAAAAAAAAGACCAAAAAAAATCTGCAAAACGGCGACGCCGCAAAAGGTGAAGCGTGTAATAACAAGAGACCACTGTAGAGATTTGAAAAGAATTAATATTCCCTAAAAGCATTGTCAAAGTATTGTGTTTGTAGTTTTAAAGTTTTCTACAATAGAGTTTCCTCAAGGAAGTAAGGCAAAATTGAGAGAACTGCGTGCCAACCATTCCTCTAATTTCTTATGGCCAATTTGACCTTATATTGTGCTCTCTGTTAAATTTACTGATAACTCTGGTCAGGGTCAACCTCGCAAACCTGAATTACCAGTAAATTGATTTTTGACAACCACATTCACCAATTTTGCCGGAAATGTCCAACAGTAACTAGACAACCCGAATGTGAGAAAATGCACATTTATAAAAGAGCATCCTTGTACAGCCAGCCAAGACCTCAAACCCCTGTTGGCATGGGAACAGAGTTATATTAACTGGTAAAAAAGTGTGAAAAGTGGTGCTTCATCCCAAGGATTTGAGAGAGACAACCACGGCGCCAGTGAGGAACAAATACAGCTTTTCTTCTGCAAGAATGGTGATGTTATGAGGAGACAGGCACAGGCTGTATTTGTAGATCACAGCAATTTGCTGAAATAAACAATTAGTTTGGGTATAATTGCAACACATCTGTGACAATCTTGTGACATCACCTGATATTATGACTTGCTGTGCTCGTGATTTGAATAGGGACATGTGAGAGTTCTGTTAGAGATACAGTTAACAACAACAACGCTGTGGTTCCGATAAACTATTGGACACTTTTCACCAAAATACTTTTTTCTTGCTTTTCTGTGAATGTTGTGTAACATTAGGCAAAGACATAAGTGCATCAAACTGCTCTTGTTCCTCATAATATTATACTCTGTACTATGGATAGAGAAAATAACATATTTGGTTTTATCACCAAATATCCGTTTATTATCTTATAAAAAATGAGCCCCAGTTCTTTGGGTTTCCATGGCAGCAGAACTTTTTGTCTGTCAAAATGTCTAGAGTACACAATGGTCATGAAAAATATACTCAAGTTTTGATGACCAGTTATATATGGTATACGCTGACCATAAAAATAACATGTTAAAGGACCTAGTTACACTACAAAAAGATTGGAATTGATATAGTTAGTGAGTGTGCGTGTGTGTGTGCGTGCACGTGCGTGTGTGTATAAAAGCATTGATTGGTTTCCAACAAATCAGGTGAGATCATGCACACACATCTTGAAGCATGTGAGGGCAATGCTCCTGCTCCACTACTTCAGAGTGATTTGTTGTGACTATTGTAAACTATAGGCAAGGCAAGTTTATTTGTAGAGCACAATTCGTACACAAGGCAATTCAAAGTGCTTCACACAACAGGGAAAAAAAGCATTAAAATCACAAAGACATGGGAGAAATCACAAAATCTTAATCTAAAAGTGCCATTTTCAGGCTATCCAGCATTAAGACTTGAGACTTGGAAGTTTTTTTCCTATTTATATACAGAAAAATTATCATTATTCCTGCGTTCTCTATACAAGCTCTGACTCCACTGGACTGCAGTGGGGTTTTTTCCACTAACTAAAGAGTTAATAAATAATTCCTATTGAATGTTTAGCATACATGCTATAAGTAGAATTTTGGAAACTGAACGCAACCAACCATGCAAAATAAAATCAATAACAACAAGATCATATTATCATTGAGCATTAGTCATGATTTGGTAGATGGTGAGGGTTGGAATTCATGCAGGACTAAATTTGACGGTTGCTGTGATACAGTTCCATTTACTCTTGAGAACTGACCACTGGAGACCTGATGTAACTGGCAGCATACGAATCTGTCATAATCCCACATCAGCATTCATTTGCATAATGCAGCAGAAATCTGTTTCACTGATTTAGGATCCAAACTAGAAGCAGAAGACTTGGGCTACAGGCTTTTCTTATGTAGGCAAGAAGAATTTAAATCATGTAGTTTACACACAAATCCATCAAAACAAATACCTCATTGGGCTTTATGGTTGGACTGACAGCTTCTAATGAACATTATGTTTAAGCATCGCCCAGATTTAAATTTTTTTTTTTTATCATTCACCGGCTTGGTCTATTCACAGTTCTGAACGTTGCAAGAAAATAATATAAAATCAGACACTAATATAGGACGTAGGTCTAAGTATGGACTGACTGCTGATGAGGGCACGTTACTACTGTTAATGAGGTTTATAAAAAAACAACAAACCCTTCTTTGAACAAAAATAATGAGCTTTAGGGATTGTGTCAAGATTTGTTTATTTTACTATTATTAATAATATGTATTATGTGTTTTAATTAAAAAAAAAATTCTGATATATGAACTGTTTATTGGTCATTTATGTAAGTAGGTCTAGGACTGCAAACAAGTTCAACTGAACCAAATTAATCTAATAATAATCATAATCAATTATATACTCATGTGTATATGATGATATGAAAAATAAGATGAATTAAATAAACAAACTACACTGACTGTTAGAAAGCTAAAGTGACTGGTAAATTCATTGCAGCTCTAGATGTACCAGTAGAAGCAAATACATTTTTAGAGTGAGTGTGTGTGCGTGTGTGTGTGTGTGTGTGTGTGTGTGTGCGTGTGTTTGAGAGTGAGTGTGTGAGTCTGTGTGTGTGTGTGTGTGTGTGTGTGTGTGCGGGAACAGGTAGTTGGGGGATTTTAAACTTCAAAATGTATAATTAATTTGAAGAGACCCCAAGAAGAATAGCAACTGATATGTCAGGAGCTAATGAGGATCTTAAAAAACTACAAAAGAATGAAGTCTGCACAGCTAAATTAGCTCCCAAATGTATTATTGTAAAGAATGCTTGGCGCACACCAAAATGAAAAACTGTATCATCCAGAACTCACCCCAAAGCAACAACATGGAACATATTGCCAAAAAACACTGTTATATAATTAAATCTGATCCTAACCTGAAAGACTTCTCTGAATCTCCCTGTATGTTCTACAAAAGACCACCCAGTTTAAAGAACATACTGGTGAGCGCTCATCTGCCACCGCTGACTACCATCAGGCTACTACAGTGGACATTGCATATAAAAATGTAACAAATAAAACAATTGAGCTTATGGGGAAACATAAACTCTCAGTTACTAAGGAGATAAGCTTTTTTGGATATTCTTATATCATTCTGTACCATCACTGCCATTTTTTGTTGACTGTTTGACTAACTGTTTTCATTTTGCATTGTATTGTATGTTATTGTATTCAAACTGTGGCAACATTTTTTGCTACCGCCATCAGATTGGCCAATATACATAAACATTCATATTTCCATAAGTTCACACTCTGATGTTTGTACTGCATGATATATGTTAATGAAAATGTTTTGTGAACTTTGACCTGTAAATAATATTGTAAATATCACGTGATAAGCAATCAGCGCCAGGTGTGTCTGGGCTTTATGTCTGATGAAGGTCCCAAAACGTCACTCACTTTATTTTTTGTTGCTTTACGATTTTTGGGATCTTGCACGCTGCTTAGATTTTGTATGTGTTCCTCTTCTGAAAATTTATTGATCTTAATAAATTAAACTAAACTCGGTCAAAGGAGAAATCAAGCCAGTTAAATGCTAGTCAGGTACTTGACAGTGGTGAGGATGAGGCTGCCAGAACAATAGTAAAAGGACCTGTGACTATATGTATGTACTGTATAACTCCTCCTTTATGGCAGGACTATCTTCTCAGACCAGTGCCTACAGACTAAAATGACTTCTGGATGGCAGTCAAAAATATCTTGATTTTCATAATCGAGTCCAGATGACAACCTTTGAAACTTTTTTTTAGCAATTGTGGAATTCCAGGGAAAACTAAATACAAAAATGCTCCATTGTGTTAAATGTTTTAGCAGCTCATGTTTTTACGTCTCTCATTTGGAAATGAGGCTTATTTGGCTAATTCTGCTTCAGGATTATTGTGTCAATGACATACTTTTTTTCAATATTATTGCTTACTGTAATATTGTTGCATCAGTATATTGCACAGCAATATTTGTCCATAAATCTCTTGTAACCGATGGGTCATCATGGAAGGATGCCCGTAACCCAAACAAAATCTCAAATTGCAAAAGACCCCTGACCACATTGCAAACGGAAAATGCATACTACAGTCTGAGAATCAGCTGCTCTTATATTCAAGGGGAAGAAATTTGTAACAGCAGTACGGCATAGCAGGTTTATCTCAGATATTATCAATCCCATGATGCAATGGTCTCCAATGGTGTTGCCACGAACTGTTAAGTTCTCTTTGATGTTGCCATGTCTAAACAGTTTTACATTTTCCCTCAAGACAACAAAAACGTTATCACGTCATGACCAAGCCTGCCTTACTTAATAGCCTCTTCAGGCCAGATCCTAATTAACAAGAGGCAAAACAGAATCACATTATTAGAGACACAGGCAGCCATTTTAATTTAGGCCACAGGAAAAGAAAATCAGGCATAGAAATATATTTGTCTTACCACCACACATTGTACAAAAGTAAAACGGTTTCTCCCAAGCGCCACTATTTGATATTCACAACCAGAAGCTGGAGCTAAAACCTGTTATGGAAGTGAAACAAGTTAAGCTAAATTGACAATAGCCCTGGCCAAACTTCTAGACTATAATTCCTTAATCGCAAGTTTCAGCTGCAGTGTAGAGCAGCACTCATTTTCACAATACACTTGATGAATACAGAGTCCAAATTTACAGACCAAAGCTTTACCAACTGTTTGACAACCTGAGCTAAGCAAAGTATTTTTGACACATAATATAACACTTTTTATTTTAATTACTGTTTTGTTTTATTTTTCTTCCGTTATGCCGTTATAAGACCAGTCAATTGAGTCTGAGCAATGGACTTTTTTTATTTTCAAACTATTTATTACTAATGAACACTATTCGTTGGATCAAACACATCAAAAAACACAACTCAACTCCCTAAAATGTCATCACTAAGTTGTTTATGTTCTTTATCGCTTGTGGTGTCTGGAGTCCAGTGATGAGGGTAATTTTTCTTTCTTTATAACAGGGAACATCTATGAATCTTTATACTTTCTTCAACTGTCAAGCTCATGATTCAGAGACGAGGAGGCTGTAGCTAAGAACCACTTATTAAGTTTAGGAATTGGAGTTAAGCCTATTTTATTGCCCTTGGTACGAAGTAGTAGAGTAAATGATAAAAGGTAGTAGGCCAACCTAATTCTAGTGATATTTAGCCTATCGGTACTCAGTATCGGCAAGTACTGAAAATAAAGTACTTCCGGTATCGGTTTGGGAAAACGTGGTTTCAGTGCGTCCCTATACTGAACAGTAACTCTAATATAATCGTACATAGGCATAGGACGAGGATCAAGAAATGATTATCTTTTACAATTACATTTTAGTCAGCGAAGAATAGTTTGCATGAAAACATACTGACACTTTAAAGTGGACATTTTCCCATATTTATTAATACATATTATTTATTAACAGTATGATTTTTAGTGAAGGAACACCCTTATATCATGGTTAAAGTTATAAAAAGTACCCCTTTTGAGACTGAATGAACATGTGATGAACTTGCAAATTCACATACAGTCTTTGCCAGCAAGGCCTATCTGCCTCTGATTATTATTAGTTGATCTGAACAATCATAAATATATACATTTTGTACATCTTCTAACTGCCCTACGAGCATATTTGATCTTGGTTGTTGACAAACTATGCTGTTTAAATAACCAACAAACTAAACAGTTATGCAATGACCTCAGGCTTTATTTTAGTTGGCCTGTGTCCATATTCTAATAGCAATTGCTTCAAACTGATTCTGTGATCGAATAGAAATTAATCAGACATGACTGAGAAGGATTACACAGTGCTTTAAGCACACATCGCAGGTCATTGTCATGAGGCTAATTATATGCAATGCTTAAAAACAAGACAAAATGCAAAGAGCCACAAGTAATCTTGATACTCCATCAAAATTAATTGCATTTTATAGGCATGAGCAGGTTTTCGGGTGAAATGTTAATGGAAGAGAGAGCATGCATCACATTAAGCCAAGGCAGAGCTTAATTTGAGCCGGAACAAGCTGGAACAGGATCCGGCAATTCTCACAGTGCGTTATGGCAATAACGTTTTCTTTGATCCAGTAACTTTACAGATTACACATTTATTTTAAAGGGTTTATGTACCATAAACACAGAAATGTGTGTTTTAAACAAACAAAGCCCACATAGCCTGTGCAGATGTGAGCCATGCTTCAGTTTATCATCTCCGATGATCTTCTCTCGTCACATTCAAAAAACCTGCAAAATATTGTTTTGGATAGTAATTGGGGCAAGACGAGGAATTAAAAACAGTGACTGGTTGAAAAAGAGATCAACTGTAAGTGTGTCTAATCAGAAGCAGCGTTAGGAGGGTGCAGATTTTCTTGACATTTTATTGGTTTAGTATGTTTTTAGTCTCTTTCCAAACGTACATAGATTTGATGGAGATTTATCATTATTTGCTGATTCTTTGTGATGAGTTAAAACAGAGGATAGCAGCATATGTACAAGTGCTGTCATGCAATGTCTATGTTGTAATATTAAGGTGTGTTTGGCCTGTGTCTAATGTGTAAAATTATTACAATCACAAAAGAAGTGTCAAAACACAGCTATTGGATACCACGGAGTTGTACAATTTGAAGGTTGTCCTATGTGAGCACCTTTTATCAACTTTCAAGATGGCATGGCACGCAACTGTGTACTACACTGCAGCTTACACTGTTTAGACTCTAAACAGTGTAAGCTGCAGACTCTAAACTTCAGAGTCTATTGAAGTTGGATTTATTGCCTTAAAGTGGCGGGTACAGATAAAAT
Organism: Chaenogobius annularis; assembly: GCA_015082035.1. Taxonomy (NCBI): domain Eukaryota; kingdom Metazoa; phylum Chordata; class Actinopteri; order Gobiiformes; family Gobiidae; genus Chaenogobius; species Chaenogobius annularis. The sequence goes on along the minus strand of BJKM01000003.1, from coordinate 4,246,733 downwards.
GTTGTTACAAAGCCCACAGAATACATTGAACAAGCAACACACACAGACACTGAAAATAACTATTGGCAACCAAATCAAACCCTGTCGCACTATTCTGCGTCTGTTTTGGCCCAGATGGATATTTTGTAGATAATGCTGAAGCGTTGAAACTTTTTCTGCAAAGAAAGCATTTCGTCTGTCTCTAATAAATGACCTGTTTCTAAGTGCTCCTTGGCAGAGTAACAAGGTTCTGAATACTGCCATTGAAGACAGCATATTAATCAAGGCGCGTGAGAGACTGATGGAGAGGTTACAGTGGGGTAAGTGACAGAGATGGCATTTATCCACAGCCAACGCCATGAAAAACAGGTGTTTCAGTTTAACAACATGAATATTGATTAATAAGGTTAGAAGTATGACGTTGGATTTTAGCAATAATGTGCTCATTGTCGACAGCAATGTTGTAAAGATGAGAATTGTACCAGACCATTGAGGAGATTTATGAATGTAATTGAACAAATTGTGAAAATTCTACGTTTATGCGCTTTTAAGCACGTTATAATGGTGTTCCCTCACCATAATATTGTTTCAAGTTGTATTTGGATTAATTCATGCTTGTTTGAGTTATCCCGCATAGTTCTGCATTCAAGCTTTGAGTGCTCTGAAAATGTTCTGGTTTCACCTACCCCCTATCTTCACCCGAAGCTCTGTATATTTATGATTATTTAGAAAATCTAGGCCCTGGGGAATACATGCCAGGATTAAAAATGCCTCCTAGTCTTTAATAAAAACACAAACATGAAAATCTGATGCCTATGTACCATGACGAGGGAAGTCAATGGACACATTTCCATTTAGGTATTTTAGAGCAATATAACAATTAACAATTAACATGTAAAATTAGGATTTATGTTTGCCTTATGTTTGAGTTAAATTGTGTATATACATGCATAGGCCTATACAGACGAACAGTGAATCCGGAAAGTATTCACAGTCCATTTTTTCCACATTTTGTTTTCCACATTTATGTCACAGCCGTCACAGTCTGCTCATCTCCTGTCTGCTGGTATCTTTCCACTCTGCCAGTCCAGCCACGCCTCCTCATCAGACCAACTCCCTTCACCTGTCTCTGCTCCTCCCCACCTGTTAGCCACGCCTTCCTCATCAGACCAACTCCCTTCACCTGTCTCTGCTCCCTCTCCACCCACTGTTAGCCACGCCTCCTCATCAGACCAACTCCCTTCACCTGTCTCTGCTCTCTCCACCGTTAGCCACGTCCTCATTCAGGACCAACTCCCTTCACCTGTTCTCTTGCTCCTCTCCACCGGTTAGCCACGCCTCCTCATCAGACCAACTCCTTCACCTGTCTCTGCTCCTCCTTACCTGTTAGCCACGCCTCCTCATCAGAACAACTCCCTTACACTGTCTCTGCTCCTCTCCACCTGTTAGCCACGCTCCTCATCAGACCAACTCCCTTCACCTGTCTCTGCTCCTCTCTACCTGTTAGCCACGCCTCCTCATCAGACCAACTCCTTCACCTGTCTCTGCTCCTCTCCACCGTTAGCCACGCCTCCTCATTCAGACCAACTCCCTTCACCTGTCTCTGCTCCTCTACCTGTTAGCCACGCCTCCTCATCAGACCAACTCCCTTCACCTGTCTCTGCTCCTCTCCACCTGTTAGCCACGCCTCCTCATCAGACCAACTCCTTCACCTGTCTCTGCTCCTCCTTACCTGTTAGCCACGCCTCTCACCAGAACAACTCCCTTACCTGTCTCTTGCTCCTCTCCACCTGTTAGCCACGCCTCCTCATCAGACCAACTCCCTTCACCTGTCTCTGCTCCTCTCTACCTGTTAGCCACGCCTCCTCATCAGACCAACTCCCTTCACCTGTCTCTGCTCCTCTCCACCGTTAGCCACCCTCCCTCATCAGACCAACTCCCTTCACCTGTCTCTGCTCCCTTCACCTGTTAGCCACGCCTCCTCATCAGACCCACTCCCTTCACCTGTCTCTGCTCCTCTCACCCCGGTTAGCCACGCCTCCTCATCAGACAACTCCCTTCACCTGTCTCTGCTCCTCTCCACCTGTTAGCCACGCCTCCTCATCAGACCAACTCCCTTCACCTGTCTCTGCTCCTCTCCACCTGTTAGCCACGCCTCCTCATCAGACCAACTCCCTTCACCTGTCTCTGCTCCTCTCTCACCTGTTTAGCCACGCCTCTCTCATCAGACCAACTCCCTTCACCTGTCTCTGCTCCTCTCCACCGGTTAGCCACGCCTCCTCATCAGACCAACTCCCTTCACCTGTCTCTGCTCCTCTCCACCGTTAGCCACGCCCTCCTGCCTCCTCATCAGACCAACTCCCTTCACCTGTCTCTGCTCCTCTCCACCGGTTAGCCACGCCTCCTCATCAGACCAACTCCCTTCACCTAACTCCTCTCTGCACCTGTCTCTGCTCCTCTCCACCTGTTAGCCACGCAAACTCTCCATTTAAGCTGCTCCTGTCTCTGCCTGCTCCTGTCTCTGCGCCAGAGCCAGATTGTTCTTGTGTCATGCCTGACTTTCCAGTGGTTTCCCCCGGACTGATCACCTGTTGCCGACCCGACCTCCTCTGTCCCCGACCGACCTGCCTGCCTGCCTCGCCTCTGCCCTGGATATTACCTCAGCCTTCAACCACGAGTTTCGCCTGTTCCCTCCTGGTTTGACACCTGCTCGGCTCTGTGGCTAAACCGCTCACCACTGGACCTGCCGGCCTGCTAGGTAATCCAACCGTGGCTGGCTTTGCCGAACTCACTCCTGCTCGGATCTTGCAGAAGATCACCGTGAGCCAAGATTTTTCCTCCTGTCTCTGTATAAACTGTTGAAGACTGCTGTGACAAATAAAGGTTATTACCGACTGAGTCCGTCTGCCTGTGCTGCTTTTGGGTCCTCACCATACCCGTGACAACAGCCTTCTTCCAAAATGGATTCAATTCATTATTAGCCTCAAAATTCAAACAGTACCCCATGATAACAAAGTGAAAAAGGGTTGTTTGAATTCTTTGAAGCAGTAATTAGAGCCTTTAATAAATTTGCAAAGTATTGAAAAGGCTGTGAATGTGCTTTTTTAAAAAAATTATTTATTTTTTATTCCGTAACATGTGGAAACGGTGAAACGCTGTGAAACATTACAGATGCACTTTATAGTAAAAGCAACAGAAATCATAAAATGGTTCAGTGCATACAGTAAGTAATATTTTTCCCTCCACAAAACAGCTTCTCAAGTTGGGACATCACCCACTAAATGCTGGGGGATGATTTTTGAAGCATTTACAAATGTGTCTTTATAATATTAATGAACAAAATTGAAAGGTTTTCATAATGGAGCTGGCTGATTCTACACCAGTCAGTGGTATTATGTGAGGGACTAGTCATTGTGAGCATGTTTTAGTACGACTGAATCACTTCCTATAAAAGATTTTGTCTCCTTGCTATCATCAAACTTCATATGTGCATTACATAATATCATACTGTGAATTTGAGCATAATACAAATATGATCATTTGCCTGACCAGCCAGTCTCTCCTACATTCTGTTCAAACGCAGATGGGGGCTATCCATATTTGTGCCCTAAACGTAAATCCTCAATGGCGCCCCCATACCCCCAACCCCTTTCTAAAGTGTAAAAAAAGTTAGGAATACAATCTTATGGCAACTTTTGTTTTATTTATTGCATTTATCCCAATATCAAGAGGTGTCTGGGATCTTCCTTTTGAGAAGCTTTGAAAGAAAATGATATCATTCCCGGTATTCTGAGACATTTTAGATAATTAGAAAGCATGAGTCCAATCTCATTTCCTACATCTCCGTATGGTACGCTTGAGCCACAGCCAGGGACAAACAGACTGCAGCATATTCTTATTGTACATTGTTTTATGTTGCCCCTTAATGCCAAAACAAGTTCCTAGTTTGTGATTTGTTCACTAACAATGGAGATAAAACTGCTTCTGAAGTCATTACTCAGTCTATTGTGAGGTCCCCCACACATATTTCCCTGCTCCGCTCCAGCTGTGACATGCAGCCCTTCTCCTGCTCTTTTGAGGCTGTAACACCACAGGCTGCAATCTAATTATCCGGACTGACGCTTTCTGTTACATTTATAAAAACATGTTTTGACATTTGTAAAAACCACTTTGGCTTTGCATTTGCCACTGTGGTAGTGTTGCAGTTCGGCTTCACAGCCGACACATGATATGGCTTGTTTCATTTGCTAATTTTCACTGTTTCTAATTGAATATGACATCAATTTTCATTAGCTATTAAACATTTTGCTCCTTTAGGATCGTAGATCGTCTGTCTGAACTGTGGCTTGTATGTGGAGCCAACCTTGCGCATCTCAAACTCGCTCAAACTTCTGTTTTTATCTGCCACTACCACATTTTACCAAGCAGCACACAGCAATTTAGTTATATTTTGGGCCTTTTAATTGTTTTTTAGTCTTTCATGCAACAATTTCCAATCGTTTCCATAACGCCTCACGCAAAGTAGCGCGACTGACGTCTACCTGTTTAAATGCAAAAGGAATTACATAGCTGCTCCACAAATTACATTATTCAATTCACTTTATTTTTGTAACGCCCAAAATCACAACAGTTGCCTCAAGGGGCCACAGTGGAAAAAACTGAATAAAAACAGAATAAACAGTGTCAGAATCAGATTCAGAATCAGAAAGAGTTTATTGCCATTGTCAATGAACAGAATTCACAAACATACAAACTTGTTTCGGCATTAAGGTGCAATAATAAAACAACATATATTCAATCAAAAAGGGCATGCATTAAAAAACAATTTAAAATTACTATAGTATAAAATAAAAATAGGCATTACTATGTACACAAGAGTTACAGTTAGATTTACAGTTTTGAGTGCAGTGAGTGATGAATAGTTTCAGTTAAAGAGGCTGGTGTTTAAGAAGTGTTCATGAGTCCAACGGCAGAGGGAAAGAAACTATTCTTGTGGCGGGAGGTTCTGGTCCGGATGGACCCGTAGCCTCCTGCCTGAGGGGAGTGGTTCAAATAGTCCATGTCCAGGGTGAGAAGGGTCAGCTGTGATCCGACCTGCTCGTCCCAGAGCCCTGGAGACGTACAGGTCCTGCAGAGATGGAAGTCTGCAGCCGATCACCTTCTCAGCAGAACGCACAATGCGCTGTAGTCTCTGTTTGTCCCTGGCTGTGGCTCCAGCGTACCACACGGTGATGGAGGAGGTGAGGATGGACTCAATGATGGCCGTGTAAAACTGCACCATCATCTGCGCTGGCGGCTTGGCTTTCCTCAGCTGCTGCAGGAAGTACATCCTCTGCTGCGCCTGTTCGTAGGGACTTGGAAATGTCCCAGTATCCTGTGTCCTTAGACAGATGTCTCAAGCTCCCCTGTCCTTAGACCCTCCTTCTCGGCCAGGAAAAACTACCAAACCTCTTTTGGGAAAAATTAGAAACCTGGAGAAGTTCCACAGTGAAGGAAAGATCTGACTCCCTCGGACGGACAGGCGGACACGCCTCAATTTGCAGATAGACGGTGGAGCTGGACCCACTCAGGAGGAGAACCTATTCTTCAATCCAAACTGCCTGGTCAGACTGGTGTCGCTCGGATAGGGCTGAGCAAGATTTTTTTTCAATACCGGTATATTAATGATACCTGCTTTTCGATACCGGCTCCTGAATGGTTCTTTTTTCGGTGCCTGCATTTTTAAAGTGTGAATGAATGGCCACAACTTTGCAAAAACGTATTTATAAAAATACTAATGTCTGTTCAGTTATAGCTCAAAACCAATATGCAAACTAATGAACAAGAGACGCACAGTTGATCATAGCAGCTTGCGTTTATATTTCAGTGGTTGTTTTCTCCATACATGACATTTCGTGTCACAGTCAGCGCTGCACTGCACATGTTTTTGACACATTTACGCTTTTATTGCGTGGTTGCCTGGCAGAGAAGGAGCATGGTGAAAAGCTGATAATATTTTCATTTTGCCTCTGGACTCCGACCACATCTTTACACAGAGGCACTCCAAGATGGATTTTGACAACACTACTTACTGTGAGATTGAAGCTCTTACCTGGACCAAGCACAAGGATTATGGTGAAGTTTGGATCATATTATCCACTTGACTTCAACTTCTCGCAAACACTGCAGACCTGGTTTGCTGTTTTTTTTGGCTTAGTCCTTATTTAATTATGCTTTGGACCAGTTTTGGACCTGGGATAGACCTGGTTTGAGTCTGGGTTAGTCTTGGTTCCGACCTGGCTTGTAGTCTATCCGGCCCAGAGGCCACGAACCCCCGAGAAATCTGGCTCTCACAAAAATTAAGTTGAATAGCCCTGGTCTAGTGTGATCCATGTACTCTTCACCTCTACCTACAGCACAACACTGATGTATGTGATCATAGCTCAAGTTTAGTGAAGGATTTAATCATCTGGCCATGTACCTCAGCCCTCTACAGCTCCGCAGATGGTTTTCTGTTTGTGTTTCCCCATGGAGAAATGGAGACAGCAGCGGGAAGGAAAACACTATAGAGACTGAAAAACTCCTCTGACATATTTCATGAAGCACTGCTAACCCCATGTTCAAGCCCCGGTCACCCAACATGGCACTTTAAGTCCTGCTCATTAGCGCATGTCGCCAGTTAAGCCTTTAGTGGTAGTATGTTGGTTGTGTCCTCAAATATGAGATAAACATGTTTTAAACATGTTAAACATGCTTTATAAACATTTAAAAAAATAAAATAAAATAGCTTGGCTTGGCTTGCTATGTATACAGTTTTTATAGTAAAAAAACTGAACGCACAAAGCGCTGTCGTCTCTGTTTGTCCCTGGCTGTGGCTCCAGCGTACCACACGGCCGTGTAAAACTGCATCATCATCTGCACTGGCAGCTTGGCTTTCCTCAGCTCCCACAGGAAGTACATACTCTGCTGGGCCTTCTTGATGAGGGAGCTGATGGAGGGCTCCCACTTGAGGTCCTGGGTGATGGTGGTGCCGGGGAAGCGGAAGGAGTCCACGGTGGTGATGGGGGAGTCTGTCATGGTGAGGAAGGGCCGGGGAGCTGTGACTTTCCTGAAGTCCATGATCATCTCAACTGTCTTCTGGGCATTGAACTCCAGGTTGTTACTGCTGCACCAGGACACCACCCGGTCCACCTCCCTCCTGTAGACTCATCCCCATCCGAGGAGCCCATTGAGGGTGGTGTTGTCCTCAACAGTCGTGGATGGAGGTGCAGCAGTTTGTGTACAGGGAGAAGAGCAGAGGAGAAAGTACACAGCCCTGTGGAGCTCCTGTGCTGTGCAGTCCAAGTGTCTGAGACATTCTTCCCCAGCCGCACGCACTGCCTCCGATCTGTCAGGAAGTCAGTGATCCACCTGCAGGTGGAGTCGGGCACGTTGAGCTGGGTGAGCTTGTCCTGGAGCAGAGCAGGGAGGATGATTATTGAATGCAGAGCTGAAGTCCACAAACAGGATCCTGGCGTAGGTTCCCAGGGAGACCAAATGCAGCAAGATGAAGTGGAGTGCCAGGTTGATGGCGTCGTCTAAAGACCTGTTGGCTCTGTAGGCGAACTGCAGGGGGTCCAGCAGGGAGGAGATGAAGGACGTTCATGATTATGCATCTGAAGCAGCAGTTCTCTGACAACAACCCCGCCTCTGTTTGGAGTGGGCTCCGGCTTCTCACTAACTACAAGCACAGAACCATGACGTAGTCTGATGAGCCCACAGCTGCGCGGGCCACTGCGCGAAAGGCGTAGCTGACTGTTGTGTAACAGTGATCCAACGTGCTCTGCTCTCTGGTCAGGACTTTAATACTTTAATAAACTGTCTGTACTTTGGTAGTTTGTGGCTGAGATTCCCCTTGTTAAAATTACCCAGGATAATACACAAGTAGTCCGGGAAGGTCCGCTCCACACTCAGAATCTGATCCGCGAGCGCACGCTGTGCCTCCTGCAGGTTTGCGTTCGGTGGAATGTGAACAGCAGCCAGAATGAATGAAGCGAAGTCACGTGGCAAGTAGAATGATTTGCAGTTAATGAAAATATATTCCAGAGCAGGAGAGCAGTGCTTGGAGACTACAGGCACATCGATAGACCAGGCGTGGTTGATGTAGAAACAGACTCCTCTGCCTCGTGTCAACCGGAGAGATCTCTCTGACGGTCAGCCCGGAGCGGCTCTAATCCCTCAATCTGTACTCCGCAGTCCTGGACTGACTCGCTGAGCCATGTCGCCGTGAAGCACAAAACAGGAGATGACGAAAAGTCTCTGTTTCGTCTCATCAGCAGCTCCAGTTCATCCAGTTTGTTTGGATAGTGAGTGAACATTAGAGAGGAAAATCCCAGGTAAGGCCGTGCGAGTGCTGTGTCTGCGGAGGCGGACCAGGGCTCCCGCACGTTTTCCATGTCTGTGGTGTCTCACTCTTTTAGCCAAAAGAAGGGCTAATTCTGCAGAACATCCTAAAAAAACTTGAACTAGATCCGTGGGAGTTGTGGTTCGGATGGATAAGAGCACTTCACGGGTGTAAGAGCACGCTGACACACAATTTACGAACCAAAACACAGAAAACCTCTGTGTCCTCTCTCTGATCTAAATGGTCACTACTTGAAGCACAGCACCTGCATCAATCAATCTGGAGGAGGCTGAACATGAGACATGGCCATCCATAAACTGAGAAGGAGAAACACTGAAAGTGTCCTATATCTGCAGACTAAGGCACTGGCAACACAGGTTCAGTTGTGATGCTACTTTTTTCTTAAAACCAGTAAGAGAGCAGACTCTACCTTCTCTTTTACGTGTAAATCAAATTGACTAAATTAATCTTATTTACTGTATTTTTATATCAAACTTTATAGTTGAGGTTAAGGAAGCAGTAGTGCTGGTATTAGGATCATTTTACCAACACCTGGATGTAGATATGCCGCAACCAATACAAACTTTATAAAAATATTAGTCTGCAATTTCTAATCCAGTTATAACTGTTACTCTCGAAATCAGCTACTGAATTACCGCAAAAACACAACATTATCATCAAACAGAAACTTGGAGAGGAAGAAAGAGAAGTCGCAAAACCTATGCATTTGATTGGACATATAATTGTTTCTTACTTTATTTTTTTCTCTTTTTATGTAATTTATGTTACTAAACCATGGGATTCCAATCTGTCAAGATAAAACAGATTTTTTGTGAAAACTATGGCAAATTAATGCAACATTTTGATCTAGTTAATATGACTTGAGTATGATTTCAGAGTACCTGTAGTTATTGTTTAAACAATGGGAGCTTTGTAGAATAGGTGTTTGCCCTTCACACGAGAGACGGCTTCAAAGCCCACCCTTCCATATTAGATTTGTTTTTTTGTTTTTCCACTTTTGCGTTATCCACTAAATATTGATGAACACCCAAGTCTGCTTGAGCATCCATTAAATTCACCGCATGTTACTGAGTTAGGACTATTTAAACATGCACATAGAAGTTCTTTGTGACGTGAACAGTTTGATTTCTTGGCTTGTTCCTCTGTTGTGACGCTTCGACCAATCAGATTCAAATATTCATCATGATGTTCCTTCTTTTCCTGACGGCTTTCGGCGAGAGACTTTCCTGAATGTTAAATGTGTAGAACTCAATTCAGAGTGATACACATACAGTATCAATCTGGCGTGAGCCAGGTTAAGGATCACAGAGTAAATTGTACTTGAAACCTTTTTTTAATTGACCCTAAAAGAAAGAAAGAAAAAAAGATGTATAAATGCATTTTAGGTTCTGAGAGAGAAGTGGAGAAGTGGTGTAGTCTTGTTTGTTTAAGGTTAAAATATATATGTGTTTAATTGAGTTTGGGAGTGGTGCGGTATACACATTTAGAGCTTGTTTAGCGTATTGCCTGATTCATGCAGTTTTGGTCACATAGAGTGATTTGCACATGATGCACATGTGGTCTAAGATGCCTCTTCATGGAGATACATCATACACCCTGACAACATAATTATTACCTAGCTGAAAATGGTTTTATGACAAACAAGAAACAATTAAGAAACTATACAGTCTTTAGACTAGAATATGAGCTGAAATAATCAACATAATATCACAAGAAAAGACAGATAACACTAAAATCAATACCAAGACGAACCAATAAGATTAAACCAAAGATGACTAAAAATGGCTTGATCAGTCTCAAATTGGCTGACGCTCAGTCGTACAGTCCAAGCCATTTCAAAAGCACACCTTGAATTAGACTTCAGTGATTTGAAGCTTGTTCTAACACTGCAGGTGACTTGAAATGGGAGTACACACAAAGATAGCATTCTGCAGAAGAAAAAAAATGCCAACAGCCATCTATCATCACGATTATACACATAAGAAACTGCAAAACAGAATAATAAAATAATTTTAGGACAAAGATTGTTCCAAACATAATTAAACTAGACAAATTAATACTCAACAAACTCTTTACAAACTAAACTACTTTTACTGAATATTATCATCATAACATGTTATCAACTTCTTTTAGAAGTAAATATCTTAGAATTGAGAAAAATATATTAGGGTTAGGGTTAGAAATTTAATACATAGCTTTTTTAAGACATAGATTTTTCAGAGTCAAATCACCACATCCCATTTAACAAATCATACATTAGCTGTTCATTACATTTGAGAGAATGGGCACATCCCCATCAGCACCGTGCGAATGAAGAATGACTCACCTCACGCCTGAGCTTTGAGAGATGTTTCTCTGTGAGAGATCAAGATGCACTGAGAGCAAGACTGTGCACCAGCATCGCACCGCTGTGGCAAAGACTGCTGCTACTGCTGCTATGAGCCACTGAGAGAGAGAGAGAAGAGAGGAAGTCCCACCTCCATACATTCAAAGACTAAAAATAGGTCAGAAAGTGCAAAGTGCAATAGTTAAAAAAATATTACGTTGAGAGAAGTAAAATTGCGTGGAGGGGGTGTGTAAAAGCTGTTGGACACTAATTAAGAATTGAAGTGAATTGGGAAAAAGTGTCAGTACCGACCAAATGCGCTACACTACTTATTCATTATTGAAATGTGTAATATATGCCAAAGACGAGAGCTAAAACCAGGCTCACATTAAATGCTTTATTTAGAAATCTATTTCTGAAACTACTTTATAAACAAATGTATAAATCTGAATTTTAAGTTTTAAATTAGTTTTTTGGACTGAAAACATCTGGATTATGGACATTAGACGTCACATAGCTGCTTAGCCTCCTTCGTGTCTTTACATTTTCAAAACTTTTCAAAAAGACAGTGATAAAATGAATGAGAAATTTACATTTGGGACCACAGAGGGCTTTGAATGAGTGAGATTATTGGGCACCATTGAATCTGAAGCATAAATCACATCAGAAAAGAAGAAGAGCAAGTCTCACCTACGCATTCTGTGGGGACATTACAGCACACTGCAAAATAACTATCTTGCTATTTGTATATATTAAATGAAGAAACAGTTAAATCCAATAGAGAAAATATTAAGGGAACCAGAGCATCTTTATTTTACTTAAAAAAAACGTTTTATTTTACAGTATAGAGAAAACATCTAAGAAGAGAACAAATAGAGCGTGTTAACACCATTATATTGTGTTAAAACATTATTTATTTTAAAGTTGGGATGTGTGCATTAGACACAAGCCAGTAAGAAGAATCCATTCAGCAAACACCTTGGCAAGAAGGTCGGGGTCTGCATGTTGGCCAATCAGGGAACAGCCCTTTATCGCACTTGTAAAAGAGCATTAATGTCTAAATGATTGAAATTTGGATGTTTAAATTCCTTCAAATAGAACCAGCAATTCCTGATGATGAAAAAGAAATAAGCACTGTTACACAAAGTAAAATATGAATATAAAAAATGCAATTGTTTAGCAGTGTCAATGATGATGAACCGGTCTGAAGTAAACCGCCTCAACCAGGACTAAACGGTCCATGTACCATAACAGTATTTAAACCTGGAGATACTCAAATGAAGACATCTATTCAATTCAAGTCACTTTATTTCTATAACACATTTACAAACAAAAGCCGTTTTCAAAGTGCTGCATATAGTGCAAAAAAATCAACTAAAGAGCGACATTTCTTCCTTTTGAAATAGAAAAAACTTTAAATAAAGCTTACATTTTACATCTAAAGCCTTGTCTAAACCAAATTGTTCAAAGTATCTGTGAAGTGAGTAAAGTGAGTAAAGAGGAGACAGACACGAATCCACATGAGGACAGGTTTTTGAACTATTATGCAAAGGTTAAAAAAAGTCATTTCATTTAAGTAATAATTACCTGTGCCTACAGCAACATATTACTGATCAAAACCAAGAACTCATCAATGATAAAAATGAACAAAATGGTAATAATGCAGTGTTCATTGAAAATGGTTGCACACAAGTATTGTCCAATCAAAGAGATTTCTACAGGAGACTGAAAGATTGAACTTAAAGTGTCATCTTTGTTTTCAGTCCGAATGTGCAGAATCTCATGAATGTGGAATAAGACAGGTGTTTTATGTTTTTCAAAGTTCAAAGGCAAAGCAGGCATAGGAAAGTGGCTCAGGGCCAACCGAGTACTTGAGGGCTACACTAATTAATTGTTAGCAGGGCTGCTGCTGTCCACTTGGGTGCCCTAAGCAGAAATGCTTAGTAGTGCCCCCAAGCCCACAACCCACTTTAAACATGTAAAAAATGCATACAACCTTAGCAGGAAAACGTGTCATGTTTGTGCTGCTCTGACATCGGGAAGCAATGAGCTTTGCTGGGCACGTGCCTAAGGGCTCTAAGGTTGTCCACCAACACTCAAAAGTGCCTTCACACTGTCTCACTCTTGATCCATTTTATTGGCAGAAAATACCAAAGCTAGTCTCCATGTAAAATGACCCCCTCATGCTCTGTTCTTTCACACAAATGCTAAATCCACCAGGAGCCTAACCTGTATTCTATAAAAGAAGGTGAATGCTTTTGTGTGGGGCCCTTGAGACTTAGAGAGCAGGTACAGAGATTAATTCTGATTGTACAACAGAATTAAAGCTTCTCTTTTGAGAAAAGACAAACTTTGTTCTATTGTTTTTACTTTATTTCTTGATAACTGTTAAGTTTTCCACAACAGTACTGATTATTGTTGTTGAAATACATTTTGTCAATACCGCCCAGCCTTAGTTGCCCTTCCTGGTATAAATACTGTAAAAACAAACGTCCTGAGCCTGGGTGGATTGCAAGGAAAAAAATAGTCTCTTTTTGCTGCTCACAATGTTCAGAGTTGACAGCTGCCAAGTTGTGTTGGTGAGGCATGATACCTTTGTCCTAACAGTTAATTTTCTTGTTCTGCAGTTTAAAAAGTAGGACAAAGTCTCCTAGTATTTGAAAAACTTTCTGAAATGCAGGAATACTTGTTATGTAAGGCATGGTTAAGAAAGTATGATTGCTACATTTGAACACTTAAATCATGTGAGCATCTATAGCCACGGGGACAGGCTGTTCCTGTCTTTATGTTCAATGGAAATAGGTCAGAGATCAGATACATTTACAGAATGTCCAAAGCCTTGAAGCAAGAACCCTGACTGTCTTACAATGTTGAATATTTTAAACTCATTTTCATAAAATTTCACATGAATTTCCCGTCATTTTTAATCCAGTAACTTTGTTACTTTAAAAGTGTGAACATATAGTTAACTGCTGTCTATAGTGGCTGAGGGTCCAAAGACTGGTTCAAGTGTCACTCAGTGGCTCTAACTAAACCTTGAGCAGATTGCCCTTTGTATTACATAGACTCTGCCTGGAAGTTACACGTCACCTCATTGTTTGGTGGCGCTGGTAATGCATCGGGTGAACTCAGACAAACAATTTGTTATGGAAACAGCGAGAAAAAATAACCTCTTTAAATATGAAAGATAGCAACCAAAGTACCATTGCTGCTGAGACGGCAGATAGCGAAAGCCCGAAGTAGACTCCCAACGCAACACTGGAGGCCATTAACATAGCTAAAACAAAGATCAATATTTTATTTTGTTGGAGCCACACTCCAGAGATTGGCTGTGAGGTCTCATGAGTAGTCTGGTAATCTATAGTTAAAAAAATAAAATGATGCTTCAGATGGTCAAATTCAGACGGTTAACAAACTTGACTTGAAGTTTGCATTCACAATAGAATCTTTCTCTCTCTTTTTCTCTCTTTTTTTCTTCTTCTTTTCTATGATATAGCGTAAAACACATACTTTGAAGATGTACATCTACATTAAGTGGCGTTAAATGCACCTTTTGGCTGTGAACCGCCATTAAAGTACCACAACAACAACAACAACAAATTGAAATTGACTCAGTTCTATTAGAGACCAAAGTTGCAACATTGTCTCTTTCTCTGAGCTGGTCCAGTTTGAGTTCAAAGACATATCTCCGCCCTAATGTATACATTATCAGCCAAAGTGATGACAAAGAAACACGAGGAAGAGGACCCCGGAGCTCTGCCTGATCCGCGTCACATAAACAAACTTGAAGCAAGACATTAGCAGTGTTTGGATTCATGCTATGGCTTTTACGGATCTAATTCAGAATCTTCCCCACATGTGCACAACCTGCCCCACAGGTGTTCCAGAGACCCTCATTTGACCAGGAGTTTTCCATCGTAGAAAAGGATTTAAGGATAATCATCTGGACACTGTTTTGACAATATGCGGAACTGGTCTGAAAAGATTTTTATGAAACTCTGTAAGAGCCAACAGAACAAAGGGGAAACAAGAAGGACAGGTGTTTCTATCCCTTATTTGTCTGGACTGTCTGAAAAACAAAGGATTTTTAGACATCAAACATTCCTGTTTATTTTAAACTGGGAAAAACTTTAAGACAAAAACTGGTTCATCCTAAGGACAAGATGCCGACACGAAAACAGAGCAATGAAATGTATTCAATCCAATACAGTGAAGAAAGTTGTAAAGAGCGTTACATAGTTGAGACTAAACAGCCACAGCACAAAAGGGGATTATACACAATTCGGGATTGCGGAGCCATGCATCTTAATCTGAATGCCACAAACCACCCTTTAGAAGACAATGAGGTGAAGATTCTAAGCAGGGACAAGAGCTGATTTGAAAGAGGAGTAAAGTCACTTTTGATGGCCCGCTCCTGTAGATGATAGTTACCAAATTTAAAATTGGTTGAGCTGGCGCCCAAGGAGGAGTTCGTTAAATGTCAAGTAATTTTGGAGATTTGGCCATTTTTCCATTGGGATAACATTGGAGGTTTCTGTCATCGCTATGGCTACGCCATAAGAATTATGGCATGGGTCTGATTGGCTTTTTTGATCGGGACGCCAAAGACAATTTTTTTTTCTAATTTTCTAATATTTTCCTGACGGCTTTCAGCGAGAGCCTTTCCAGATTTATATTGTGTAGAACTCAATTCAGAGTGATACGCATCTCAGTCTGGCAGAGCCAGGTTAGCGATAAGAGCAAAGAGGCCAAACAGAAAGCTTATTAAGCTTTCATGGAGACATTTTCTATCATTTTACAGATATTGTTACAGCTTTGGGTTTCAGTGATGAACTTGGACTTTTTTATGATTATTAAACACATTTAATTTAGGTTGGCCGCATGTTGAATGCTGTGTTCACATTGATCGCTCTGTGCTTTCACTGCGTTAAACGCCTCGTCCAGTGTTCACACATGTTCACGTTTTGACGCCTGTTCGCCTTGTTCGCGCTGCTCAATTTGCCTGAAATGTGGAAAACCTCTACTTAGGGTTAACTTAGAAAACGCTTGGACAGTTGTGTGTCTGTAACTATAGTGGGAAATGCTTTTTAAAGAACCATCAATTTTGTCTACTGTAATGTGTGCTACCACCACTAAGCTGAACTCACAGACCCAACTTTCTTCGCAACCAAAACAAATGGCTATTTCTTCATTATTTATTTTTCTGGCACCCAGGAGTTTTAACATATCTGTATTCATAATAGGCCCCATGGCTATAAATCTCTGTGGCAATCTATAGAGGGAGTTTGTTGTGCAGCCCGCTAACAATAGGATTTCTATGGCCCATTACAGGGCTGTAAGGGTAACAAAGAAGATTAGAGGTGAAACTTAGACAGTGTAAACAAATATATAAAGAGGACAATCGTCTTCTACGAAACGGACGAGTTTTTATACCAACCTTTTTATAGATTTAGACAATGATGGTGTATGATTCACTACTTATTTGTATGTATTTATCTAAAAAAATCTTGACCTGTAAGCTTTATTCGACAGGACAGCATAGCTTGAAATGAGGATGAGAGCAGGTTAAGGACATTCAGCAAATTCTTGTCAAACGCAGCTGGACCACAGTGGCCCGAGCAACAAAAGGCAGATTTTAACATGCCAGTTGGCTAATTCTTATCCGTATGCAATCACACTATCTGACTGTGCAATGAAAAAGATTTGTAACAGAATGAATAAAAAAACATTGCTATGAATAAAAATGTCTCACAAAAAGTCTTGTCCAGGACTGTTCGAGTGCTATCTTTGTGAACTTCATGTTGCCCCTCAGTGTGTGCATTTCTTCAGACTTTTCTAATACCATAAGCTGGAGAGCAGTCTCCAGTTGCTGTACTGACTGTTTTCAACACACCTCATCTTCAGAAAGATAATTATGTAGTACAGACTTCTAAAATTAAGATAAATATTCTGAAAGTATTTAAACTAATCTAGACCATACCTTTTGCAGCGTCTATGCAGCATTAACAATTAATAATCAGAATAGTCAGAACATATGAGTTGGATGGATTTAAAGTTTCCTTTGTTTTGGTTCAGTGATGTACTGCCCTGCTGCTTTTGGATGAATTGTTCTGATATAAACCATTTCAACTCATGCATGCAGACAACACAAAAGGTGCTGGCCAGAGCTGAGTGAACATAGGTGGCACCAGAAAACAGTATGCAGAGTACTGACTTTTTGATCCAAGCTTCATTTTGTCCTACCTGAACAATAGCCAAAAACTGGCAACATAGAATGAGTAAATGGATAAACACAAAGACTGGGCCATTTTTTTACCCATTATTTGTTTCCAGACTGGAACTTCTCAAAGTGAGCTACCGCATGTGAGACATTTTTGTGAAGAATAGGATGTTGCCATGCAGACCTCCATCTGAGCTCCCAGATAACAGTTATTTTTGTAGAAAAACCAGGAACAAATTCAGTGTGTTATTACGCACAGAATTACTTTTATCCACAAGAAGAAAAGTGAAATAAATAACTAATAATCAAATCAAATATCAGTACCACAAATAAATGCAATACGAGTACAATACAAAACAATATTTTTGTATTAACTAAATCCAGTGAATATAAAATAACATAAATATAACATACTATCTTAACAACATACAATACATACATATACATTGTACAGTTTTTACTGAATATTGTAAAATGGCGGCGGCAGACAGGAGTGATTTCCTGTGTCTCAAGCAGTAACAGTCTGTTGTTGAATGAGCTTGTGAAGCAGACAAAAACATTGTGGAGCGGGTGGTAGGGATAAGTCCTCTCCGACATGACAGTCAGCGAGTCCAGCTCCTCCAACAACATGTCCAGCCTTCTTGGTGGTCACAGCCTACATGATGGCACTGGCAACCATAGACCCTCTGGGACCAGGTCAGTAACACATCCTCCAGCTATTATTTTGCCACCTTCAACTGCTACTTCCTACTTAAATTAATAATGCAAAATGTATTTGGCCCGGGAGACATGGCTCAAATAAAGGGCAACTAGCTTGCCACAGCAGTATTGTTAGCCTGTTTGATTAAAAATGGTCTCCGCAATCAAAAAACCCTGCAATGAAAAAATAATACATTTATCATTACTATAAAAAGTCAATACACCTATAATACTCCTATGCAATAAATTTAACTTTATTTAAATTGTCTTTCATTTGTACCCCATCAAATGAGACAATACCTCAAAAGTAAGGCTACTTTCACACTAATTCCGATTATTGAGTGAAAATGAGTGAATCCCCTTGCATATATGGGTATAACAGTGCATTGGTTTGGATGTATGCATGTTCTTTTTAAATCCACTGAATGAATCAAACAGACCAGGACACAATCTCATTTAAACCTCCACGTCCAAATCTATCACACTACATTTTTGATAGAGTTTTTTGACTCCCCCCTTCCTTGATTTATGTCCCCAGATGTGTGTTATGTTGAAAGTTCACAAGAGACAAGTTAAAACTGTTCTCCTAAATGATCTCCCAGATGCTGCATACTCCATTACACAGGATGAGAACTTTTTAGTAAAGCACAGAAACATGTTCCAGTCAGAAATGATGCATACATAAATTATGTTTTTCTTCTAAATATATATATATTATTGCACACAAACCTCCCAACTTTTTGAAAGATTGACATCTCATCAAATCACAAATTATTTATTTTGCAGTAAAAAAATAAAGTAATGGCCAATTTGAAACATATTGCAGATGATGGTTCACAAGAGAAATTATAAATTTGTGCTGAAGTATAATGGATAACAGATTATTACATTATCATAAATTAGACAGCAATTTAATTTATATTAGAGGTGTAAGTAAAAAAATAAATAAAATTGAAATATGTAGTCACCACTATTGGGATTAAAATGTTGTAAGAAGACAGATCAAACAAGAAAGCAATTCACCTAGCCCAGAGGTCGGCAACCTTAAACCTGTTCAAAGAGCCATTTCGGACCAAAAAGACAAAAAACAAATCTGTCTGGAGCCGCAAAAAAATAAAAGCCTTATATAAGACTTATATGAAGGGAACACACTCTGTAAGTGTACATTAGCTATATTAGCCTACTATCAAAAGGACAAGGCTACAAATACATAATTAGCATTCCTGATTAAATGTTTATTTTCCCTGCAGCGCCCCCTGGAGAGATGACGTACCACGTGACTACTCTGCTATATGATATTTGGTGCTTTAAGTTTAACTTTCATTACAATGTTAATGTATTATGTTTTATTCTCCCAGGTTGCTACTAATCTAGCAGCAGTAGTGGAGTTTGGAGATGCAATCCACTTCTTAAATCTATCTTTTCTCCAGAAGTGCTGATATCCCACAATCATTTATTCTCTGTTCTCATCAGCTATCTTTTGTCCCAGTTTGTTTGCAACAGCCATGTGCCCGAAATTGCGGCTATGCCACAAATCTTCATTGACAGAAATGTTGACATTTAATATTTATTAATGTTTATTATTAAAAAAATTTATAACATTGGAAAACATTTGCGTTATGTTTTCCTCCTATATATATATATATATATATATATATATATATATATATATATATATATATATATATATATATATATATATATATATATATATATATATATATAATCTGCAAGATCAAGGACAAGGCCCCAACAGATGAGGTGCTCAGTGAATGTCTCTGGCAATTGGGAACAGAGGATGAGGTTCTGGAGGAGGGACCATCATGGGAGGACAAGCCCCTACATGGGATGTACCTTCGGACCATAACTGAAGTGGCTGATATTAAGAAATCCTACCAGTGGCTAGAGCGGGCCGGATTGAAGGATAGTACAGAGGCACACATCATGGCTGCACAGGAACAGACCCTGAGCACGAGAGCAATAGAGGCCAAGATCTACCACCCCAGAGAAGACCCAAGGTTTGGGCTGTGCAAAGAGGCCCCTGAGACAGTCCAGCCCATAAACAGCCCATAAACATAGTTCTGAAATTGAGTGGGATGATAATGACACAAAGGGTTTGTAGCTCTTTATTGATCTCAATCCAATATTTCTGAGCAACAGGACAACCCCAGAACACATGATAATAGTGAACCTCCTGGCAACCACAGAAAAGTTTTAATTTCCCTGTGAATAATGTGCATTTTGACATCGTATTATGAAAAACCTGTCACATTTTTCCAACAGAATTCCCTCCAAACATGTGATTTTCTGGTTCTCCACTAATATGTACATACACTTTCCCATTCTTTGTCCGTCAAAACAATATTACCTTGTTGTTCCCATTTATTTTAATGTAATAAGTAGAGTAGCTTTCCAAATTGTTAATACTTTCATATAATTCATAAATTATTCCTCCTGAATTTTTTTATTTATAAGCTTTAACAAATAATTTAGTCAAGGGTTACAGTGGTCATTGCTTAGTTTAATTTCTTAGTTATAATACTCCTTATTTGTAAATACTTATAAAAGTCCTGTTTGTCCAAGTCAAAGGATTCGTTCAACATGTGTTTTTTCAATCTGGTAGAAAACCAGGAGCTGGACTTTTTAGCCATGCTAGTCTCGTTAGCTTGTGAGACGGTCTGTATTCCACTGAAACTATGGTCGATCAGCTTTGATTGTCTAGCTCCCGAAGCATGACCTGTCTTGTGTATTCCGTGTTTGCTCATCTCTTGCACCTCGTTTCTTGGCATTATGTGTGTGAAATAGAGATCTGTAAACCAAATGTCGTGAGTGTGTGTCTCTCGTCCGATGCCATACCTGGAAGTCTGGTATAAGCTTTTAAGCAAAGAAATATTATCTGTAGTGACCCTAGAGAGGTTCAAAAATATTTTTTATTTTGTTTTTGTCTTTAGCTGCCAATTAAATGAGTGGAAGTACAGCCCTGGTTCAGGAGAGTACTTCTCCTGAATCACATTATAACCTAACACAACTAACTGTTTTCTAGCAATTGATATAACATCCATATATATATTTTGGTCATTTATTTTGCAGGGTGAACAACAGTGGCCAGCTACTTACAGTCACTTAAAGAGAAGCAGTCTATCTCCTCTTAGGTTGCATCTCTTGACATTTTCCAAGCCCTTTTATTGAAATAGGGGTGGAGACATGCTGTGCTTTTTTACCAGAATTGGCAGACCGCATCTTATTAAAGTTTAAAAGGGCAGGAACTTCATGATAGATTTTTTTGAATGGACCCCAAGGAGACCCAGTCGCCAAATGAGAAAGTCCATCATTAGCTTTGATAAGTAAAAAATAAACCATAATTAAGTTTGTCAAGACTAACCGACACATTTAACACTGAATGGACCCCGGGAATAGGTCTGTGCTGTTTGTGCTGATGAGGAAGAGAGTTGCGAGACAGATTTTTATCTTCAAGATGAAGGCCAGTAGAAGGCATACCAGTAAAAAGACTTGATAAGTGATTGATTGAGAAACCAAGGTACCCAGCAGTGATGGGCTGATGCTGTACGATTCTCTCTTTGGTGTGTGAATATATGCAATCCTGTAATAAATTGACCCTCTTAAAGAGCTTATGAAAGCTCAAGTTGTTTTTTAAATTATTTTGTTTGGTCGGAAATAACCTGCGTAAAATACATAATTTTTACATCAGTCAAGTGGCAGTTTGTGAAGACAAGTTCAAATGAAAAGTTGAAAATTACAGGAAGTAGAGCTGAGTTCTAAAACAGAATCCCTCTGTGATGTCATCAATAAGTGACATTACATCCAAAATGCAGGGACAATTTATACGCAACTGACTAATTCAACAAAATAAAGTCTATTGCATCATACCTATTCTGAATTTGTATAATGAATTTTGGTGTGAAATTACCACTACCTTTGTTATATATGCTCAAATTGTCAAACTTAAATCTATCTTATAATCAGGTTCAATGCATTTTAGTATAGTATAACCTGACATATGCACTTTAAAACATTAGCCACATACTGTAGAAAAAGATTCAGTTGTAGTCATCTGGACTCTGTTTTAGAAAAAACGAAACGTTTCGACTCTCATCCAAGAGTCATTCTCAATCAGTGAAACAAGTCTGAGAACTCCTGTTTCATCATGTGGAAAACACACACACTTTTGTGGACAAAGTGAAATATCTCCAATTGGACTCAGATGATCTGATGGTTTCTTATGATGTTGTGTCCCTCTTCACCTGCATCCCAACCTCTGAGGCAGTAGCAGCGGTTAGGACGAGACTGCAGGAAGACACCACCTTACAGGAAAGGACCAAACTGACACCTGAACACATCTGCAAACTACTAGACATCTGTCTTAACACCACACATACTTTCAATTCCGGGGGCACATATTTATCTGAATAAAAATAAACAAAATGGTCACATTTATATGCACTTTTCTACCTTTCTAGGCACTCAACACGCATTACATCAAGGAACCAGACCCATTCGCTCCCAAGTGTACGCAGACAGTAGGAGCGAGGCGGGTTAAGTGTCTTGCCCAACAGCAAACGGCAGTAAAGTTGATTTTGCATAATATGTCAGGTTAGAAGGTTAGTTAGAATTTAACAAACAGTAACACCAGAATCAGACCTGAATAGCCTCGAACAATGCTTTGTCTAACAAACTAAAGTCTTCTCTCATGTAAAATGCAAAAAGAAGTAGTCCTTGACGTAATTTTTCTTGGTATCTTTGTCCTCTATTCACCATACAATGTTACAGCCAGGGAGTTCAAAGAAATGTTTGTGGTTCAGAGTAGGTTTTGTGACCAAGTTTACAAATCCATCAGCAAATAGATGGATTTATTTATCTAAAAGACATGACTTTCATCACGCAGCATTTTCCTCAAGATATACCACTTTGTACAGATTATTGAGAAGCACCACAATCTCTGCCTCAGGCCTGAACCAGTCAAATGTCACATTGAACAGCAGCAGGAAGTGAATGTTTAAAGTGGCTCACGTGATTAAGACTTAACAGCAGCTGACATTCACTCATCCAGCCAGAAGTGTGAGACCGCAACATATAAGTGAGATACGAAAACAGACATTTTCCACGCATTGACGCCTCAGATGAATGACAACACAGGATCACCCAAACAGGGATAGGTCTATTATGCATTTGTTGATTTGTTGCAATCATTTACCAGCCAGGCAACCACATATATATAGCACTTGTACATCATATGTTGTTATTTCAAACATTTTCAAAGAATTGCCAAATTTCAATGGGCTTTGAGGGTTTAAGTGAAGTAGACACAATTTTCCATCAACCGGGATCTTGTAACCAATTAATAGATCAATTAATAGAGATGTACCCAAGAACTCAATGCCAAAATAAAATAATAATAATAATAATAATCAAGCTTCTAATTTTATCAACTTTTATATAGATGACATAATCTGACAGCAACAGTGCACAGTATACATTAATAGTATCAGGAGAGATGCATTGTACCAGGTGTAGCTCAAGTGCTAATTTCCAACTGTAGTCACTGAGCAGGATGATGTTCTTAAATCCAACTGGAGGGAGGAGCCTATTGTCCATGTTTCAGTCAAAAAGCCATAATAAAAAAAAAGAAATACAAAAAAGAAATAAAAATGTGCCTTTCCCATTTCTGCAACTCAATGCAATTGGCCAGATATTCAAAATATGCATTGGTGTATATTGCCCATTATGCAGCTTTACCTGCATAGAAATAAATGGTTACAAGATGGTCACATTTACATGGCGCTTTTCTACCTTTCAAGGCACTCAAAGCGCTTTACATCAAGGAACCAGTCACCCATTCACACACGGCAGTATTCACCTGAGACAGCTGCATTCGCACCGGCAACCTGTGGGTCTAGGTCTATAGGTCTAGGTCTATAGCCACACAGACATCAAACCATGCTTGTCCTGAAATAGCAACCCACTCTTTCAGGTGTAAATTGGATTCATGCTGTAACATACAGCTTCAGCATCTTGCTCTTAGTTAATGTCTTGTTGTGCAGTGTCTTTGTACAATTAAAGCATATCATACCATTGTGGATACAAGGCAGTATGGAAATACAATGCACTGAGGAAGCACATACCGGACACAATATAAGGTTATAGTGTGTGAGTTGTGGTAGGATATCGTTCTGTATTATTCTATGTGAGCGAAGCTGTATGAAGCCTGCTGCAGAAGGAACTTCCTCTTTATTGTCCAGAAGGGGAGTAGTTTGTAAAGTGTCCTCTTGTCCCTCACTGTGACAGACATCTCCTGCTTACAGCCAGGGCTAATATATTATATCCTGTAAATAATACCTGTGAAACACTCCCACCCCAACAGCACCTGTCTGGCCTGGTCAGGGCTATAAACTGTATCCTCCACATTTCTTTCAGTATTGTAAGTGAACAGGATTCACAAACACTTACTGCAGGAGATTCTGGTCCTGACTCCTGTCTGAAGTAGCTGCTGCAACATCTTTTCATTGTGTTTATGCAGATACATAGTATAATGAGACGAGGCTCATATCAAATTATTTCTTTGTATCTTAAGTATCAAGTAAAAGAGTGTTATGTGTGATGAGCAAGAGGCGGGCAAAAAGTAAAGAATCACTGCCATAACTTGAGAGTTTCATGACCTGCATGTAGAGCAGAGGTCATGCTCAATAAATTCACCCAAAGGACCAAAACTACCACTATTTACTGCAGATTTTAATTAAACAACAAGCATTTATTTTGATGTAATACAGACCTAACGTTAATGCTCCAAGCCTTAAAGGTGTGATTGGTCAGTCAAACCATACGTCACAAGCAACATTTTTGCAAGATTCCCTTCATTGTCATATAGTCTGTGAACCTCTGCTTCATACGTGTCGGTGTAATCCCTCATTCGTCCAGGAGTGTTCCATTGTAGAAAAAGATTCAGTTGTAGTCATCTGGACTCTGTTTTACAAGAGAAGATGCAAAGGAGAACCGCTTGGCCTTTCTTGATTGTTCCACTATCAGAGGAGAAGACGGGAAGCTCCAGATAGAAGTATATAGGAAACCCACACACACTGACCAGTACCTGCTCTTTGGCTCTAACCACCCACTACAGCATAAGCTGGGAGTGATCAGAACACTACAACACAGAGCACAAGCGGTGCCCACCAGCTCAGAGGGCAAGAGGAAAGAGGAAACACACGTCCGGAATGCTCTCTCAGCCTGTGGATACCCGACTTGGGCTCTGAACAAAGTGAAGAGAACCAAAAAGCAGGACAAAAGGGACAAAAGGGAAACAGAACCAAGAAGAAGAGGTGTCTCTATCCCTTATGTCTCAGGACTGTCAGAAAAACTGCAACGAATTTTTAGACAACACGAAGTCCCTGTTTATTTCAAACCAGGCAACACGTTAAGACAAAAACTGGTTCACCCTAAGGACAAGATGCCGACACAAAAACAGAGCAATGTAGTGTATTTCTATCCAATGCAGTGAAGAAAGTTGTAAAGAGCGTTACATAGGAGAGACTAAACAGCCACTGCACAAGAGGCTTTATCAGCACAGAAGACACGCAGGTTCAGGACCCCAGAGCGCTGTGCATCTTCATCTTAAAGCCACAAACCACTCTATTGAAGACAGTGAGGTGGAGATTTCTGAGCAGGGAAAAAAAGATGGTTTGAAAGAGGAGTTAAGGAGGCAATCTTTGTTAAAAAAGAGAATCCTTCTTTAAATCGGAATGGAGGTTTAAGATTCAACCTTCCCGTTGTTTTATAATGGTCTGCTGAAACCCTGGAGACGCCCTGGGCATTCGGATGCTAAATAGGCACTCAAGGTGAGGCAGGGAACAATAGAACAATAGGCCCATCCCAGTTTCAATGGGCCATTAGCAGGAGGTCCCGCCCTGTGGGCAGGGCTCTCACAGAGTAGGATATAAACAGGAGTTCTCAGACTTGTTTCTCTGATTGAGAATGACTCTTGGATGAGAGTTGAAACGTTTTGTTTTTTCTAAAACAGAGTCCAGATGACTACAACTGAATCTTTTTCTACTCTGCTTCATACATATATTTCTAATTTAATGGTAATGAAATTCACCATTTATATTCCAAGACGACCACCCTATGTTCCTAATTGTATCTATAAAATGGTAGAATGTGTCATTTGACTCCTGTATTATTTATGATCATATCATTCCATACAATGTTGTATGTGAGTTACATATAAAGTCCAGCAGGTGGAATCAGTGTATCTAAAAATCATTGGTGATTTAGGTCTTTACATTATATGTATAATAATATAATAACTTGGGATTACATATGATCTCTCTGAAGAAAGTGAAAAAAACATATGAATAATAAGAAAACAAAATGTAAGTATTGATTATGTGGCCAATTCCGTTTTAGTTATTATTTAAATTGTCAAAAAGCCATTTGTTATAATAAATAATAGATAATTAAAAAGAGGTTTGTATTTTTTATATACACAGATTTCATTCCCACCATGTCACTTCCTGTTGGGACATAAACAAACCTGAGATGTTGAGCACGTCTCCTTGTCAAGTTTAGAATCAAATTTCAAATCACCCTCCTGACTTACAAAGCCATAAATGACCTGGCCCCATCCTACCTCAAAGATGCTATAGTACCTTATCATCCAAACAGAGCACTTTGCTCTCAAAATGCTGGTCTTCTGGTGGTCCCAAGTTTCTAAAAGCACAGTAGGAGGTAGAGCGTTTAGCTACCAAGCTATTGTGTTGTGGAATCAGCTTCCTGTCCATGGTAAAGAGGCCGACACAGTCTCTTCATTTAAGACCAGGCTTAAAACGTTTTATAAATAGCTTATGGTCAGGCCAGTTAGGAACAGAAATAAAAACCTACAGTTTCCCAGCTACACTGCCTTAAGAGCTTCTTCTTCTTCTTCTTCTTCTTCTTCTTCTTCTTCTTCTTCTTCTTCTTCTTCTTCTTCTTCTTCTTCTTTTCTTCTTCTTCTTTCTTCTTCTCTTCTGTCTTCTTCTTCTTCTTTCTTCTCTTCGTTCTTCTTCTCTTCTTTCTTCTTTCTTCTTCTCTTCTTCTTCTTCCACTACAACTTTAAACTTAACTGTAAACTTGTGTACATAGTAATGCCTATTTTTTATTTTTTATACTATAGTATTTTCAAATTGTCCCTTAAACGCATGCCCTTTTGTTTGACTGAATATATGTTGTTTTATTATTGCTCAGTGTTTTGTGTTGCACCTTCATGCCGAGACAAGTTCCTATGTCTGTGAAGTTTGTTCATTGACAATGGCAATAAACCCTTTTCTGATTCTGAAACAGTCTCTACTCCATATGAACGGTTCTTCATCTGCCTCGAAGAACTGGTCTCCTCCTGAGTGGGTCCAGCTCCAATGTCTATCCCTCCGAGGGAGTCGGATCTCTCCTTCACTGTGGAACTTCTCCAGGTTTCTACTTTTTCCCAAAGAGGTTTGGTAGTTTTTCCTGATCGAGAAGGAGGGTCTAAGGACAGGGGAGCTTGGGACATTTGTCTAAGGACACAGGATGCTGGGAAATTGCCAAGTCCCTATGAACATTGTTTATTCTGTTCTCACTGTCGCCCTTTGAGGCAACTGCTGCTGTGATTTCGGGCGTTACAAAAATAAATTGAATTTAATTCAATGTGTGCAATCTCCATAACTCCTGATAAGTCCTGTTTTGACGTCTCTATTGACTTGAGTGTAACACCTGCAGGGGCGTTAGTTTGGCATACGTGTTAAGACTCTATTTGGCGTATTTTGAGATCTAACAAAACAACCAATTATGTCGTTTTAGGTGTGTGGACAGTCTGAGTACAAAGTATGGCAAGGGCGGCCATGTGACGCCGCTTGCGGCATTATTCTATTTTATTTAAACAGTTAATATGAACTATAGACGGACATACGATTATATCATTTACAGTTATGTGATTTTGAAATATGACATCATCCAGTGCCTAATACAATTGAATTTAAATTTGTTTACAGGACAGAAACTGCATTCCATCCACGTCTCTTAGAAAAAAAACAATTACTTTAAACTATATTGTATCCCCACTTGTCTTCATAATGAAAATGTACAGTATGGAAGAACAACCATCAAAAAGAATAAACAAAACCAAAAGGACAGCACAGTACACCCTGAGAGCGAGCGGCCCCTGCTTTCATTCTGAACAGGATAGTTGGAAGCCATTACTGCTGCACACAGAACAGCGTGATATTAGCGGTTTCATTTTGAAGCACTTGTCTTTTAAGTGTGCACTGGAGGAAAATGCAAATTAGTTGAGCGTGTTTTAGATTTAGAGTCTTACTTGAGGACATGTATCAAAGCAACAGTCAGATCCAAAAGCAGATCTTTAGCTAAAACCCCATCTAATCCTTACAACCCTCAGCAATTTCGTTTTCTAACATGAGACTGCTTTTTATTCCCTGCGAGCTTCTAATAAAAAAAAAAAAGTATTTTCTTTTTTGTATTACTGACCATGTTGTTTAGTTCCATAATTAAACTTGGTCTTTTAGCGCATTGTATTATGTTTTTCTAAATCCATTTATATATGGGTGATGAGCTTTGGTGCTTTTTGGGGTCACTTTTCATGTGGTTAGTCACGTGGATCTAACACATTTTCAAGCAAATGTTAAGACTTGCATGCACTTCCGTCGAGATGAGCCAGAGTTAAGTTTTGATCAACAAAGACAAGAGGGGTGGTGTCTTGCCTAAGGACACAAAAACTGCAGCTGCCCTTTGTCTTAGCTCTATAAGGGAAAAGTTGAATAGGTTGCTGAGGGGAGGGCTCGGCTCTCTTCTCCCACAGTAGTAGTCGTCCTCACCAGCTTGTACCAAAATCTGAGGTGTAGATGGCAAATAAGACTGTGGAGCACTGGTGATGCCAGAGTCTCTTGAGGTGCAGTCCGCCATTGGACATACAGAGGTTTACAAAATCCACTTCCAATACTCCCACCTTTGACCATGCCACTTGGCATGTAATTATCAATTTGCATAAAATTTGGTGTTAAGCATGAATCTTCCTAATATAAAATAATGAACCATGAAACCTGAAGTGGCTAGTTACCGTTGAAAAGTCTAGAATATAATGAACCAATTTTTTACCTTGATTGAGGTCCCCAGTAGAGTAGTAACACAGACATCTGGCTTTGTTCAACTAAAGACATGACTAAAGATAAGTGTTAAGTGATTCAACACAAGTCACCACTGTCCAAAAGGCATGAAATGCAATACTTTTCCTGGATATCACCTGTATTCTCGGCACACGATAAGTTTGCATGGTTTGTATATAACAGTCAGCTTTTTTAAATAATATTTTCATTATTGTCAACTGTCTCAGTAATCTTGTTTTTATTCCAAGTTTTATTCTGTGAATTTTTGTGTCATTCAAATATGTCCTCTGCTGACTCATCAGTATCTATTTGGAAAATACTTCATTATTTTATCCTCACTTCATTGTTCCGTTTCTTTTGGAGTTTAGCTCAGAGTTCACTTTTCTAATTAGTGTGTAACGCGAAGGTACACCAATGATGCGAAGGGCTGAAAAGTGTGGTAATATAGCCCTTATGTGCACAGCAGCTTGTCCCTTGCAGGGGAACATTGCTTACAGTTGGTCTTTAGTCTTCTATTATTCCAAAACCAAATTATCCACAGTGGGAATGTTGAAAATGCAAACAGGCAGCTCCACTGTACAGGACTGAGTTTAAACAAACAGGTACAGTTGTGAGTTTTAGCTCCACAAACATGTTCTACAATCCATGAGAATACTTGTTACTTGTTGAAAATCAGCCTCATATCCTCTGGATGTGTCCGTAGTTTGAGGTTTAGAACGCTGACAGTCGGTTGATGTCAGCAGCACATAGAGTCCAAGCCTCACAGCCATATATATATGGCTGCGACAACCCAAAAGCACAACTTTTCACATGCACTCACAGGCAATCAGCATAAAGTGACATGATGCGAAGGGCTCAATAAAACATTTGCAGGTGCACTGACACAAAGATGAGGCCGCTGAATGAAGTTTGTCAGTTTAGTTGGTTGCTCTGCTCAGGATACATGTACAGACAGACAACGCACTGTGGTTGTTCCTGGCTTCTCACCCTGTACCCACGCGCATGCGCACAACCTCTCACTGTATGATGCATTCAAACTGCATCATACAGTCATACAAACTGAGGAAGATTTCAATATGCACATTGTAGCCATTAAGCCTACAGGACCATTTTGATTTAAGTTATGAATATATTTTCCATTTAACAGGATACAAAAGCTCTTCAGATTCCCGGCATAGGACAACCACAATCGTTTTGAATAGACTGTGCCCTGCTACAGTGGGTTCTCTCTAACAAGCGAGGAATTTAGTGAATCAGTGATACTCATATGTCGATCCTGTGACTGGCCAAACCAGGACTGATCTAAGAACTTTAAACAATTACTAAAAGCAGCTTAATAGAGGAAATGACTTCTCTATAGACTTAATATGATTCAATTTGAATCTGTTTCACAAAGCTGATTCAAGACATCAAATGAAGATATCAAAATGAGTCTTCTTACAACCATGCAACCACTTATTTTCTCTTGATATATTTCCCTTTTTAGTATTTATTAGAATATCTTAAGAAGATCCATGGGAACGATGTTGCTACATACATCCATCCCGTTTATTGTGTGACACAGCAATGGCTTTTTATGATTGGAAATGTATAGCAGTGACGTGCCGTGAGGTTCATGGCTAGAGAGGTACTGACTCTTTCAGAGTCAATTTACAAATGCAAATGAGCCCAAAAGAGCACCTTAAACATAATTTGATTGACAACAGACAATGAGTTGTGCAATATATCTCATATCAGCATTCTTTACACAAACGATACACATATTTTATTTAAGGTCAAAATGTAGCCAATTTTAAGCCAAAATAAATCAAAGTTTAGCTTATCTTTACATTTGGATAAGTAGGAAATAAGAAATAAACAAGCTCAAGAACGAAGAAGATAGCACAACAGTCCACGGGCTCAGAAGCGCCCTCTGCCATGAGTCGGACGTGCCTCACAGAGTGAGAACATTTACTGCTGTTTTGTAATGAATCTGCGAGCCGAAACACGTTTCAGAAATACATTTCATGCACTATCCAGAATAGTAGTACAGAGAATATCATTAAAGTGTTTTATTTGATGTATACAGCGACACATTGTTGAGTGTGAGAGTGAATGGTTGTCTGTGTGTCTATGTCTCTGTGTTAACCCTGCGACGAGTTGGCCACTGTCCAGGGTGTTACCCCGCCTAAGGCCCAAAGGCACTGGGATAGGATTAGCTCCCAGTCACCCGTGACCCCTAACGGAACAAGCGGTAGAACATGAATGAATGAATGAATATTATTATATTAATATTGGATGCACGTCAATGATGTATAGAGACTTATGATGAGGAAGATGGTCACCGCAGATTAGTTGCTTGATCTCCTCCTCAAGGCGGAGGGCTGAATATAGTGCAGATACAAGTATGTGGCAGTGAAACCATCATGTTGAAGGAGATGTGATGATTAGTATTGTCTCTGCTTGCACACTTGTCATCAGGGTCAGGTTCTTGCAGCAAACTCATGACCATTATAATATTGATTACACAAATAGGCCGTTGCATTGGAAAGTTATTTAGTAAATAAGTTTCACAATACATACTAATGTATTGTTTAAGCATAGATTGCATTGACCAGTTCATCATGATTGTGCCGTGTTCAGGGTTTCAGTCATTTGACTTGTGACTTGTCACACTGTCATGAAAAACAGCACGCAAAATTGAAAATGAAAAAGGGTTGATATATATATCAAGAAGACAGAAGTTAGGGCTTGATCCTGATCTACAGCGGCAAGTCGCTGACACTTAAAGCAGAACTAAGTAACATTTTCACCTTATTGAAAATCTTTGTAAGTCTCTGTGAGAGTTAAAATGATCCAAACACATGTTTATGTGTCCGTCGTCTCCCTTTGCTGTTCTCATGGTGGAAAACCAGCCTTGCAACATTTGCAAACATCGACCCAAAGACAACTCAGCAGAGAAACCCTGGCTCTTTTTTTTTTTTTTGGCAATGTGAAATGTTTTTGTATGTTCTTATATTGGATTATTACGATAAAGAAAGTAATAAACACAGCTTTAGCATCTTTTTTTTCTTGCAATGTATTTCCACAAGAGAGCTGCAGGGGGAGCTCTATCACCAGAGTTACTGTTCTGCTATAAAATCAGAAACAACTTGCCACAATGTTTGCTTCATCATCCACAACCCCTCTGCACCGGACAAGTCCTCAAAGGTTTCAAGAGACTTTGTGTGCGGGTGAGTCACTGTCTGATACTGGAATATAACACCTGGACAGTTGGAAAATAGGCTTGTTAAAACTGTCTACTAAGTAGGCTAACGTTTATTAGCATAGGTACACAATAGTCCGTAAACTAGCATTAGCTAGCTGCTAACTACCTAAAAAAACAGCTCTGCGCTCAGTCTGGAGTGATTTCTGTAAGTTCACTGGTTCCTCCTGACTCCAAAAATCCATTTCTGAATCTTTTGTTTTGAGACTTTTTGTTGGAGAATCTTACAGTGCAAATACGGCTTCACCCTCAAGATGGCAGTAGCAACGAGTGTGTAACATCAGTTCGGACCCATGAATACATAACCTACTACTTTCAACAAAAATAACATGATTCAGCAACCACTGTTGATGCGAGCAGATCATTAAAACAGAGGTTTTTTTTTCCCAATCTTAATCTAAAACACAGAACTAGTTCATTTTAAACTATTTGCATTCCAAGCATCCAATTTATTCACCGCAATGAGTTTATAAGAGCTTTTCACGTTTCAAGTTTCTATTTTTTTAATTTTATTTAATTTTGGTTTGTACATTAAACTCACAAAATGAACATATCGATTGTCTTCTTTCTACTTTTCTTGCCCTGTATTTCACCTTGCGCCGCGGTAGTGATCAACATTATTATTCCACTTGGAGTGACTTATTGGAGCTCACCCACATGAGAGTTGGGTTCAAAGATGCTCTGGGACTCCCTTTTTGCTTTCAACAATTTTCTTTACATTTGTTCTGTTCACTTGACATGGTCTGAAATACTGTTAGGCTACAATGACAATCAATATTTTGCAGTAAGCTATAAACATACAATAATAGTGTAAACCTATTATTGTATGTTGTACATACCTACCTGTTGTACATTTTCCTTTAAAATCCTTACAAATGGCAAATTTAGTGCTGAAATACCCTTATTACAATAACAATGTAATGCTGGCATGGTAGTTGAGGTGTCTTACCTGAAGATACACCAGAACTACTTTAGTTAGTGAGGATCTAACTGCCAACCATATAGATCCACAATGCTCTGTACAGAAAGCTTGGTTAATCCATCTATAAATATTATGCTTGGTTGATAAATCACTTTTTTCCCGGGATAAATAGGACTATTTAGGACTACACACTAATGCTATGGTTCAGAGCATGAAATCTAATGCCTATATACGGTAAACATTTACTTTGATTGTGTTATGAAGGCTAAGCAAGCAGGTTGAATGGCAATCAGATAATATTACAGAAACGGATGTAATGTATTAACTGTGACGTGTCTTTTAGTGTTTAGACCATGTGGAGTATATGGGAGCGGACTGAACACAGATGTTGACTAAACCTTTCCTCAAATTAGCATCCCAGAAAAACCTTTGAGCTTGGTTCAAACGCTGAGTCTGAAAGCTTGTGATCCTGCCCTCTTTAGCCTGTTAAAGCCTGGTCCACAACCTGCAGCTGTTAGGATTGAAGTATGTTATTCGGCATGACTCTCTACCATATATGTATAGTTAGTTAGTTTAGTTTGTGTATTTATTTGAATGGGACAGCATGTATTAATGACAGGTAACACCGGATTTATCTTAATGTTAATTTCCATCCGAAGTCCCGTGGAACAGGGAGTAAACATCTATAAACTGTGCCCACACACACACATGTGAATTATATAGCAAAAGAGGGTTGACCGTCTTCCAATCATCAACCTTTAGGACAATGTTTCTCAAAGGTCCGAATCCAACATCACTGTCATTTCCAAAGTATATAAAGTTCCAAGCAGCGGCCATGCTTTTTCATGTGGGTGTGGCTTGTTGGGACCAAACTTCTTCCGATATTTTCTTCTCAACATGTTTTTCTGACACTTCTGATCAATATTTTTCACCCTTAGTCATCTTATTATCGTATTCTTTTAAAATTAGTAAGGAAAACGAGCAAGGATCACTTGAATGGGAATGTGGCGCTGTGTGTTTGGAAGGGCTTTAGTCCGATTTCATACAGTTCAGCCAATCTCTTAACATGAAATCTAATGCTTTTATATCAAGAAGGAGCCATGCTTATGTATGTTGCGTGCTGATATAGTCTTTAAATGTCATTAAACTATACATGCATTTTCTTTGGTTGCTTACTGCCGGTTGATTTGCAGCTTCTCACAGCAGCCAATAAATGTCTTATAGATTACTGAAATGTAGCCGCAGTCATATTCACTTATTATTCTCGAATCTTAATTTGGTTTTCCTGTAAATCTAATAATTTAATCTTAATTGTTCACATTTTAATGTCTGTTTCAAAGGGTTGTAAAGCAATTATTGTCTTTTTGAATCAACTGTTATAAATGCATTAATAATCTCGACAGTCATTCTACTACATTACAAGTAAGTAGGTATGTTAGATCATATCAAATGTATCTTGGTATTTTATAACAAGTCAATGTGCACACTATATGCTCAGGGAAATGCTAATTGCAGGAGAAACTGTGGTCATTAAGTTTTGGGACTGTCCTGTGCGGACTCTGCACGAGAGTGACTGACAAGTCTACACAAGGGACAGATTAATTCTGATTGTACAACAGAATTAAACAATTAACTTTTGAGAAAAGACTACTCTGTTCTATTGTTTTATTTTATTTCTTGATAATTGTTAGAAGGGAATTTCCACAACAGTAGCTGCACGCAACAAGCATGTACTGTATATAATAGATAGCTAGATACAGTGGCTTGTAAAAGTGTTCCTACCCCTGGAACTTTCCACATTTTGTCACGTCACGACCACAAACTTGAATAAATTGTATTGCCATTTATTTGTGAAAGAGCAACACAAAGTGGCACAAAATTATAAAGTGGAAGAAAAATGTAAAACAATTTACAGATTTGCAGAAAGCAAAAGTATTCAGCCTCCTTTCCCTGAGTGCAGCCTGTTGCCGTCAGAAGTTGCCTGATGATTGCTGAAAAATGTAATGTTGATCTAATGATTCAATAGAGTCCATCTGTGTGTAATCGAATCCCTGTATAAATGCAGCTGTTCTGTGACGGCCACAGAAGTTTGTTAAGAGAAGTTTGGGGAACAAACAGCCTCATGAAGTCCAAGGAACACACCAGACAGGTTGTGGAGAAGTTTAAAGCAGGGTCAGGTTATTTAAAGATTTCCCAAGCTTTAAACATCTCACAGAACACTGTTCAATCCATCATCAGGAAAGGTAAAAAGTATGGCGCAACTACAAACCTACCAGACATGGCTGTCCACCAAAATTTACAGGCAGAACAAGGAGAGCACTCATCAGAGATGTAGCCAAGAGGCTCATGGGAACTCTGGAGGAGCTGCAGGGCTCAAAAGCTCAGGTGGACAGGTAATCTGTCCACAGGATAACTATTAGTCGTGCACTACACAAATCTGGCCTTTTGGAAGAGTGGCAAGAAGAAGCCATTATTGAAACACAGCCATAAGAAGTCCAGTTTGCAGTTTGTCTGAATGTGGAAGAAGGTGCTCTGTCTAATCAGACCAAAATTGAACTTTTTGGCCTAAAAGCAAAAGGCTAGGAAAACACAACACATGACTCTGAACACACCATCCCCACATCAAACATGGAGGTGCAGCATCATGCTGTGGGGCTGATGATCAGAGATGATGGGAAGGTGGGTGGCGCCAAATACAGGGCAATCTTTGAAGAAAACCTGTTGGCATCTGCAAAAGACTTGAACGGGGCGGAGGTTTACCTTTTACCCAGCACTACAATGGAATGGTTTAAAACAGGGCCATTCAATTCAACCTATGCCCGGGGGCCAGATCAGGCCTGCCAAACGAACTGATACGGCCCGTGACCATCTCCCAAATATTAAAACTTTTTTTCTTCTTCTTGTTTTCTGGTTTCATTCTGGGCTACTACTAATTTAAACATGGTTTGGTGCTGGCTTAATCCTCATTTCATTCCCCTTAGACCTGGTTTGTTTCTGTGTTAGTCTTGGTTCCGACCTGGTTAATAGCCTATCTGGCCCAGAGGCCACGCCCCCCGAGAAATCTGGCCCTCAGGAAAATTAAGTTGAATAGCCCTGGTTTAAAACAAAACATATGCATGTGCTAGAAGGGCCCAGTCAAAGTCCAGATCTAAAGCCAATCCAGAATCCGTGTCAAGATCTGAAAACTGCCGTTCACAAACCCTCTCCATCAAATATAACTGATGTTGAGCCGTTTTGAAGAGAAGAATGGGCAAAACATTCTGTCTGTAGGTATAAAAAGCGGGCACAAAGGCTTGCAGCTGTAATGGCAGAGTGAGGCGATTCCACAAAGTATTGACTTCAGGGGGCCTGTACACTTAAGTGCACGCTGTACTTTTGGAAATCATTTATCATGTTCCTTTCACTTCACAATTGTGTGCCACTATGTGCTGTCTCAAAAATTCACAAAAAAATGCCAATGCAATTTATTTAAGTTTGTGGTCGTGACGTGACAAAATGTGGAAAATGTTCAGGGGTATGAATAATTTTCCAAGCCACTGTACATACATACTTACTTACTTACTAACGAAGGAAATTCAAAGTTTGGCAGCAGAAAGGATCAGAAGACTTGTGGCTCCAGTCATCCAAGTAGAAATTGTGGCCACTTCCACCTCTATTAAATGGGGTTCTTGCAGAGTGGTATAGGCTGTCAGTGATTTTCACCCATCCGCAGCGCGATGTTTAAATTTGTATCTATTCTAGCATGACAAAACCCTCATAGAGATTTATAAGGAGCCACATTTATGACAGGAACTCCACTCTCCTTCTGATGGTATACTGTAGTCACAGTTGCCTTGGTTACATAAGCAAGGCAGCCATCAGTACCATTAGCCCCTCCAACGACCAAACACTGATTCACTACAACAAGCAAGGAGGGTATATTGTACACAAAGACACAATGACGAACTGTCAAGAGCCAGATGTGAACCACGTTCAACCACAGCTGATGTCTTGAAGGTTGAGACATCTATGGATCTGTATAGAAATGTAATTTATGTATCTATATGTAGAATTCAAATTAAACCAACGTACCACAAACTATCATCATATAAAAACACTAATTTTGTATTTCGATATACAATTACCTGTTATTACATATCTGTCCAAAATGAAAGGGCATTCTGTGTTGTTTAAACTACATTGGGATTTTCATCAAATGCATTCTTTTTGTGCTCTCTGGTATTTGAGACAGGAAAAGACCCAAACCAGCACCTGTGGCCTTCTTTAAAATGGAGTAAAGAGAAAATTCTGACTGGACTCCTCTTCTGCAGTGTTTCACTCGAAAAAAAATCTCTTCTACATTTACTACTGCTTCCACTCATCTCCGCCGCAGCCAACCAGCCTTCAGCGTTTACATTTAAACATTACTCACCTCCTCACTACACTGTGTTCAGGTTGTGCCGCAACCCTCCCCTTCCCCTTCACCACCTCATCAATGGGACAGTCTCTTTTCAACATTGTTAGCTCATCCCTCAGCTCTTCACCACCACCAGGATCTAGACCAGGGCTATTCAACTTCATTTTCTTGAGGGCCAGATTTTTCAGGGGACCAAAGCCTCTGGGCTGGAGGTGCACAA
This sequence comes from Chaenogobius annularis, assembly GCA_015082035.1. Lineage (NCBI taxonomy): Eukaryota > Metazoa > Chordata > Actinopteri > Gobiiformes > Gobiidae > Chaenogobius > Chaenogobius annularis. The sequence goes on along the minus strand of BJKM01000003.1, from coordinate 4,209,206 downwards.
CACGTCACTGTAACTACTGTAATATGGGTTGCACAAAATATCCCCAACACTGTTTCAATAAATGGAGTTAATACAATAAAATAATTACTGATAGATTCGATTTTTGTGAGAAATAACAAACAATGCTTTGCAAAATTGTCCTGAACAAGAATTAAACTAGAACTAGACTAGGACCAACCAGGTCTGAAGCAGGACTAACCCTGAATCAAACCAGTAAACAATATTATTGGTTTTGTTTTCATATTTGGAAGCTGGGTTGTGGGCCGGATTAAATCACTTGAAGGGCCTAATTTGGCCCCCGGGCCCTGATCGGGGGCCAAAATAGCCCTGATCTAGACTCTGGGGGTAAATATATTTCCATAATCACTATCTGACTTCCATCTTATATACATTTTACATATCTAAACATTATTCGATGTATAATAAATATATTTCTAATGCATGGGCTTCGAACAAGGAGACTTTGAGAGCGCTCCCTTCAGTCAGACTGTGGATTATGTGTTTCTGTGGCTGGTTTAAATGCTTTATATTGCAAAGACCAGTTGAGGTCACACTCTAGGACCAGGAGTAATATCTCACTTTACGCCCTTACTGTAAGTGGGACATAGACAAGCACCAATTGTTGGCTGCACAGAAATGTTTTTGTATTTGACAAATTAATGCAGAGGAGGGTTGTTATTAGAAAATTTAAAAAAACACTTATTTAAGATCATGATCTTTTCATTACTCATATTGCACAGCTCAAAAACAAGGCTAACAGCTATTGTTTTTGTTCTCATTTAAATTGCTTCTATTTTCAGTGTAACTTAAAGCAACATTTTTTTCTATAGTGAGTTGTTTTTACTTGTTTTCCATTTTCATACAATGTGTTGAGATGTCCAAAAATGTGTTGAAAAAAATCTTGATAAATGTCCAGCACACTTTCTAAAAAATGCTACAGCCATTACTGCTGTAAAAAGAGAAAATAATAATTATTATATTTAACTTAAAGACACTCAATGACTTCAGTGTCTTTTATTCAGAAGAAGGATGAAAAATATGCAACAATAAAAAAACAGACTCTGGAATGTTGAAATATATTTGGAATCAAATTGGAAAAGCATTTGAGTAAAAATAGTGATAAAATGAGACACAACGCGGTATCATTAGAGTCAAACAATGCTACAATAAGTACTTATGCAAACAGATTTCATTGGTAACATCTATAGGGAATAAATGTGTACAACAGCAGTTACAATTTCAACTTCAATTGCTTATTTAATTAACATGAAGATAAGGCCAAACATTTTTGTTTTCATTGCTGTGATTTAGCAGTGAAAGTAGTGTACTCGTTTGTAGGGTATTATTGTTAATATTTGTTGCAATTTAAATATTTCTATTTGTGTAAAATGTGTGGTAATTTCTGTGGCAGAGCTTGGCACGGTCACCTCACAGTTGCAACGCACTGACTGAGGTAGATTCTTTGATTGTGTTGGGCCTTATTGTGTAAGTATATGTAACAGGCTCTTATAATCCCCTTTATCTTGAAGCATGCTCAACATGGCTACAGAATATTACTCAAGAGAAGCTACAAAAGGACTTTGGAGAGTTGATCAATTGACTGAAAAAATAAATGAGACTATAAACTATGAGCATATCTATGTGTATAACACATTTTTCCTTCCACCTTCAGTGTATTAGACTGTGGTCCTCGGTGTCATTGGCAGAAGAATTATTGTCTGTCTCAGTGAGCCACTAACTGACATGTTCTAAGCAACCCAGATGTTCCTTTCATCGGGATTGGTATGTTAGCATTTTCCAACCTGAAATGTTGACTTTCAGTTCGAGGATTGTACAATAAATTGAAAATGGTGGCTTTTCCATCCACCGTATTTTCTGGACTATAAATTGCTCCAGAGTGTAAATCGCACCAACTGAAAAATTAATAATAGAGAAGAAAAAAACATATATAAGTCGCACTGGAGTATGGCAAATTTTTTGGGGAAATTTATTTGATAAAATCCAAGACCAAGAACAGACATTTCATCTTGAAATGCAATTTAAAATAATAACAGATTAGAGAACAACATGGTGAATAGGTGTACGTATGCTAACGTATGCTAACGTAACACCGTCAGCTACATGACGCATGGACAACGAACTGTTGTAAGTGTCTGGTATGTTAACGTAACATATTAACAGTTATCCAGATAACTATAGCATAAAGAACATAATAACAAGTTTATCAAAGCATCAGTATTACCCCAAATCACTAACTCCACTGACTTCTTCATCCTCGGTGCCACTTCTAAACTATAATGTGTTAATAATATCACATCTCACATCAAGTCTCTCCGGAGTATAAGTCGCACTCCGGCTAAACTATGAAAAAAGGTGCGACTTATAGTCTGGGAAATAAGGTATGTTAAGTACAGGCTCTTCTGAACGCTCCTGTCATGTGACTGTTTTACGTACCTATATTGAGCAATCACACACAGAATTAAAGCATTAAGAAAAGCTGCTCTCCTGTTGATTGGAATGTCTTTAGGACATATAAAACCACTCAGCACTAATTTAGCGTGAGTCAGAAATGAGTTTAGAAGGTCAGGAGCTGAATGTATTTTACCTGAAAGACCTACATGCAGGGTAGATGCTACAGTATATTAACTACTCTGGCAGGTTTCCACAAGAGCTTATAGCTTGGTTAAGGTGACAACCATAATGCATTCCTATTTAAAAATATATTCTAATGTCTTCAAAGTGAATAACGGCATTAGTAATTGAGATGAACAGTTGTATATAAATAATGGAATATCACAGGTGCAATTACCGTTTCAGGAAAATGAATCATTTAACTTCTGTAGAGGTCTTGAGGCACTCTGATCAAAAAAGACATCTTGGCAAACTTTTTAGTGAGGAGATTCTGGACAAAGGATCTTTACAAAAGCAGTACTGACATTTCGACCAAAACTCCTGCTACACAAAAGTAAGAGTGGGGATGATTGGGTAAATTGAGCCACTGGGATCATTTTGAAAAATGATATTTCATATGTAATTATTAATTTGATAGTTTTACATTACTCATACATACACAATACATACAGTCCATTGCGGTGTCTGAGTTTGGTAAAAACAACATCATTGAAATAAATATAGCTTATGGTTTATATGTTATATGTGTATTTTTTAGGATAAAAATTCAAACAGTACTTTGAGGTGCATGATTACAAAAATAATATATACATTTATTTTGTCAGTATAAAATCCCGCATAGGACAACTCTGAGATATGTAAGAGTTTTTTTCATTTTGGTCCAAAAGTCAGGTTTGAATCTAGTAGTTCAACTTACCCTATATTTTCATGACAATTTCTCTAAAACTATGAGTGAGGGAAATGCGTGTAGAATGTTACCTAACCAAACCCTAGCCATTCTGAGCTTAATGTTAATGGAGATTTTAAGATGTCTAACTGTTCATTCAAAAGTTCTTCTGACACTAGCATGATATATGTATTTACCAGTAGTCACACAGAAGCTTATCGGGTTGTTCTACCGCTCTTGTTTACTTTTTGAACTATAAATTTAGCAAATCTCTATGGGCATTTGGCGCATCTTGCCATTAAGGTAACATTTTTGATGTTCTGTCTATAGCATGACTGGACTGGCAAGTTATTTATTTTTTTGTGTCAGGCTCAAACTAAAACCAGTGTCCCTGATGATGGGATACTGCTGCTTCATGTTTTATTCGAAGTTCAGAAAATAAACAGAATGTCTCGAAAGAATTCCAGAGGGAAGCATTGCAAGGGCAGCAAAAAAACTCTAAACCAGTACAAATTGTTCCGAAAATAGTGAAATTGTTCTTGATGACAAACTTAATTTTGTTTACAAAGAACAGTAGATAGAGATCAACATTTCTGTGCCTGTTTTTGAAAGGACATTTTAATACATTTGTAAATACAACAATTAATTTATATTATTTATGTGATGCATGACTGACCTAAACCACAGAAGTCCATTAAATTTGCTCTTTATTTCAAGGCAGGAATAAAAAAGAGAAAATAATTCATAGAAGCCTTTAAACAGCCACACTAATCATAAAGACAAGCACAAACGTTCACCTGCTGCGTTACGTATATAAGCTGGAGGCTTTTCAATCTGTATTCACTTTGACGTACTCATGCTTATTTAAAGGCAAAGCACAGCACACCAGGGGATAAGCCATCAATAATAATGGAGCAACGAGGTGTCGCATGGAGCAGCAAAAGCCTGTAGGTAACTAAAAAGATACATAGATTAACTCAGAGGGGTTCTGTAGTTTAATTTAATCCATAATAATATCAAAAAGGACACAGGTTCAATCATTTGCAACAGAGGCAATATTGAATGAAAAAGAATAAAGTCTAAAGAATAAAGTCTAAAGAATGTCGACAATGCAACACGATGGATACCAACCGCCATAAAACACCACCAAAGAAGAGGAAGAAGAATAAGTAACTTAATTTATGGTTTGAAGGGGTTTGACTTGTTAGGTTGTTGATTTCACACTTCTTTGTCCTTTATATGTTCACATAGTAAGTCCAAGGTTCACATACAGCCAATAACAATTTGAGAACAACAGTTCGATCGGAAAACAAAGAAAGCAGTGATCAATCCAGATAATGTAAAAGTTCCATGGTAGAAAGCCCCAGCTAGCAGGAAGGTGGAAGTGACAGACAAAGAATGTGAGAGATATTAGGGCAATGGGTGCATCGATATATCGGCCTAGTATCGGTATCAGGTCGATATTCACGTCATTGAGTAATATCGGCTTCATCCTAAAACCACCGATATCAGTCCGTGATGCTATGCCTTGGTAATGAAAGAGTTAACTCTGCCACACCTTCAGAAACAGGAAGAAAACAACAGCTCGTGGACAGAGGCTTTCTGTTGTTGTATTCTAACAGAACAGACTAAACTTTAATCCAGTCTTTATTTGGAGTCAAAAGACCCAGAAATGACAGTGACAGACTTTTAAAAGCTCTAAAAAAGATTTAGACGAAACTTATCATTATTCATAAGTACAATGAAATAAAGTAGATTGATTTGTGTAAAATAACCAATGTTCATGTGACCAACAATGCACCGATTCCCGGCCTGAAAACGGCTTTTTAGTCTGTGTAGAACTTATTTTCTCTTGAGGTCAGAAGCCCCATGTTAACGAATATAACCGGAAAAAGGATTACGTCGTATGGCGGTGCCCAGGCGGGCTTCCGGAATAAGGTGAATAGAGATGTGCGCCATCTGCCGGCTTGATGGGCACACTGCTACACACAAATACAAAAACTAAGTATTTTATTTGTGAAACAATCTTTGCCACACCAAAACTCCCATGTACTGCTCCATACTGCGCTAAACGGCAAAACATTATATTTGTTAGTTTGAATTATAAAAATGTGTATGGAAAAATTACCAACAAATTAATTTTTGGAACAGTTATGCACCTTCATTCACTTCATGAAAACTATAGCACAAAAAAACAAAAAAAGGGCACAATCTTCACACAATAAAGTGTCTAATAAATGTTGTTTTCCATCTAACTTTAGTGCTGAAATCCCTTATTATTGCTGCAAAGACTTGTGTCGCGCTTGTGTTTACCTATTGGAGGTTGTAAATGTAGAAGTAGTTTATGTCAGATTTCCCCCCCCCCATCTACTCTTAATTTACTTTGCAATAATAATGTTAGGTCATTACTCTTTTTCTGAAAGCAATGAAGATCAAAAGTAAAAAACAGCAATTAAGGAAAACATTTTCAGCAGGGGTTTCGGCGTGAAGAATGTTTACCTCTTTTGACAATAATATTTTCTTCTGAGCATAGAGCCAACTCCATTTGTTACTGAACAAAAAAGGCCACACAAGAATTGCAGGTTTAGTGAGATACAGATACAGGCTTTTTTGTGACATTCAGAAATGTGTTTTATTTAAGAATGTGAATGCAGTTGAAGTTACTGGTATCATATAAAATATGTGAGAATAACAAAGTCTTGATACGAAATCAAGCTAAAATCTCTCTTTTCTTCTCTATCCTTCTCCTAGTCCTTAACCTTTGAGTGCTACGTCATGAGGTCAACAATCAGATCCGACCAGGTGTGAGGAGCAGAGAGGTGAAGGAGCTGTGGCTGCAGCGGCGGGAATTACAGCTGATCAATAAAAACTACACCATCCAGAAAAAGGACCACAAAAAGTGCCTGCATCCTCCACCTATTGCGCTGATATTAGTGAGAATGATTTCAACGTTCTAATATTTACAACCAATGTTTCCCTCAAAACCATATAGATAGCTCTGAACATTAGCAAAATGACCTCAGGACATTTTGAACACAAACTAACTTCAACTGACATAAGGACAGAGCTGAGGCCTGAGGCTTGTTTCATAAAACTCAAATTGTCAAGAGTGACCAACATTCTTGTGATTTGGATTTCATAAAACATTCTCACTCAGACACTATTGCAATTTAGACAGGGAACTATGGCCATCCTCATCAACCATGACAAAGACCGTCCATGACAAGTAGTGCTTCCTTTCACTGCTCCTTTAGTATAGGAACCTCAGAAGGCGAACTCTTTATGTAGTCCGTTTTCTGGGAGTTGTAGTATTTCCTGAACAGCTGTAGTTCCTGATCACATGAACGCAGGGCATAATGACCCTCCGCTCTCCGCATCAGGGCACACATGTAAGAAGGTGCACAGCCACATATAACTTTATACACGAAAAGCATCCAACTGTTGTGAATCTCAGAGAACAGTGAAACACATTATCCAACGAAACAGATTTTGTAAGTGAGCTTTAAAAGAGAGCTATTGGTCCAGTATACAGCCATGGTACTTCAAGTTGGAAACAAATGAAATAGGATTACCCTGAGAAGAAATCTTCTTGTACAGATTGTGGTTTTTGTTTGCAATCAATACTAGTTTTAGGAACTGTAACTGAGACTGCACAATCTCAAAGCTGAAATGACTCACTAGGCTTGTTTAAGCAGCCAAAATCTCCAGCTGGATTGTAGGCGAGAGCAGGCAGCAGAAAAACAGCCTGGAATCAACTTGAACGCTCCACGAGCCCGAGAACAGAGAGGCCTCAGATCATACAGGGTCATGGGGAAATGACAGATCCCGTGTTTCTCTGAAGTGTGGCTTTGAATAAAACTAAATACAACTTTGTGAATGCTCCTGTGTCCCTCACACACTACAGACTGACACACACATAACCAGAACAAAAAACAATGAGCTCACGATGCAAAGCTGCATTAAACACAACAACAACAACAACAACAACAACAACAAAAAACAGGCCAGAATTGAGCTCTTAAGCAGCATTTTATTAAATAGTCTGCAAAAGTGATTCTTCCGATTGTATTTGGAAATGTTCAGGCTGATCTGCCGTGGATTATGGGATGCCTCACTGCTGGTTAGCAAGCTCCCGAGGTTATGCTGAAGGAGCTATGAAAGAACATCGTGCCTCCTTTCCTTGCTACTTCCTTACTTCACTGATCAATTTGGATGGTCCTTGTCATAGCTGACAATGATGCATGTCTGGGTTAATGAGAAGGAGAAGGAACATCCTGCTCTTAGTTAATGGATTCAGATGGAGTCTTGGATTTATTTTAGGGCCTTTCAAAAGGGCTTTACAATGTGATGGTTACATTCACATTCTAGAATTGGATGATGACATAATCTCGGATCCTAGGCCTGTAACTCTGAGAGATCTACTGTTTTTGAAAGACATATCCATAATAGAAATCCTCAAATATTGAACCTTATCATTATTTTTCAGGGATTGGCTCCACTTGTTTTATTAATCTTATAGCGTTACGTATTCATTTGGCAACAATTTTAACTCTGAAATCTGAGAATTAAACACTGAATTCTACCATAGATACTATGTACATGTATTGTCTCTTGACCTTTTTTTAAACAGGAAAGTTCCACTGAGATGTAGCATCTCTTTTTGAGTCCTGGCTCCAGAGGGGGAGGAGCCTATGGTGTTTTTGTGGTAGAGGAAACCGAAGCACCCAGAGGAAAACTTCTGCAGACACAGGGAGAACATGCAAACTCACACAGACCTATTACTGATATTATTATAGACCCACTCGGCGGTGCAAAGCTTTGTATGCCCTAAAGCTGTCTCTACTGTACATACTAGGCAAGGTGGGGGAAGTGTCTTGCACAAGGACATAACAACAGTATGTACTGAGCAGGATTTGATACGTCAATTTTTTTTTTTTTTTTAATCACTGTAACCTTTTACACAATTTAATTTGTGCTATGGTGAATCCAGAAAGGGGAAGAAAGACACGTTAATCTGTATAACCTGAGATACATTAATATTGAATAAAACTACATATATGTGTCACATTTTTCATTGTTAATCCCAGGACTCACATAGTAGTAAAATAATAAACTATTCTTGTGTGATGTGGGCTGTATCATATTACCTATCTAAGAAGTGAAAGGACTAAATGTGTCCGTTCACCTGAAAATGATTGGTCTGGGCATACTGTATATTTGTACTTTTTATGTACTTTGTCCCATGCCACAATATTTGCCAATAAAATTTCAAATCAATGGTATAAAGTGGCTAGTATAAAGTGAGTGGTGACTCATGCAGGAGGGTTTTTATCATCTGTCCATCAAACAGTGGCCTTCATAACTTGTTATAGTGGAGCAGACAGGAAAATACTGAAGTTACATCACTTAATATACAAACTGACATCAAAGCTTTCAAATGAACAAACAAATTAACTTTCAACAAATAATGTGTCTATTTGTTTATTTCTTGAAAATAAATAGCAAATTACAAAACTAAAGACTTATAAAAACGATTACATTTATCTTGGTTCTCTGATTCTAAGCTGTTTTAGTCATTTACTGCTAAAATGTTTCAATTATATTTCAACCCTCTATTGCACTATTGCACTACTATTTTATTCACTTTTGTCCTTCAGTAAAAGTGTTACATCTGCTCTTCTAAAGGCCAATGTAAAGTAATGTAATGCAAGGCACTCTTAACCAAAAATGTCCCATTTCCTTCGATTAAATGTGGTAACTGGTGGAACTTTGCTCAAACCTTTAATGTAAATTCACTCTGCCCTGTCAAAAAAGCAGTGGAGTTTTGACCTCTACATCTCACTATAAAATGTTCCGCTGCTATCAACATCTTTGGCTCAAAAGTCTCAAAAGAGGTGTGAGCCCTATTTGATGAAGCTAATTAGGGCTGACAACTCTTTCACTTTAAGCTAAAGTATTTCAATATCCAGCACTGAGGAAAAAGAGATGGGAGATGAGGGTAGCATCTGGAAAATAACTCAGTTAAGCACTAGTTATAGTAATCTGTATCTCCATCATCTTTTTCATATACAATAAAAGTTAAGCACAGATCTCTCTCTATTCTGCCAGTAGAATACCCAAATGACTTCAGAACATATTATTTATGTGAATAACTGGTTCTTTGTATGCAAAACATGGTCTCTGTGTCCGCTCAACATCCAATCTGAACATCCAATTTCCATGCCCTAGGCATTATCATGTGTTATCCGTGTTGTACCTGGAATTAGCCTAAAACGTTTTATGTTTATCTGACGCCTTAATCTGTAGCACCCTAAGAAAAGAGAACATGTAAACTGAATAAAGAAACACCTGATTCAGTCAACCTGACAAGTGACAATAGACCATAAAAAATTGACTTAAAAAAAAAAAAATTGGTAATACTCTTTCTGAATTTATCAGAATATTGAAATGCCATGTACAAAGGTGTTCACACCTGTGAAGGTTTTGACAAGGTGTATGCACATATGTAGCCTATAACTATGCAAAAAGGGCCAAACTAATGTGACAAAGACAGAATTAAAAGGAGAAAATATTCAAGTTTGAAAGAATTGCTTTAAAATTCATTGTGCTTCGTCTTCAAAAACAGTCTAAAATCCATTGATTAATTGACAACTGACATTTTTTCAGGTCATGTAGATGTAGTGTTTTTGCATTTGGGTGTGATAACAGATAATCTACTATGGCAATCAAAGGGGGCATTCCAACAGTTTTGATTTGGGTCTTTCTGCATTCTTTTGATTTAATCTCAAAATTAATTTTCATCATAATTTGCATCGTGGTTTCTGGGCTTGATTTCTAAGAATTGTAATAGGCTTGTGTTTGTCCCTTCAGATGGGATAAACACTTTCAGAAGTCCTTTGGATGTTTTGATGTGGCTGAGTCACTCACTGATTCATATCTGAATCAAAGACCATGAGCTCCTTCCATAGACGCTCCTTCTCCAAACCAATTTAGCCACACACTGGATTTAGGCGGCTTACTTTGACAAAGGAAAAACATTTTGAGAGAGAAAAATTTCCATGATGGTCATATTCATTAATTTCAAAGCCTAAATTGTGTTCCATTGTATTAAATTTTTTCATATCGGACTCATATTTTCATTTTATATTATTTGGGGAATACGTGTTCCCGTGTTGAATCAGAACTTAATACCAATTTGAGTTATTTTGCAAGACTTCAAAAGCCTCGTTTTACCTCTGTATTTGAAAGTATAATGGAATAGGAATTATGTTCAGTGATGGGAAATACAGTAACTAAATGTATGTACCGAATATACTTGTTCAGAATATTAATTTTGAGTAACCGGAATACAGTTACTTTCATTTGGTGATTTTGAGAATACAGTTGCTTTACACAAATCAAAGGAATGCATTGTGGTATTTGATCGTGTAATTCAGGCTTTGACCTGAACAGAACATGTGAGAAAAACAGCAAATACAGCTCTTGTGGTTTGTGCATGTGCAACGAATTAGTGATAAATAAATGTATAACAAACAGTCAAACAAACATAGGACTGTTTTAATCTTTTGTGATTTTTTACACTATAATATAATGTAATTACATTACAAAATACATTTTTGCACTGATTGTATTAGCTTCACTTAACATATAAAATATATTCATAGGTTTCAACTTCCTCTTATGCAACATTATTAGGACTTTGTTTTACCATTCAAAACATATAATATTTAGTTTTAAATTATTTAAAATTCTGGACAGGTTACTTACAACAACAAAAAAGTATAATACTGTATTCCTGTGTCCACAAGTATTTACGTGAGAACTGGCTTTCTCTCCTGTAGTTACAAGAGATAATCTCCATAACCATCACAAGTACTATACATGAAACCATTCATTAAAAATGCCTGATATTCTCTCAGACAATGACTTTTCACTGGCAAACGAGATGGTGCATGAAGAAATTCAATGGAGGCAAACATGAATAAATTACAGAAAAGAAAGTGTTTGATTAGCATACACATACTGTACAACTATACGCCACACAATAAATGTTTGACTTTAGCCTTGTATTATATTCATGTTACGTAACCCATATGCAAGAATCACTCATATATACAGTACACTTTGCTATTTGAACTATTTTCTTGTGCCAAATAATCGTAATTTTTCTAGCTAATATATTATGTGGGATTTGTACATTACCTGATACGTAATTCCCAACTAGACTTGAATAAAGTCTTCACCAACAGTTTGACTATGTCTATTTCAAACTGCAACTTTTTTTTTTTTATTGCTTCGGGAAATGTTTGAGTCTCACATTTCACAACATATTCTAAATCTATTATATGTGAATAACAGTATTCTTGTAAATAATATCATAGACCTAGATGATCATTTCACTGCTTCAGTGTACAAACTAAAAGTGCAATAATAAGTCTATAATAACAACACTGCTGTTTACATTCACCACTGACCTTCAGCCTTACCTAAATCTATAAAGCAAGATTGATTTTCCCTTCATTACCGAAACATTTCTCCAAAAGGAAACAAAGAAATCCAAGACGATGGGATTGACTTGTGCCATAAGGCAACCTCATCATTGAATAACCTCCGCTATTATTCAATTATGCACACAGTAAATACTGCTCAATGAATGTGCAGAATAGGTTTGAGTTTGAATCTGTATTATTTTATTATTCATTGTTTTATGTTGCACCTTAACGCCAAGACAAGTTCCTATGTTTGCGAACTGTGTTCAATGACAATGACAATAAACCTTTCTGATTCTGATTTATAGAGGATACTTTTTACAGAAATAAAACAGAGAACAAATGAGCACCTGTTCCATATGAAATGCAGTAATGACACAACCTCCTGCCATCAAACCATGTATGCTGTATCTTGAGTTGACTACGTTCGCAAAAGGGAAAAGATGATATAAGTCGTGCTGACTTATATCATCTTTTCCTGTACTTTATGTTTGTAATGATATGTCACCACAACATAGATATCCATGGTTGCATTTACTTGTGCTGCCCATAGAGCACAGTCTCTGGCAGTGACAGATATAGCGGCGTAATGTTGGGTTTGAGCACACAGTCGATAGTCCAGACCAAACTGACGGCAATCCGACTGATCTGTTTGTGTTAGATCACTGTTCAGAGATGGACATGTGGTGCAAATGAGACAGAAAGGATTTATCATGAAGTATTTGGAGCCTATCTCATTATACATTTTGGTTCAAATAATAGATGTTTTCATATTTACTGTTTGTGATCAGTTAACATTATCGTTTAAAAGGGGCACCCATAAAAAAAACTCTTGAGCATTAAAAAGATATTTTGTTTGATAGTTGTGTGTGAAAAAACTATATGAACATTTTCATCAAGATATTTAGAAGAAAACAGATGTATATTCATGTAATTTGGTGGGTTTTAGATGTTTTTTTAATACATTCAGTTGGCCTGGGGTGTATATTAGCCTATTTTAATACGGAAATAATATTACTATTTGATGGTAAATTATTGACACCAGGACAAAATAAATTGAGGTTTCAAACACGCTCAAATTGTACAACACTTTTTTTTACTATATGACCCATTTTGGACACACTCCCACAGTTTTCCAAGAATAATAACAAGTAAAATAAAAATGGCACAAAAGATTAAGAGTGTTCTAGGACAGACACAAACATGAGGAACTAAATCCTATATGAGGGAGCAGTTCAAGAAACATATATGTTAAAATTATTTCATATTGTCGACATAAAGCTTTGGTCAGTTGTAGATTTACTTACAGTGAGAAAAACAACACTTTTCCTCAAGAGACTGTTACTTCAATAAAATATTACTCCAGTAGTAGTGAAGTATGAACACAATTCATAAAACAATTTCTTGAAATAATTAGGTTACTCAAGTAAATGTAACCGTGTAAATGTAACTGAGTAGGCTACTACCACTTCTGCTCACATTAATGAGCAGAAGTAATATTAATAACAATAAATACATCCAAATAATTTGCTTTGAGCTATACACAGATTTCTCACAACCTCTGCACAAATGAACCTCTTCTAGAGACAAAAAGATGTGCTTTAAGATGTGCGTTCATTCATTATGCAAACTGCGTCTCTCAGCTCAGCAAGATCTGACACAGATCAATAGAGTCTCACTCCCTTCACTTCATCAGGACAGGTTGTGACTACTTTTAACTTACAGATTTAATCAATTTACACTCTACACATTTATAGATGGGCACAGATAAGACAGAAACTGCTTATTGCATAAGCAAAAAACAAATAAATAAAAACTTTTTTTAAAAGAACTGTTACAAAAGGGCACTTGAGTGACAGGGGCTTGCCCCTCTCTGGACGTGGCAGGCTCAAAGTTCACAAGGGATGGGTGAATTTTGCATTCAGTTGTAAAGTAACGTTCAGTTATTTCCAAAAAGGCTAAATGCAAAATTGCATGTTAAACTAATCATCATTGTTAATCTGTAGCTAGCATTCTCAGTAAGCCTATTGATGCATATTATTGAGAATAATGTGCATATGTCCCTAGACTAGGAATGTGGTCGTATTTGCAATCATGCAATGATCATGGCAGCTACTTTGTAGTTCTAGTAATTGTAGCGTATGCATCCCCTTAATAGGGAAACTTTTAACATGTTATTCGGAAAAAAATACAAAACTGACAAACACCAAAATTAATTAGTGTTTCCGTCATTCAATGATCATGGCAGTTAGACTTCAGAAATGGACTTCAGAAGTAATGGTAATTATTCTTTATTTCTTAAATAGGTTTATAGTGTTTTCAGATCTTTTACGGTTTTATTGTGGAAGATATTTAGGTAGATTCAGGTTGGTATCTACCTAAATAGGTACTATTACGTGTAGCGTATTACGGTAAGTATTTTCAGTCTCATGTTGTAGTTATGCTAATTATTGTTTATTTGTTCTTGTCTAGCTCCATTGTTGATTCTTGGTATTATGAATATAGGTTAACATATATGCATATAAAAATAAATTAAAAATTCCTATATGCTTTATGTCGGTGTAATCTCTCATTCGTCCAGGAGTGTTCCATTGTAGAAAAAGATTCAGACTCGATTCACAGATTGAGTATGACTCTTGGATGAGAGTCGAAACATTTTGTTTTTCTAAAACTGAGTCCAGATGACTACAACTGCATCTTTTTCTACTATATGCTTTATGTCGTCACATGACTGGTCGAAGCCGAAAGGAATTGAATGTACACACATTCTTTTTGCATATGCTTTATATCGTCAAATGAGTGGTCAGTAGCAGAGCAAATTTAGTACTTGTAGTGTTTTCAGATCTCTGAAGTCTATTTGACAAACTCTGCAATGTGAATTTATGGGGACAAATTCTGAAAAAACTAGATCGACAAACCCACAAATTAATACTACCATAATCATTGAATGACAAAACAATTCATACGCTACAATTACTAGAACTCTGTACCCACAGTATAATAGGGAAGAGAATGCATTTGAAGTATATACTATATACATTATTTGAGAAAATACAGCAACTTGAACATACATTGAACTATGTGTAAAGAAACACATCTTTTGTTTTTTTGAGTGTTTCTGCTAGAGGAAGTTCACTTGTGCTCACGTGCCCTTTATTTGTACACAGAACGGACAGACACAGAACAACCACGTTATAACAATGTTTTTAGGATTTCCACAATAAAAGGGTTGGGTTTCACTTGTATTTTTTATTTTCAACATTTTCAAAATTAATTTGTAAAACACACAACAGAGAAAATAGAATATGACCATATTGCTCTCTGGCCGCAATGATGAAGTTACTTTTGTCGACATTTATCGTCTCAAGGGTGCTGTTGCTTTTGATATTACTTGTAGCGTAGCGGTGTATTCGACATTCACTTATAATGGCAACTGTACAGGATATTGCCCCGTATTACGCATTCATGCCATTGCCCGGTTTCTAGTTGATTAGAGTTATTTTCACTATTTCTGACACATTTTCAGACAGTTAATGACACGTGTGTATATAATGACAGTGAGAGATCTGTTCATTACATTTATTTGAAGCATAGTTTACTTCCATTCTTAAAGGCTATACACCACTGGAATTATATTGTGTGGGCTGGTAGACCTATTAATAGGAAAAGAACAGGAGCAGAGTACCAGAACATGTTCAGGTGCCATCTGCTGGTGAAAGCTGAATCAGAAAACTGTTTTATTGTCATTGCAAATGATCAAAATTCACAAACTGGGCATTTGATTTGGGTGATGCAACATAAAACCATAAATAATAATGGCAAAATATATACTATGATAAAATATATACTATGATAAAATATATACTATGATAAAAGACAGACATGCACAAAATAAGGTGTTAGATTAAAAAAAGTGCATACAGATCTTTGTACAGATTTTCTCACGTGCCTACAAAGGAACCAGGGTACATTCATATCCACTAATGAAATAATTAAATATTTCGTGTGTCTATACCACCATCTGCTGGCAAACACTTTTGAGCAAGCGAACTGTGGTCAGAAAAAAAGGGAAAAAGAAAGTAGCCGATGACTTTTGGGGAGAACGCTATGCTATGAAAGTTTAGTGCGCCACAATGTTTAATCTTAACAAATTATATCATCATATTTAAACGCAGTAGTAAATTGTAATGCAAAATTATGATCAAAACTGGGTGTTTTAACAACAATCTCAACTCATTTGGGGAAATTGTCCCCATTATTCAAGGTCGTATCGTCTCTGTAGAAAGTTGACTCCGCTTGGCCTTCTGGGTAGTGAGTCTTTTGGCTCTAATCTATAGCGTATGCGCCACGAAAAGAACTGCAGTTCCCATAGTTCTTATCGCGGAGTGTGTACATGCGGAGTTCCATGCAGTCCGGACACCAGCGTCAAATGTGGTCCTTGAGCGACACAGAGCCACCCATTTGGATTACATGGCCCTCACGATCCTCGGCCGCGATTTGCCCATGCCTTCATGTATGATACCCCGCGTAAGTGCCGTGCCTTTTCTGTAATTTAACTAAAACATTGAGCTAGAATGACTCCATATTGGCTGTTCGAAACTAGCTGCTCCGTTAGCACCCATAGCCTGTATGCTAACAAGCTAATGTCAGCCGTCAGTCACCAAAGTTGGCAGCGGTTCAGAGTTTGGTCTTAAGTAGCAGTCTGTCTGTCCTGGAGAAAGACTGTCAACTTTAATCGAGAAAAGCTTCTTAGCCGGTTTTACAGCGAACAATTTGCGATCATTGTGCCCTCCACACCAAACTGACCAATGTCAACCCCATAGAGTGTGTGTGTGTGTGTGTGTGTGTGTGTGTGTGTGGGTGTGCTGTGTGTGTGTGTGTGGTGTGAGTGTGAGTGTGAGTGTGAGTGTGAGTGTGAGTGTGAGTTGTGAGTGTGAGTGGTGTGTGTGTGTGTGTGGTGTGGTGTTGTGTGTGTGTGTGAGTGTGAGTTGAGTGTGAGTGTGAGTGGAGTGTGAGTGTGAGTGTGAGTGTGAGTGTGAGTTGTGAGTGTGTGTGTGTGTGTGTGTGTGTGTGAGTGTGAGTGTGAGTGTGAGTGTGAGTGTGAGTGTGAGTGTGAGTGTGAGTGTGAGAGTGAGAGTGATTAACATCAACATCCGCCTGTCATCGCCTTACAATGGGATCTTGGGCAAAAGTTAAAGGTTCCTGGTAGCGTTTTCGCCACCTGCATTACTCCGTGGAGATGGAAATTTAAAAACAAAGAAACCATGGAGACAAGCAGGTGGCAGATCCTCCACCAGTTAGAAATCAAGTTTGAGAAGAAACCAGCCCCATCACAGCAAACGTGCAGGTTTTTATAGTAATTGCGTATATTTGCGTCTACAGATCTTACACGGTTTTTTAAATTATGTTCCCACTTTCGTGCATTGTCCTGACATTCCATGTTACAAATCTTGTGTGTCTCTTGGTGGTGAGGGCATCATATTAGTTCGCTAACACATATACTAAAATTGGAAGGCTGCAGAGAAGATTAGCATCGTCCCTGTGCAAGGATGACACGCAAAATCGTGAGGGCATCTAGCTTGGATTGGAGTGCTGCAATGCTAACCACGGGAAAAGTCGAGCACCGTGCAGAAAGCAGTCTTATAATTTATTTGTATTTAATTTTTTACGGTATCGCATAAAACACATTCTTTGAAGACATACAACTACAGTAGGTGGCGTTAAATGCACCTTTTCAGTTGGCTGCCAACCGCAATTAAAAGTAAGACAACAACAACCAACCAACCGCCATGAAACGCCACCAAAGAAGAAGAAAACTGTTGTCTTTACACAGATACAAATAGATGTAATAAAATGTAGTAAACTGTTTATTAATACAAATAAGATTATTTATCAGTTGTAATCTAAAATGATCTTGATCTGATCAGAATTGTCTCTTTTCATTGTAGATTTATTTTAATGCTCGAGTTGTTTCTGTTTTGCTTCCATAGGTGCTGCGTGTATGCTGTTAGAGTTATAACACAAGGTGAGTTCAGAGACATCATCGAGTAGGAAAATTGCCATTGGGATAATTACAGAAATACATGGTTTATTGCATAACAAATTTCAGATCTATGATCTTACAACCTATTGATCTATCTGGGAAATACCTGCTGAAGGTTATGCCTTAATAAGAGATGATGTAGCTTACACAAGCATAACAACATTTATGCAAATACACTTAAACATTTGTGCTTTCAAAATAACAAATTAAGTAACATATCAACAAAATTGTCATTGCCAGATGGGACCACTAGGGCTTGATGATGCCAACAAACAGACCTCTTCCGCCTAGTTTCTATTTGTGTCTTTGGTGCTTTTGTCTCAAACAACTTCAGATTTATGAGGATCAGTATAATAAATCAAATTAATTTGGTTCTTTAATAATTGATGACGTGAAAAATAGCTAAATCGTCAATTCGAGGCGTTAGCACCAAGGGGACAACTTTTGCATTTTTTCACATCCCTCCCATGCGTCTATTTTCAAAGATGGCACCAACTAAAGCTTAGCACCAATTAAACAAGCCTTTATCACTTAATTAGAGCTGCGAGTTATGTCTTGGAAGAGCCATAATGAATCTAAAAAGCTGTGTGTTGGACCTTACGAGAACCTTTTGTGACTCAGCCGCGGGACATTACAGCGGCTGCAGCTCAGTGACGAGTCCAGGTGCAGAAGGCGTAGGGTCAAGGAGGCTTGGATGTAAATGTCCACAAAGGTTTGTTTTGGCAAGTTGTCTCTGCAGACTCTAACTAAAAGCAGAATTCGGCAACAGCATGCAGTGACGTTTTCAAAATGGAGGTGTCACGTGACTGAAACCCATGGATCGGAATAAAGACTTTATAGCCTTAATCGGTGTCTTTCAACCTTTTTTGAGTCACAGGACTCTTTGCATTGAAAAAATATCATAGCACACCATCTACTTAAACATTTCCAAATCATACCTCTTGGTAAACAAATGTGGTGTACATTGTGGCAAATAATGTCTGTCCCTCTATCTCAGGAGTCTCCAATTATGTTCCAAGGGCCAGATTTTTCGAAGGGCTATGGTCCGGGGGCCGGACTACAAAACATTTTTATGTTTTATCGCTAAGATCCACGTACAACTCACAGTGGCACAATTCAACAACATAAATCAGCATAGGACTTTACTTTCAGAGAAGTAAAAACATAACAATATTACTTTGCTAAAAACAGGATAAAAGCACTAAAACCCAGGCAATGCAAAACCAGAAACCTGACTCGACTAGTGCAAAGCAGACCTAGTACAAGACCAGGTTTAAACCAAGACTAAACAAACCATATCTACCAGAAAAACATGGATTAACACCAAAGCGGGACCAAAGCGGGACCAAAGCGGGACCAAAGCGGGACGCAAAGCGGGACCAAAGTTCTTGAAAGCACAAAACTGGTGACAATGGACCTGCACCTGAGAAATAATGTAGTTTATCTGTCCTTCGCCTCCATAGTCACGTTAAGCTGTAAAATGATGTATATTTAATCAAATAAAATAACCAAGATGGCACTGCAGACGGATACCCTGGTTTTTCGGTGCTCTTTGTTTTTTCTGTTTTTGTTCGTAAATTGTGTGTCTGCGTGCTCTTACACCCATGAAGAGCTCTTGTCCTTCCGAAGCACAACTACAGACCTAGTTGCAGTTTTTTTTAGCTTCTGCTGCAGAATTAGCCCTTCTTTTGGCTAAAAGAATGAACCCGCAGGCGAGGAAAACGTGCGGGCGCCCTTGTGCGTCTCCGAGACGCGGCACTCAGATGCCCTTACCGGGGATTTTCCTCTCTACGTTCGCTCACTCTCCAACAAAATAGATGAACTGGCGCTGCTGATGAGACGAAACAGAGACTTTTCTTCATCTCCTGTTTTGTGCTTCACGGAGACGTGGCTCAGTGAGCCGGTCCCGTACAGCGCCGTGGGGCTGGAGGGCTTCGAGCTTCTTCGTGCGGACCGCCAAAGAGATCTCTCCGGAGGAAAAACACGCAGTGGAGGAGTCTGTTTTTACATCAACAACGCCTGGTCATCAGATGTGACTGTGATCGCCAAACACTGCTCTGCTGATCTGGAATATCTCTTCATTAACTGCAAACCATTCTACTCTCCACGTGAGTTCGCTCGAGCTAGATCACAGTACAATACGTGTCTGAAGCAGCAGTTCTCTGACAACAGGGGGCTCCGGCTTCTCACCTATCATAAACCCGAGCCCTCCCTGCTGCAGACAATTGAAAACTGGCTGAGCAACTTAACACCTTCTACTCCAGGTTTGACCACCCCCTCCCCCACAGTGGCCACCTCCGCCAACCCAAACCTGGTCCCCCCCACCTCCCCCACCACTCTCTCAGTTTAGGAACAGGATGTAAACAGGTATTTTCGGAAATCCAACCCCCAAAAAGCTGCTGGACCAGACAGTGTTTCTCCCGCCACTTTTAAGACACTGTGCGGGAGAGCTGTCCCCCGTCTTCACAGACTTTTTTAACACCTCCCTGGGGTCATGCCACGTCCCAGCCTGCTTAAAGTCGGCCATCATTGTCCCTGTCCCCAAGAAGGTCCGGATCACTGGACTTAATGACTACAGGCCAGTGGCACTGACGTCTGTAGTCTTGAAGTCATTTGAGCGCCTGGTCTTGCCCCACCTCAAGTCCTTCACTGTCGCTGCTGGACACCCTTTCTCCTCTGCTCTTCTCCCTGTACACAAACTGCTGCACCTCCAGCCACGACTCCGTAAAATGTATCAAGTTTGCGGACGACACCACCCTCATCGGGCTCATCTCAGACGGGGATGAAATGAGTCGTCACAGGAGGGAGGTGGACGTCGACCGCGAGACCTGGTGCAACGGTAATCACCTGGAGTTCAACGCCGCAGAGACAGTGGAGATGAATCGGACTGGACTCAGGAAAGTCAACAGCCCCTAGCCACCGCTCGATATACGACCCACACACAACGCTGGGGACTCACTGTCCCACTTCCTCGGCACCTGAACCGTCCACCAACCGGACCTCAAGTGGGAGTCACACCACTCAACTCCCTCATCTAGAAGGCTCCAGCAGAGGATTTACTTTCCTGCCGGCCAGCGAGGAAAGGCAAGCTGCCAGTGCAGATGATGGTGCAGTTTACCACGGCCATCATTGAGTCCATCCTCACCTCCTCCATCACAGTGTGGACGCTGGAGCCACAGCCAGCGGACAAACAGAGACTTCTAGAAAGCGCACTATGTAACGTTCTGCTGACGAAGGTGACGGCTGCAGACTCCATCTCTGCGCGACCTGTTACCTCTCCAGGGCTCGGGACGAGCCAGGTCGGATAACAGCTGACTCCTTTACCACCGGGACATGGAACTATTTGAACGCACTCCCCTCAGGCGGAGGCTACGGGCCTTCCGGACCGTGACCCCCTGCCACAAAGAAAGATTCTTTCCTCCTGCTGTTGGACTCATGAACACTTCTAACACCTGTCACTTTAACTGCATATACTCCTCACTCAATCCTTTCTGCACTCAAAACTGTAAATTTAAACTAATTCTTGGGTACACAGTAATGTCAATTTTTATTTTTCTAGTAATTTTAAATTGTTTCTTAATGCATGCCCTTTGGATTGAATATATGTTGTTTTTATTATTGATCAGTGTTTTATGTTGCACCTTAATGCCGAGACAAGTTCCTATGTTTGGGAATTGTGTTCATTGACAATTGCAATAAACCCTTT
The DNA here is from genome assembly GCA_015082035.1 of Chaenogobius annularis. Lineage (NCBI taxonomy): Eukaryota > Metazoa > Chordata > Actinopteri > Gobiiformes > Gobiidae > Chaenogobius > Chaenogobius annularis. Next base: position 4,187,670 of record BJKM01000003.1, on the reverse strand, counting down.
GATTCTGATTCTGATTTTATTACAATCCGACACATATTCACGGAGAAATTAGCTTATGAATTTCGACGCACCCTAAAGCAAAAGTGCACATGTCCTAGGATGAGAGCACCTTTCATAACCTGCCCCGTGGAGCAATAAGCACATCTCGCACAGCGGTCTTACGTACCTTGCACTAACGCAGACCTTACAATCCAACGGCGAAGCCTGGCAAACATGCTGTCCTCCGGTGCCACGGCACGTAATGTTCCTTGTTAAAGAGCAGACTTCCAAACACGCGTGCTGCGGATGCGATGTGAAAAAAATGTAATTATATATTTTTGATTATGGGAAACTGTTTTGGTTTTCTTTTTGATACTAAATCTTTTCAGGACGCAAAATAAATTTTTTCAAAGCACACCTGGCAATACCTGCAGGCCCACTTGTGCCCCCTGCACACTGGTTCAATACAAAGGTTCTAAATGACATATGGCATATTCAAATGTTTTGGGCAATGAGTTATGTTTTAAAGAGCAGCAGTCACCGGGGATTGAAATCGTAATTGCAGTGGAATAACTGAAAAGGTTCAGACACGCTGCAAAGCATTTAAGAGGAGTCTATCGACAGAAATTCAAGAAACGTATTTGACACTTACTGTAAGAGAGTTGAAGAGGGGTACTGTTTTCAAATAATTACAAAATTGCTCACTGGCCGACATTTTGCCAGCAAATCTTAAAGGATATGAGTTTTTTGAATTTTTTTTTAATAATCCCACAATTTCCAAGAAAAGATTCTCATGGAAAGTTTTCAGAAATGTTCCATACATTTACCTGGAATTTTCCACCACTTTTCATCCCTATGAGTTCATGACCTTTAGTCTGAAGTACTGTAAAATAAAGGTGTGTTGGACTTAGTCATTGATAATTCAATTATTCCTATGTGAAATCTTTATTGATGTATTGTAGATGGTGAGTTACTTGTTAGATACCGCTTTAACAAGTTTTAACCATGCAATTATTCCTAAAATAAATATAAGTCACACAACTGGCATTAAGACAAAATCAGTGCTGAATCATAAACTGTTTTGCTACAATCTTTTAGAGTGAGTCTTAACAAAAAAAATATATAAAAAAGTCAGTGTCATTTTCAATGTTGAAAAAGTGTTCAACCAATTCTCAAAATTCTTAAACCAAGTTCACACCGCTGCGTCCAAATGTGCGCCAGACGCCTGAGTTGGAAGCCTGTACATTTGAAGGAGGTCTCCTTTTTAAAAAAAACAATAAATAAAAAATAAAAAGGTGTCCAGCACACATGCACGGTGGAGGAGTTGTGTTCCCCGGTGTTACTGTTCTTTTTGGTCCGATGGCTGAGAGAGTGGCTTTGGTGTATTTACTTTACAAATTCCAAAAACCGAGGTGCTCTGATCGACTGCTTGTCTGGGTCCCGCAGATACTTCAGAGTTTAGTGAATATCATAATTTGCTCCAAGAGCTGCGTTTGAATATATATATTATTTTTTTATCGGTGCGTGGTTTGTTTTGGTCCTTCTTCCGGGGATGCGTAGGTACGTCACTGGAATCTCTGATTTTTGCTGTGCTGAAAAAGTTCAGCTTTTTCTAACTTTTCTACATTGGACGCTCTGGAGCGTGTCCAGGGCGTCCAATGCTCAAACACCTCGGACGCGCCGCACTCGTCGCTCAAAATGCAGGATTTGCGCCACGAAAACGCTGGAAGCGCGTCCTATAGACCTTAAGTGTAAACTGGACGCTTTGACGCCGCTGTCTGAACGGACCATTACAGCCCGTTGACCCTTATTTTGAGTGTTGGTCTTTGGTGTTGTGTTAACACTATTATTTTTTATTTTAGTTTGTTGTTGAAATTGCAGCCCAGAGGAGAAGATGCTGCAGCGCCTCCTGTCTGTGCGGACCCTGCACAGGGCCACAGCACTGCGGTCAGTGCTTCAGGCAGCCTCTGTCCCACAGCCCCCTGTGTTCCTCTGCTGCTGCCTGCCTCACCTGACGCGTATCACCACCAGCCAGCGCTGGATCCTCACCTCTGCCTCCTCCAGCGCTGCTCTTCCTCCAAAACCCCCTGAGGACAAATCTGATTCTCCTTCTCCTGCCTCAGACCAGTTGGCAGACATAGACCCTCTTCAGGACAAATCTATGGGGCTGTTTCAGAGATTTAAGAAGACTTTCAAACAATATGGGAAAGTTATGATTCCTGTTCATCTCGTCACGTCGTCCGTCTGGTTTGGAACCTTCTACTATGCTGCAATGAAGTGAGTTCCGCGTGCTTCTGTAAAGAACATGCAGTTAAGCGCTTTATTTCAATTGCTCAACTGGATAGTTAACTCACAAGTGGTAAGAAAAGGTAATGGATGAGAGAAAAAAAGCATTTAAATGTGAACATATTTACTCATCTTGTGTGTGTGTGTGTGTGTGTGTGTGTATATATCTATATATATAGATATATAAATATATATATTATATATATATTATTATATATATTATATATAATTTTATTGTCATTTTTATTGTCATTTTTATAACATATATAATATGTATTGCATTGGATTCAACCAAACATTACTGTGGGTTTAATTAGATCATTTTTCTTTCAGAGGTGTGAATGTTGTGCCGTTCTTGGAGATGATTGGGCTCCCAGAGTCGCTTCTCAGCTTTTGAGAGACTCTTCTAGTGGCTACGCTTTAACTGCATACGCCATTATATAGGTAAAGTTTCAAACTCTATCGTAGGATGCACCCACGTAGCCCAACTGACTTATTTTGCCGCAGCGGCTCAGTCTGTGGCCGTGTTTCAGAGGCCATTCATACTACGCTCTCTAACTTCAGTATTTAGACCAAGAGCAGAAAATCGCCTACTTTTAGATGTCTGTGAATGCGCACTGAGGACCGCATAACCTCAAACCCATGGATCTATGTTCAAACCACGCTGAATAAACTGTGTGGGTTATCATGGATGTTTGCAGGTTCTGCCCTAACTGCGCATGTGCGAGGAGAAGCAAAGCAACAGCAGAGCAAGTTTCAACAAACTGACTAAAAAAACTATATTTTAGAGACAAGTATTTGTTTGTAGCTAATGCTCTGTTCACGTTTATAATGATTCGATGTTAGAAATACAGACAGTCATTTAACAACAGAACGCTAATTGTGGGAAGCAATTGGACGATGAAATCATATTTAATCCATTCAGAACCTCTCTCAGGGATGAAAGGTTAGCTCAGTAAAGGATAGGCCTTTGCCTTTCATGTGGGAGGCTGAGGTTTGCATATTAGACTTAAGTCCTTAATTTAATTTTGTGTCACCCTAACCCTTTTTTAGTTTAAGTTGGGTTAGTTTAGCTTTTTAGGCACAAACACAAACGTGTCCTCCGGGGAAGTAATTACATTGTAAATTAGTCTATGGTATTCCATGAAGCAAAATGAAGCCAAAGACTGCTTTATTTGGGAATCTAAGCTCATCAAATTCTCACTTCCATTCCACCAATCCATCAATTCTTAAAAGATTCTTGATTCAACCGTCTTATTTCTGCTGTTTATCACGATAAAATGCTCCCTTTGAACACACTTTTCACATTGTCAGTTACTTAACTAGTAAAAGTCCATGTGTAGTATGAAATGCTTTTTAGTAACGCGCCATATGCCGCAATTTCGTCAAAACAACAACCAGTAACTTCACCAAAACACTGTGTGCTGCTGGTCCTTATTACAATTAAAATTGTATTAGCTCTAAGGATTCATTTTAATTAGTAAAATAAGTGTTGAAAGACCAACATAGATGCGGCAGTGAACGGGAAAGGACAGGGAGTTGTGTCTCTTCTCTTGCTCCTCTGATCAGAATAAACTGAAAAACTTCCGTGGTGCAAATCTATCTTTTGTCCGTGTGCGCTCTGGCTCTTCACTTGTTAAATCAGATCAGAAAGTTTTTATGATTTGCTGTTGTGTTTTCTCTTGCTCCACTCACAGGCGAGCCAACCAGAAGTAGTGATGTGGGGTTTGCACAAATCCAATTGTCTGAGATTTTAAAAGACCCCAAACACCCTCCATTAAGCCATTTCTTAATCAAAACAACAAAACAATCAGAATTGAAAATTATTTTGACTTTTTCCTTTTATTTATTCCATGTTGTCCACCATCTTCTAAAGAAAACTCTAAAGTTGCTTGATATGCTATACATACAAATAAAGCTGTAATCATCTTATTTCCAGTCAAATCAATCATTCTGGGAAGAATCAGGGTCAGTTTGTACAACAAACAAGTAAAAAATTACCCTAAAATAAAACATGAAAGGACTTTTACATGGATTCCGCCTGGACCTTTTTACTTTATTACAAGTCCCTAAAACTCATTTTTAGTGACTTTACCTTCAGCTTTTAAAGGAGAATGGTCAAAATCCAATAAATGCTGAAACTAGTGTCAATCAGTCCTCACCTCCAGACACCAGCTTTACTCCTTCATATAGTCAACAAAGAAAATCTAGGCAAGATATTTAAAATCTGAATTCCTCTGAGCAGAGCTTGTTTCTACTTATAATTAGAGTAAAACAGACATCAGAGTCTCAGCTTCACAAAGGCTCCAGCCAATTGTTGTGCTCCAGAGGGTTCAGGAACAGCTTCAGTTTTTAATGGGGGTCATTTTTTCAGGCGTTTTTTGAAAAATAGACCCTAAGCGTGAGGGATTAAGTAAAATTACTCTTGATTGTGGACTATTGTTGTCACACATAACCAGGTATAATTGTTTATAATGGTATAATTTCTTCTTAGAGAAAATATGTCACAGTTCCCCAATTTCTTTCAATCACTGTGTAGAACATAAAAGCCAATATCAAACAATAAATCAATGTCCTGTTTTCTTTTAGATTGCCACTCCTGCTCGGTACACAGTGACTCTGGGTGGAACGTCCCTTTCTGTGCAGTATCTGAGAAAACACGGCTACTTGTCCACGCCTCCCCCAGTCAAAGACTACATTCAGGACAGAATGGAGGAGACCAAGGAGCGGCTGACGGAGAAGATGGAGGAGACTAAAGAGCGATTCTCTGAAAAAATGGAAGAGACAAAAGAACGCTTATCTGAACAAATGGAGGTGACCAAGGACAAGCTCTCCGAGAAGATCCAAGAAACCAAAGACAGAGTTTCTTTTCGAAAAAAAGAATGAATAAGATTACAGTAAATTACAGTTGCATGACAATAATGTAGTATTGTTAAAAAAATACATTTTATTTCAGTAGTTAAATCCTGGAGGAAAAAACTGAATGAAAATCACAATTTTAATTTGAACTACTAAAACAATTTTTCTTCAGCAAAATATATATTTTACTGACATGCACTGTACCCTGAGATCTCTGAGAAACACCACCAATTATGGAGAGAAACAATGCACTGAACGGTCCTGAAATTTCACCTCACAAATTTTAGTCATCAGTGTCCCAAGACTTATTGTTGCTTGGTTGTGTATCGCCCAGTACTGCGTGGACTGAAAACTGTCGATTGTAGGTTATCTTATGCATAAGTAATAACGGTGTGAAGGGGCAGCGCAAATCCTTATATATGTCAGGAGAATAAAACTTGAAGTTCAATGTTTCCTGTGTGTAAAGTTTATCAAGGCCTTTGTGAATGCTGGGGTTCACCTTATGTCTTTTGTAATGTGTCTATAGAAAGATTTTGTTTTTCTAATCTATTTTTATCTGATAACCAAAGCTAATTTATGATGTTGGTGTCTATTTGATTTACAGAAGACCACATTAATTCACAGGGAAAGAGAACCTGCTACACCTGGAACACCCTATAGAATATTGCTATTAAAGGTTGTATGGAGACTGTCTGCCTCTTTTGTTTATTATTTTATTTTCAACTAGAGGTAAACATCAAATGACATCCTCAACAATAGAAATGGGTCACAATGCTGCGTATTTCACAGTGCATTACATACTAAGTTACTTAAAATTGTAATTTAATTACAGTAACTAGCCAATTTGAAACTTATTTAAACCCAATACTGCGATTATACTACTACTGGCACAGTGTTGTGTTGGATATAAGCTAAGCTTATGATAATAAACAGTTATTTATCTTGATTATTGATTGAATGTCTCTATTCTGCTGTCCTTGAACTGTGCAACACAACTCTGGAAATTTCCCATTGTGGGACAAATAAAGGCTATCTTATCTTATCTTAAAGTACTAACAGTTTGTAACTGTCTGGAGGTGGCACGGGACCTGTACAATTCCATGCAGACCGAGAGTTAAAACCATCTGTTGGAACATTCTCCATGGAGATTTATTTAATGATATTGAATAAAATTATGGTATGGTATTGAACAATTTATTGTCCATGGGGCAGAGTCAGTCAAAGCACTGAAGATGGGTCGTGGCTGGGTCTTCATGACATGACGATGACCTGAAGCTCACAGCCAGGATGACCAAGGAGTCTCCTAAATCCAATAGAAAATCTTTGTAGAGAGCTGAAACTACAGCCCTGAAACCTGACATATCTAGAGAAGGTCTGTGTGGAGGAATGGGCCAAAATCCGTAAAAAAAAAAATCTGTAATAGTAAACAAAGGCTTCTGTACCAAATATGAACATACAAACATTGATTTTCTCAGGTGTTCAAATAATTATTTGAAGCAATAACATACAAATAAAGTATTTAAAAATCATACAATGTGATTTCCGGATTTTGCTCACAGTGGAAATGCACCTACGATGAAAATTCCTCACCCCTCCATAATTTCTAAGTGAGAGAACTTGCAAAATCGCAGGGTGTTCAAATAGCCTACTTATTTTCCTCTGTATTTTTTTTTACACGTTAAGTGACACACGCAATGCAAGGTAAAAAAACAAATCACTCTCCCACTTAGAAGTCAGGTTTCTTTGTTAAAGATGTAAAATAGGAATGTATTTGTATTTACTCCTTTAAACTGTGGTTGCAGCTCAGAAATGGGACTATTTGAGCACCTTTGCGCCTGTCTGCCTCTCTGCAGAGCACACTGTCTGCTCCACTGACACACAACTCTTTACTTCATCTTGTCCAAACTAGTGCTTAAGTAACAGAACAAACACAGTAAAGCCAGACAATAGTCAGTGTGTTTATGCATCTACATTTGGGTCTCTACAGTGCGCACCAACACATGCATGACACATGAATGTGCAGCCACACTCCTCACTGTTCTTTGTGTTTTTATGATCCTAATGTGTCAGAACCATGGCAGAAAAAGACTGAATTCTGAAGGGAGAAAAGTGAAGCCGAGGTGCACTGAGGTTTTAGTTCAGCTGAAATTCAGTGTCTTATTTGAAGTTTGTTCAAGTTAAGTTGATAATCCATGTAAAAAATAAAGTGTGTCTATGGACTTACGGTGCCCAGACCCCCTCACCTGCTGCTTGGATCCATGATGCACTTGTGTGTCTGCTGAGAGCACGCGCCTTTGTCCACTTGTCCCGCTTCATGCCTCGAACCACGAGCAGGACATTGAGCCCTGGTCTCCACTTGACTTGACATATTTAGCTTCAGTAAAAACAAAAATTGACATTAACAAATATTTCATCAACTTTAACTTCCAGAATCTCACGTCATAACAAGGGCTGCAAAATATATTGCAATCTAATTGAAATAGCAATTTGAATTGGCACAGTTAATAAATCGCAAAGCCTGCTATTTATGAGATGAAATAATGCCTACTGTCTTTTTATAGAAAAATCTTGTTGTATCTGTAGCCATGTTTCTCAAATGTACGCTTCTGGAGTTATTTAACATGTATTCAGGGTCACACTTTCAAAGCATATGTAATAAACCTAATCACAATGCTGCCCTACAAAGGAAAAATGCAGTGACTGTGCTGTCAGTCAAACTGAGAAAAGTGGCTCTAAAATGTTGATGACGTCCTTCTGTGAATGACAGAGGTACACTGATAGAAACATATTTATTTTTTCCCTTAAGATGAGTGAATATTTTCCAAATAACAACTATCACAACTGATTTTACCTTTAAGCTTTAAAAGTGTATTTAAAAACAGTTCATGGGGTTGTCTGAGAAAACATACTTTGTGAGATCTTTTACCGCCAAAACCATTACGCATTTTAGTTTGTGTGAAAATCATAAATTGTGAACGTTGGAAGGTTGTATGTTTTCCAATTTAAGAGTTAACCAAAAAACAAGTTGCAGTAACTGCCCTGCTCCTCAGTAAAACAACAGAAGTGCAGTTACATTCTGAGCTGCAGTTACTGCACTGCCTTTGTATCACTGAGCAATTGGCAGTTACTGCAAATTTAACATCAAGAACTTTCAAAGTTGGTACAGAGTTTAGCCATAAAACTTTGTGATGAAATGAAACAGGTGAGAGGAAGCAGTTTTTTGGTCTTACATTATTTTTTGACAAAATACACACTTTGTAGGGCAGAATGATGGTAAAAAAAAATTGCACAATCAATTTCTACAATTGTGAAGCCCAAGTCACAACAAATACAGTATCAAAGTCATACACAATATACAATGGATATAAAAAGTGTACACACCTCTGTTAAAATGCCAGGTTTTGTGATGTAAAAGAAAATAGACCAAGATTAATCATTTCAGAGCTTTTTCCATCTTTAATGTGACCTATAACCTGTATGAATCAGCCGGGGGAAAAAAGGGGTTGTGGTTGCACAATACTTTGTTGAAACACGTTTTGATTTTATTACAGCACTCAGGCTTTTTGGATAGGAGTCTATCAGCATGGCACATCTTGACTCTACCCACTCTTCTTTGCAGAAACGCTCCAAATCTGTCAGATTGCGAGGGCATCTCCTGTGCACAGCCCTCTTCAGATCACCCCACAGATGTTCAATTGGAGTCAGGTCTGGGCTCTGACTGGGCCATTCCAAAACTTTAATCTTCTTCTGGTGAAGCGATTCTTTTGTTGATTTAGGGTCATTGTCATGCTGAAAGATTAAGTTCCTCTTTCTAGCAGAAGCCTGAAGGTGTTGTGCCAACATTGGTATTCGGACAACTAGTATTTGGAACTGTACATAATTTGACTAAGGTCCCAGTTCCAGCTGAATAAAAACAGCCCCAAAGCATGATGCTGCCCCACCATGCTTCACTGTGGGCATGGTGTTTGGTGATGTGCACTGTCGTTTTTGAGACAAACATACCTTTTGGAGTTATATAGTTCTACTATTAATAGTTCTACTTTGGTTTCATCACACCACAGCACATGCTTTTGGGAGACTTAAAACGTGTTTGTGCAGAGTTTAGTCTGGCTTGGATGTTTAATCTTTGTAAGAGCAGGCTGGCCACCCTACCCCATAGCCCAGACATATGAAGAATACAGGAGATTATTGTCACATGTACTACACAGCCAGTACTTGCCAGAACGTCATGCAGCTCTTTTAATGATGCTAGAGGCCTCTTGGCAGCTTCCCTGACCAGTTTCCTTCTCATCTTTTCATACTTTTAGGAGGGACATCCAGTTCTTGGTTGTTGGTTGTTGTGCCATATTTCCTCCATTTGATGATGACTGTCTTCACTGTGTTCCATGGTAAATCTAAAGCCTTGGAAATTCTTTTGTACCCTTCTCCTAACTGATACATTTTAATAATGAGATCCCTCTGATGATTTGGAAGCTCTCGTTGGACCGTGGCTTTGGCCGTAAGATGCAACTGAGAAACTGTCAGGAAAAGAAGAACAGCTGATCTTTATTGGGGGTTGATCAGAGGCAATTTAAATGATGGCAGGTGTGTATTGACTCCTATTTAACATGAGTTTGAATGTGATTGGTTGATTCTGTTTGAACAAACATGAGAGATCAGGGGCAAAGCTGACTTCGCATACATATTCTACGAACCACAAAGAGCAACACTGTCTTTAGATGATGAAAATTGGCCTCATATTCAATTAGAAACCACGAAAAAGAGAAAATGAAAGAAGTCATGGGATGTGTCAGCTGGTTCAACTTCTTCTTACACTTCTTCTTACAAATGTCTTAATTCTGTTTTCATAAATGCAACAGAAAGCATTAATAGTGTGCAAACTGTAGTGTTTTCTAGAGCCTTGATATGTTCTGCAGAAGAGCAGGGGAAGGGCTTCTGGTGAAGCTGCAGCAGGTGCTGAGCAAGGAGATGTAGAAATTGTGGGGGGCCCTCATAATAAATGAGTAATAAATAACTTACTGTCTGGGAGTCCCTGCTTAGACTGCTGCCCCCGTGACCCGGCCCCGGATAAAGCGGAAGAAGATGGATGGATGGATGGATAACTTACTGTACCAGAATACAGAAAATTAAATGATTTTTGGTGAAAACGTCTTGGTTGAGAGCCCCGAGATAGCACTTAGGATTGTGATCTATGCAATATTATTATTATTTTTAAATAAAATAAATAGTAATAATAATAATAATAATAATAATAATAATAATAATAATAATAATAATAATAATAATAATCATAAGCATAATCATAATCATAATCATAATAACAACTTAAGGAATAGTCACCTTAAGGTTGTATTACAGACATCAAACCCCTCTGTATTTTGTACACCTTCAAAGTGGGTTGGGGGCATGGGGGCACCACTGAGCAGTTCTGCTTAAGCCGCCTAAATGGTTAGCAGCAGCAATGGTGTGCACACTTAACAAATGTGTGCACACCTCATTATTTATCCCCAAGGGTTTTTTTTATTTTTTTTTTAACTGAATTATACAGGTTATAGGGTCACATTAAAGGTGGAAAATGCTCTGAAATGATTAATTTTGGTCTATTTTTTTCAAAATCACAAAACCTGGTCTTTTTAAAGAGGTGTACTGCTCTTTAATGTGAAAAATAAATGCTCAAACAAGCGAAGTGAAGTTCACTATGACACAGATCATTAAACTGTACAGAGAAAAGCTGTATGTTCTTATCACACATTATTATTCATTTTGTTCTTACCTTGTGAATTTTGATATGGATTATGGACGGCCAACTTCCAACTGTGCTCAAGCTTGAGTCTCCTAAAGCAACACAAAAACAAGAAAAAAATATTACTATTTGTGGGGCAGATAGAAACATTTAACCTTTTGCAGAATGCATTCATGAGAAACACACACTATCAGAGCGTTGTCACACTTGATCTGCAGCTGCTTCTCTCAACCAAGTGTCCCCTGTCACTGAGGCAGGGTCTCTGTTTGCATGCTCTTCTCACTGGGGATGACTCAAACAGCAGCAGGACAAACAGCACATTCAGCGGCTGTACAACCAAAAGTATATAAGATTATCACAAATATTTACCAATTCTAATATTTATTATTATCTCACATTTTAGAAAGATTAGATTTGAATAAGAAGGAGTGATAGCATACATTTTGTCCTTACCTATGTGGAGGATTTGGGATTGTCTTCATAACCTCCACAGCTTCACCTATGGGCCAGACAACAGCATTTAACCTTTTTAATAACCCTTTAATAAATATTGTGTTAAGTAAAATGAGTATTATATGCATGATCATAAGTGAAGATTGGTGCACATTGAGAATGTAAAATGTCATTGTGAAGAGTCACCACTGTGTGGAGGAGGCAGTGCAGAGTCTGGGTCACTTCAAAGAAACACACTTATACATTCACAGGTTATTATTAGTATTAGGGGACAAAGGATATAAAGTTTAATAATTCATAAGGAAGCAGAGACTGAGGACTTGGTGGCTGACTCGTCCATCACCCAAGCTGAAGTCACTGAGGTGGTTGGCAAACTACTCAATACCCTCAGTCTTTGGTTGTTGTAGGACTGTCTTGACTGACATGTCCCTGCTACATCAGTGCGGGGGACAGTCTGGATTGGCAGGTGGTGGTCCCTCTGTTATAGAAGGGGGACCAGAGGGTGTGCTCCAAGTACAGAGGGATCACACTCCTCAGCCTCCCCGGTAAGGTATATTTCAGGGTACTGGAGGGGAGAATCTGACCGATAGTCGAACCTCGGATTCAGGAGGAGCAGAGTGGTTTTCGTCCTGGTCGTGGAACACTGGACCAGCTCTACACTCTCCGTCGGGTGCTCGAGGGTTCATGGGAGTTTGCCCAACCAGTTCACATGTGCTTTGTGGATCTGGAGAAGGCTTTGACCGTGTCCCTCGGGGTGCCCTTTGGAGGGGTGTTCCGGGGTCTGGTCCCCGTACGACCGGAGCAGGAGCTGTGTTCGCATTGCCAGCAGTAATTCAGACCTTTTCCGGGTGCATGTTGGTCTCCACCAGGGCTGCCCTGTCACTGATTCTTTTCATTGTTTTTATGGACAGAATTTCTAGGCGCAGTCAGGGGTCAGAGTGTGTCCGGTTTGGGGACCACAGGATCTAATTTCTGCTGTTTACCAATTATGTTGTCCTGATGGCTCCGTCAAACCCGGACCTGCAACAGGCACTGGGACGGTTTGCAGCCGAGTGTGAAGCAGCCGGGATGAAGATCAGCACCTCCAAATCTGAGGCCATGGTTCTCAACCGGACAGTACCGCTGCTAGCCATTTGGGTGCACTAAGCTCTTCTGCAGAACAGATCGATGCTCTAGAAAACACTACAGGTTGCAAACTATTAACACTTTCTGTTGCATTTATGAAAACAGGATTAATGCATTTGTAAGAAGAAGTGTAAGAAGGTTTGCGCAAGCTGTGGTGTCAACTCTGCGGTTTGCCTTTGTTCACCATGCCAGCTGAGGCATCACATGTCGTTTCATTCTCTTTTTCACATTGTCTAATTCAATGAGGCTAATTCTCATCTTTAAAAAAATTAAAATAAATGTTTTTTTATATATATATATGATTTAGTTTTCCTTGCAGACAGAGAAAAAACAAAATACCATACATAACTGAAAATTATAATGATTAAAAATAATAATAATAATATGTGTGTATTTCGTGTGTGTGTGTATATATATATATATATATATATATATATATTATTATAATATTCGTTTATATACATAATATATTGTTTTTTATTTCTATATTCTACATCAACATCAGTACCAGTATAAATCAATAAAATAATAAAATAATGATCAACTTGCAGTTTCCTTTTTAGTTCTTCCTTCATATCTACCAAAGATGTGTACTGGTACCTTTGTGCAGGGGTCACAAATAAGTGTGATCATATTTCCAATGACAACAGTAAAGTCTTTAGTCCAGTTATAATATCGAAGCAGCCCACTTTGCGAAATTTTTCAGTTCTTCAGTATGATCCTTTCACTGACAATTTTCTTCTTCTTTTTGGCCTGTAGGCTTTATTAGACAGGACAGACGAGCCGCGAAATGGGGATGAGAGCGAGGGAGGACATGCAGTAAAAGTCAGAGTCGGATCTGCGGGCAACTGGCATGGAGCCTGGCATACATGTGCTGTGCTTAACCACTCGACCAGCGGGCAGCACTCACTGATCATTTTCATCATATGAAGACAGTTTTGCTCTTGTGGGTTCGTAGAATATGTATGCGAAGTCAGCATTTGCCCTGATCCTCTGTGTCCTGTTTAAACCCCGGCTTGTGTGCTGCCCGGCTCTAACTTAACATATGGGAAAGAGGCAACACTAAACTAAAGTCAGACTATGCCTACTGAAGGCTCCCTGTTTACTGGTATTATTGTAAAAGAACAGTGCAGCTGCAGCACAAAAAACCTATGTCATTCAGTCCAAACTGTCTGGCCAGGTTGGTCCCCTTCGGAGCACTTGATGCCCCACGCACTGTGCGTTATGTGCGTAATGGGAGCGGCGCCACTGCAACAGGAAAAAGGTGAGTGGGGGAGGCCTTACCCCAAGTGGAGGAGTTCAAGTATCTCAGGGTCTTGTTCACGAGTGAGGGAAGGATGGAGCGTGAGATTGACAGGCGGATCGGTGCAGCATTCCTGCCCTCACCTATGGTCATGAGCTTTGGGTAATGACCAAAATAGCGGATGAAGCGGTCGAAACGAGTTTCCTTCGCTAGGTCGCTAGGCGCCCCCTTAGTGATAGGGTGAGGAGCTCAGTCACACAGTCAGATGGGAGGAGCTTGGAGTAGAGCTGCTGCTCCTCCACATTGAGAGGATCCAGCTGAGGTGGCTTGGGCTGCCTCCTGGACGCCTCCCTGGGGAGGTGTTTCGGGCATGTCCCACATGAGAGGCCCTGGGGAAGACCCAAAGCACACTGCAACCCAGGCCCAGATACGCGGAAGATGGATGAATGGATAATTCATGACATTCTGTACAATCAGCCAGAACATGCTACGCGTTTCTCTCAAACATATCCTCCTACACACATGTAAATGTAGCTACAGGCACAGCATTTACAATTAAATTACAAATATGTTTAAACTCAGATTCATCTCAAAATAAGAGTCAGATAAATCCTGGCCCTCTCCTCTTGGCCATTAGTTGTCTTGACTTGCAAAACATCCCAAAACAGGTAATTTACAACTTTTATCAGCCATAAATAAAATAAACAAATATGCAGCACTGCAAATTTTTTACCATTCGGAAACGATCTTAGACCAGCACAGACCAGCAAGAAATCCATGCTGGTCTGTGCTGTTTATGGCCAATGTATTATAAAATAAGCAATACACAGTCACAGTGTTTACTGAACACAAAAGCTTACTTTCAATGGGCTAAATGGTGATCATTTTGGAATAAAACTAAAGTGTGTGTTGCGTAAAATTTTCAGTGATACAGCGGCTTGAAAGTGAAGCCTCTTTGCGTTATTATTTATTATTTATGCGTGAAGTAGATTGCACAGAATAAACCCTGCACGGTACAGTACAAAAGGAAAGACTAAACTGGCACAAGACAAACAGTTTCTTGTCCGTGCATCACTGGCAATAACTTGCAGGTCGCCGATGATCACGTGACACATTTCGGCTTGATGACACAGTACAACGTGATCAACTGAAAGAGAGAGAGAACGTCACCTCTTTGATCAAAAAAAGGTGAGGCGACATCCAGTTCATGTGTACAAAGTTGACACGTACTCGCACGTCCTTGTGGAAAAACACAGCCTGTATCAACAAACATTGCTTTTATTGGCTTCCCCGAGTGTTGAAGGACAAGAATAGCTTCAGTAACGATCCGAACGCATGCATGTCCTGTCGGTAAACGGTTGATCACGTGATATACTTTGGCAGGATCCACTCGATCTCGTGTTGATCCCCACGCAGCGCCACACAGAGCCTCCACGTCCACAGCACATTCAAAGAGATAAAAACACTGAGCAGAAATATCACAGACGACGCGAGAGACACGTGTGTTTTACCACGAAAGTTCCAAAATAACACAATATGAACAGCGCAATAGTGATTGTGTTGGAATGTCAGTAATATAACGGGAGCCATAGGTCCGGCCAAGAAATACTGATAGTTATTCCACTTAAAATTGACTTGACTTTATATGTAATGGGCTTTAGAATATATTAAAAACGGTAAAAGACACTTGCATAGTAATTAACCTCAGACGATAAGGTAAACCAGCCATTTACCACTGGGAAACCATTCTGACCATATTGAGACGCCCGCTTTGGTGGCCAGTGAACTGCTAAAGGCTTTGGCCACATTTCGATCTCGCTGCTGGACGAAGTTGTGCCCGTTTTGAAAAAGTGAGGCAAGAAACGCCCCCAAACAAACAGCCCCAGATAAACTAGCCAAAGACAAGCCGAAACACCGCTTTACCCTCGTCATTTGGACCGCGAGGCAGACGCGAGCCGCACCGCGCCAGAGGAGACGCGAGAAGGACGCGTGAATCATGTGAGTCTTTCTCAGTTCAGCTCTGGTTTAAGTGGAACACAAGTGCGTTTTTGTTGCAAAATACAGAAAAAAAGTGAAATACCAAGCCTTTAAAAAAAAAAAAAAAAAAATCAAAAGTAAATCAACGTTTAGGTAAAAAGTAAATATCATTTGTTTTAAAATGACAGTAAGTAAGTAACTATAAGCAAAAACAGAAACAAACAAAAAAGGGTTTCTTTTTCATTTTCTGAATTCTCTAATGGTCAAGGGAACGAAGGTAAGAAACCTTGAATGAATGAATGATTTTTTTTTTAAATAGCACCGCATGAAGTTAAAATGACAACTTTTAGACTTTTTGGAGTTTAAAGTCATAAAGAGAGGTGAAAAGCTGTTAAGGATCATTTGACAAACCACCTCAAGTGCATGAGTCACTAGGTGCTGTCCTGACCTGACAGAGTTTGTGCGGGCTCATCTGAGTTGTGCTTTGCACATTCTAAAAAAACCCACAAACAACCTTTGCACTTTTTGCTAAGTTCATCATCTTGTGCTGAGTGAGACATTCATTCTCGAGCCGTGACCCCTGCCCCACACCCCAGTCTGGACCGACACGACACTGCAGCTCATACCACCCACTGGTGACTAGTCTCTCTTCTCTGGACATTAGAAGACACTGAACAGATTTGTGCATACGGATCTGCTGCATAGAAACAAGGCTGTGGCAAGGGATGCACATTAGTTGCCATGAGCGACACAACTATTTGTGTTGATCATGAAAAGTTGAAACAATCTGAAAAGTCTGCTGCCGTTATCAATTGCCAATGACCCAAATAGATCAGACAGAGAAACTGCAGCAAAGTGGAGGTCAAATTTCACATTGTGATGAGCAGGGTGGTGTAAAAAGTGGAGGGGACGTATCAGGTTTGTGGAGCTGCAAGGCCCCTTACAGTAAGGAGTAAGGACATAGGTATTAGATGTAGTTCAGTGCAAAAACACATGACACATGAGGAACGGATAGTGCCAAAAAAGGCTTAAAAAGCTAAGACAGCAAGAGAATTTTCACTATAAAATAAAATAAATGTGGTGAGCGCCTCATGGATGTGACGGTGTTATAAAACAGGAACCAGTCAGGTGCTCTTTGAAGATGGCGGGTGGATTCCTTTATTACAAAATAGATTAGTTACTAGACAGAATGTATTATAGTTTTCCATCGGCAAAAAAAGGGCAAAAAAAAAACCCAAGGCACTCCAACGAGTTGATGTGAAAAAGCCTTTATTTCAACATGGCTTAGCCTATTTACTTAAAAAAAATCACCAACGTGTTTCAGCTTCAGGGTGCATGTAGACACAGGTGTGGCTTCAACATTATGGAGATGAGCACAAGATCCCACTTCTAATATTGAGGAACTCTATTTCATATTACAAATTAAAAAAACAAAAGCAACAACAACAACTGATCATTTGCACATGTAAATTGAACCCATGTTCACAAACAATAAATCTACAAAATGATGCACCAACAGAAGTATATTACTGTCATGCAAAACAGTTGTGAAAGATAAGGGAGCAGGTACAAATAAGAATCCACCTAGATTCTCAACTGGACCAAACCTTCTAGAGTCTATAATAAAAAAAATTACCCCACCAAAAAACGGGTTTCACAAGTTCACGAGTTCACTTTAAATTAGGGGGTTTAATGGCAGTTTGCACAATGAGCAAATAGATCAGAGAGACTGGAAAACTACAGCAAAGTGGAGGTCAAATTTCACATTATGATGAGCAGGGTGCTGTAAAAGGCGGTGGGCACCAAATTGCTTCTTTTCAAAGTGGAGGTGTGTGTTAGATGCCCATGCAGGTTTTGACAAGGAAAAGTATGCAAAAAAGGGCAAACTAATAACGAAAGAGAAAAAGATGGAAAGAGTTCTAAATTGTCTTCCAAATACAACAGTTACTCAGACTAATCATGTATTAACTGACACATGTGTTTTTGGATGATCAGATTTCTCTTTCACGTTAACACACATAATCAGATATAATTATTAGATAACTTGAGCTGATTGTTCTAGTTATCTGATTTTTACAGACCATTTATTATAAATACACCCAGTGGCCCTAGAGTCTGACAGCCCAATGATAGAGCTGACGCGCTCGTGTCCACTCCCCCTAAAGTGCCTCCGAAATGTAAGACCACACCTCTGGCATTGTTTTCTTGTTGGTTTTTTCCTAAGAAACGTATTTAAGGTCTGGCTGATTTTATTTAACACTTGTAGTCTACTGTATGTACAATTTAACATTTGCATCTTTTTTGTACTTCAGAATACTTCAGAAGACGAGGAATGAGTGAGAAGAAGAAAATGGCACCTACTCCAGTTCCTAACACAAAAGGTAATTTTAAAATCCTTCCAAGAAAGTCATATAGCGTCAAATTCAGCAGCCTGGATTGTAAAATGACTGCATATATTTGATTAACAATCATGCATTTTTGTAGATTTTGTTTTTATGAACACAATGATCAAAACCAAGACCTGGTTGCATTTATTTGATTCACGGTAGCTTTTTCACAAGGACTTTGACAAGACTCTCAATTAAGGCAAAATACTGAGAATTTACAGATACAGTCCTACAGTACTAACCGAACTCTCTGTTCTTTGAGTTGTATACCGTATCTGATATGGTCTGATTCTTTATGGAAGACCCTGAAACAGCATTGTGCCTGGACAAGCCCACTCTGGACGTGAACTCAGCAGAGAGGTTCCTACAGAAGTCTATGGCTCTAATCCTGGAGGAAGCAGTGAAGAGCGCCACCGACCGATCAGAGAAGGCACGTGCAGTCATTTTAGTTCAGCCTCTTTTTTTCTTTAGAAAAAATACATTAATCAGTTTTCTTTTATAATACAGATAAGCACTCATAATGTGCCAATGTTACTCCAATTGAATTGTACATAAATAACAATAATCTTGCAGTGTTTTATTGGCGGTTTGAATTCACAACCTGTGTTCAGGTGTGTGAGTGGGTGTCTCCGGAGCAGCTGCTGCAGAGGTTGGACCTGGATCTTGGAGACACTGGAGAGTCTGAGGAGGAGCTGCTGCAGAGGTGCAGGGACGTCATCAAGTACAGCGTCAAGACGGGTACAGCATGGTTTTGATATCATTCTCTCTTTCAGCCGGAGCCTTCATCCTCCATAAAACTCTGCTTTATTCAGTTCGTTACCGCAACATGTAAATGACATGTGTGGACAAAGTTAGGTGAGATTTCTCACTTCAAAATATGTTTCAGAAAGGTAGATGCAATAGCAGGCATATGGGTTGAATATTAAGTGATGCAAGGTATAGAAAGACTTTTTGAGTAACGCGAAACTTTGACTGAGCCCACACAATTTGCAAGTAAGGCAGTGTGCGGGAATCTGTTCTGTTTCGTTATAGTCAGCTCTCTGTGCTCAGAGCAGGTGGTGTTTGGTTGGAATTCATGTAGTCCTCTTTCCTTCCTACCTTTTCTGCAGCCCACCCTCGTTTCTTCAACCAGCTGTATGGCGGGATGGAGCCTTACTCTACGGCTGCCAGCTTCATTATAGAGGCCCTCAAACCCAGCATGTAAGGAAACATAAACTCATTTTCAAATCCAATTTAACAACTGTGTATGCACTTTATCATAAACCCAGCTACACTTATGAAGTGGCCCCAGTCTTCACTGTGATGGAGAAGGTAGTGTTGAAGAAGCTGATTGAAGTAATCGGATGGGAAGATGGAGATGGGATTTTCAATGCAGGTAACAGAACCTCTATTGCAACCACATGACATAGATCAAGAGTCAAGTGGGTCTTACCCTGTCCTAGGTGGGTCTATGTCCAACATGTACGCCATAAACTTGGCCAGATTTCACCACTGTCCCGAGATCAAAGAGCTCGGCATGTCAGCTGCTCCTCGACTGGTCCTCTTCACGTCGCAGGAGGTACGGGAGGAGTAACAGCTATATTATGACTTATCATAGTGCAAACACCAAAACTACACAGTAATGTTGAAACGTGAATCTCTATTCTAGTGTCATTACTCAATTGGCAAAGCTGCAGCGTTTTTGGGTATTGGCACCAAGAATGTTTATGTGGTCCCATCTGATAAAAGGTAAACAAAATAAAAGAAAAATGCAAGGCTGAATCTAGTGCTGGAAACAATTAGCCTTTTTCTGTGTTTTCCAGGGGAAAGATGATCCCTAGTAGTTTGGAGGAACTGATATTGAAGGCCAAATTGGAGGTTTGAAAGTCAACTATAT
This sequence comes from Chaenogobius annularis, assembly GCA_015082035.1. Taxonomy (NCBI): domain Eukaryota; kingdom Metazoa; phylum Chordata; class Actinopteri; order Gobiiformes; family Gobiidae; genus Chaenogobius; species Chaenogobius annularis. The sequence continues at coordinate 4,167,742 of BJKM01000003.1, read as the reverse complement.
TTCTTACAAGGAAGATACAATGTTTCGTACAATATATTGGTTTATTCAAGAATTCAAGTCTTACCAAGATGACTGAATGCCCAAATCTAACCTCTTATCACCCGTGTTTCCAGGGAGCACGACCCTTTATGGTGAATGCCACAGCAGGCACCACTGTCCTGGGAGCGTTCGACCCCATCGATCAGATCGTGGACATTTGTGAGAAGTACAGGCTTTGGCTGCATGTGGACGTGAGAGAAAAGCACTGTATATTTGTGTTCATCAATGGTTCTCTTTTTATTGTGTTAACTCTATAATATGACTTGCTTCACTGTGGCAGGCGTGTTGGGGAGGAGCTGCTCTCTTGTCCAAGAAACACAGGCACTTGGTTAAAGACATCCACAGGTAGCATCTATCCACCTTCTCTTAACTCATAGAGGTCCTAGGGGATGTTTGCGTGAGTCAGATGGAGTTTCTTAATATAGAGCTTGTTTAGGACTGGTGTTACTCAGAAAGCCAAATATTTCCTAAAAATGTTGTGAACTTCTGACTTCTTACCTAGTGTGTGCTCCAACTCAAGCAGTTGGTGTTACAGTGTTAGAACAGTAAACACAGAGACGGATCAGTTTGAAGCCATTCTGTGGAGCATTTCTGGCAAATCATAATAACATCACCATAGCGACAGGCAGGTGGCATGCCCTCGCAAGTTACAAGTCAGGTTTGTGGAAAGGCTGTTGTTGTGGATTTTCTACTGAATGAAAGAAATCTTGAGCAGAGTTGTTTTTAGTTCAATCATGATGACTTATTCAAGTTTACAAGTGCGAACAAGTAGCAAACAAATCTGTTCCTCCCAGAATCCCGTCTGTTCCTAAGTGAAGTCAAAACAGCAAACACGTTTATACCAAACCAGGAGGCGTGAATGCCATGTCTACAGTAAGGAAACAAGTTAACGCCCGTAAATGGGGCCTTGATAGATTAGCTTCATAACAGATCAGTTGTTTGTCTTGTCTTAACAAAGCACAATGTTCATCTTAGCACATCCTGTGACTTGACAACTGCAGCGAACATTTATCCAGACATAAAGATTTTAAAAACAAGGGTGGCATGACATTTTTCCAGTAAAATACCCCTCTCATGATCAATTTAAAACCTGGTTTTATTATTGATTTATCATTTTATTATTTCAAAATGTCATCAATCAATATCCTGACGATCAAAGAAATATGAATAAACTTACTGTACATGTCTTCTAGACAACTGGGATTAGCTGATTTAAGGAAAATGATTCAAAAATATAAGACTTAATTCCTTTGAGCTACTTTTGCGGTAATGTGAGACCTTAAGTGGGCAAAATAGTATTTCTACCCTGTACAGTTGTACAGGCAAGAAAACCATTCCTCTGAATGGTTTGCTTCTGCTCATTTTTAATATTTACCTGCGCGGAGAAACTCTCCCATTTTCCAGTGCGCTCAGTAAGCGTGGATGTTGAAAGTTTTTGTGCAATAAATCACGCATAATAAAATGAAGGCTTTTAATGTAGTAGAAAAAGATTCACATTGAACTGAACATTTTTGGCCAATGGAAAACTAGACAAATGAAGGATTACACCCACTGTTAAATTGTATGTGGTGGGGCTTTAAAGGGGGTTTTGTGTGTATTTTTGGTCACGAGCATGAAAGTAAAGTAGATTTGGCAAAAACACTTGGAATTGCTAATTCTGCCAACATGTTTGACCAGTTATTCTGCAAGTTCACACAATAATGGTTTGTGATAACCTGACGTAAAACATTAGAAGTAAATATATGAATCAACCTTGTAACAAAATTGGTGGTCATACTGCTGCAGCTCCAGTGATGAGTGAACTGACCTCTGGACCTGGACCCTGCCCCTCACCCCCTTCTACTTTGTCACTGTTGATTTTCTAACCTTCTGTTGGTCAAACATTTTGTTTAAAAGCCCTCCAAGATAACTGTGGTTGTGGGCTCAACAAAAATGCAATTAGATCTGATTTATGCAAATAAGGCAGTGTATTTAATGCTCCTTCCCTAAAACTACCATTATGCTCAAAGTGTTTCCGTTAACTGCTCTTACCAAGCCTGTTGTATGTGTAGAGCCAACTCCGTGGCGTGGAACCATCATAAGATGATGATGGCTTGTCTGCAGTGCTGTGCCTTTGTGGTTCGAGACCAAACGGTAAATCACATTCACAAAGAGACGGTGCCTGTGTAGTTCCTTGTTAGACAAGAATAAAGACAATAAACTAATTAAATAAGATTGGTATCACAAACCTTCAACACTTTACAATTATTAACCCTGGATTATACCAGGAATTCAGAAAGACTCTTGGAATGTTATCAACTTCAAAACTGAACCAGATTACAATCCCAAACCTTTGTTACTATCATATCAGCAATCAAAATGATGGGTTTTTAACATGAACAAATATTTAGTTACTACCATCTTTTAATATCACAAATCTCAAGTATTTAACTATTTAATTTATCTTTATGTATCTGTCCTCTGGGATCTTGTAGATCTTGGATTACTTTCACAGTATAAACTCGCTACACCAATACAAGCCAATATACCTTTTGTGCCAGTCCCAAGTATGGATAAATGCCTGACCCCTGAATGTGCACATATGTTTTTAAATGTTATGATCTCTCATCTGACCTATGGAGCCACTATCTGGTCACAGACTAGTCAGACTACGCTCAAGCCATTCAAAAGCCTTCACAACGGTGTTTGACCAAAAAACAATTAGATTCTACCACTGTAACATTTTATTAAAGTAAATGATTAAATTGTTAATGATTTGGCTCCAAAGCCTTTGAGCAGCTGTATTTGTAAACGGCAGAGCTGTGGCAGGTCAGCCAGAGCAGCCTCGTCTGGAGACTGTTAAGGGCTTTTTTGTAAAACATTTTTCGCCCAAACAGCCTTTTCTGTGAAGGGTTCTAATCTGTGGAATATGCTCTCTGGTCATTTAAAATCTGTGACAAAATTTAGTATCCAGTATCAGTAACTAAATCTTGGACGTGCCAGCAGCAGCACTGCACTCACATGTTTAATGTGTGTCTAATGTTTTCATGTTGTACATATCTCTGTCCTCTGTTTTGTGTGTGTGTGTGTGTATGAACAAGTGCTCCGGCTATAAGCACTATGATGCATGCATCAGGAGCTACAGTTAGTCGTAGTTACTTGTATCTGTACCTATTGTACTGAATAGTTTGTTTCAGTGTTCACATTTTATTATCTTTTTTTTTAGGATCTCCTACAACACTGTTACTCTGCCAAAGCGTCCTACCTCTTCCAGCAAGACAAGTTCTATGATGTTAGTTTTGACTGTGGAGACAAGTCCATCCAGTGCAGCAGGAAACCAGACGCTTTCAAGATCTGGCTCCTGTGGAAAGCTCTTGGCACCAGTCAACTGGAGCAGAGAGTGGAGCGTGCACTCGCCATGGCACAGTCAGCGACACGCACACACACATGCACACGTGCACACGCAAGCACACACACACACACACACACACACACACACACACACACATACTAATGTAGAATAACAACTTATTTATTCAGTCAGGCTTTTAACACTGTTGTGCAGTGAGACTTTATTTTGCACAGTTTCATTGTTTACACTTTTTTCATTCATTTTGATTGGAAAGCACAATGCTAACCATGTGTGATGTAAAGAGAATATCATACGCACGCACAAAAAATGTCACATAACAATTTATCAACATTCAAACTCATAATTTAAACTCCCCTGCTGGCTATAGTGTTTTTTATTAATAAGCAGTTAAGTCATTTAAAATCAGAGGCACTGGGTAAAACGGCTGCACAGTTTTTTTGGGTCATGTCACGTCATGTCGTGTCCTAAAATCAGGTAAATCCTTAAATATCAGATCAACAACATGGTTTTAAGTTATAATATGGGTTATTTTGGGTTAGGTAACGACAAGTAATAAAGGTAGTTGAGGTTATCAATCAATTTTAGAAGTGAAAATCAATAAATGTAATCTCCACAAAGCATACAATTCTAAAGTTTGAGTGTGTGTGGGGGTTTGAGCGTGTGTGTTTTTTGTATCTTGCTTCGTTAACTTGAAAAAAACTGTTATTTCCTGCAGGTATCTGACACAGCAGATCAAAGCTCGACAAGGGTTTCGCCTGGTCATGGAGGTAACATCTACAATGTGAAATATGGTCTACTTTATACAATAACTCTATAAAGTTCACACGCAAAACAATAACAATCTTTTACAGCCTGAATATGCCAATGTGTGCTTCTGGTATGTTCCCCCGAGTCTGAGAAATGTCCCCGACAGCGCTGACTTTTGGGACAAGTTGCACAAGGTATATCACACAAAAAGAAGATATAAGACTTAGAAGCAAATTACACAGTGTCATGTGAGAGACAGATTTACATAGATTAAGAAAAGTACAAACTTCAACTGGCAATAAGATTATAGTGGTTTGTATTACACCAATCCACACGAAAGTTATTTTTAGTCTGATCAGATTATTTTGTACTTAATTTAGTTGTTTTAAGGTTGATCACTGTGCCAAATATATAGTGGGTTTTTTTCAAAAGAAATACCCAGAAGGAAAACATTTACAAATGTTTGGATCCTTTCTTGTGACTGTATGTGTTGTCCTGTAGGTGGCGCCGGTGATTAAGGAGCGTATGGTAAAGCGGGGCAGTCTGATGGTCGGGTACCAGACTCACAAGGGCAAGGCAAACTTCTTCAGGATGGTCATTATAAGTCCTCAGGTCACCACTGAAGATATGGAATTTGCTTTGGACGAGATCCACTGTTTGGGACAAGATCTGTGAAATAAATATTACAACGACATCTTATTTCAACATAACAATATAACAGTCTAGCCAAGTACACATAACTGAATTTATAAGTAGTATCTATATCTGTGTTTTAGAAAATAAATATAGCGTATTATTTGCCTGTGTCAACGTGTGTTCACTTTCTAAAGATGGGTACGTATTAATGAGTGAGCGTGCCTTTGTGTTGTGTATTTTGTACGTATAATATTTGTTATTTGCAACTTGTAACTAAAGCTTACATTAGACTGCACCGCATCGAATATGTCCACAACCAAGAAAAATATCCAGTATAAAAAGAACCGTCAAAGTTTTTACACTTAATGAGAACATGTCTACCTACACATGCAGTCACTCCAACCCAAGTACATAAATGACATGTATTTTTGTCCACATTTGTAGTAATCTGCACAATATTGAAATTTTATTAAAAAATTACTTCTAATGGGAAAAAAATGTGAATATTCAGAGTCCAAATCTATAAGTCCTTGCCGAGCTCGTGCATCTGGTCCAGGACAAAGTGCCCTGTGTGTGGTTTGTCCTGGAGTTTGGTACCTCAGCATCAACACTGCCTTTCTTTTTCACTGGCGCCACCTACAGAAAATGAATGGTACAACCTGCAGTAATTAGGAAAATACTTAACTGCTTATTGATTATTTGAATTGTCTGACAAAACATTGCACGGCCTGGTCTTGGTTAAAGAAAAGTTCTTCCCAGAGATAATGAGACTAAAAGTGCAGTCTAACGTTTGTTGTTTTTTTGTCATTATTAGGACATGTTCGATTACACACAAAAAGGTCTAGTTTTGTATAGACTGCCATGAGTCTAAGCAGTTTGAAAGCAATCAATTCACATGATTCAATAGCACAGAAATAATGAGACTGGGAAAAAACATGAACGAAAATGCCTATAGCTAGAATGAATGCACTGGACCTTGTGGATCTTTGTCCAGAGTTCAGGGCAATTCTCAGACTCGGAGGGATGTACGAATAAGCAAACGTTTGCTTATTCAGGCTTGGAAAAATGAAGAAAAAATGTATTCCATTGTTTTGTGTATACAAATTTTACCCTTAAATATTTGATAAATAGTTTATCTAATTTGAAAATAAACTTTGTCAACAATGTAAATAGCAATTTGTTCTTAATGTGTTGCCTGGTCAAATAAAAGTTAAATAAAATAATGAAAACAGAATCCATCCCTTCATTCCAACTAAACTCAATCACAAGACAAAATCCCTGTTTCTTTCACTTGATCTGCAAAATATTTCAAAATACATTATATATAATTTCAGTAAATATTTGTTTATGGCCTGTTTATGTGTGTGTGTCACTGACTGCCATGGCGAGTGCACGCTCCACTCTGCTCCAGTTGACTGGCGCCCAGAGTTTTCCACTGGAGCCACATCTTGAAAGCATCTGGTTTTCTGCTGCACTGGATGGACTTGTCTCCATCATAGAACTTGTCCTGCTGGAAGAGGGAGGAGGCCTTTGCTGAGAGGCAGCGCTGCAGGAGACACAAAAAAACATAAACCAACATGAGAAATAACAACCAATGTGTATTTGCAACATATAACATCCCAGAGACATAGGTCTGGGGCATGATTCAACCCAACTTTCACAGGGTTAGGTGAATTCTTAGCCTATTGCACCCCTGTAGTCATGAGTGCAGTACCTTTTTGTACCTTCAGTAAATTAACAACAATGTTTTGCTCTTGTTCAATAGGATTGATAATCATGAAATCTACACCCTTAAATAATGTAACGTACAATTTTATCTCGGACCAAGAAAGTGGAACATTGCAGACATCAGAGTCTTGTGGGGGTCCCACACCACAGAATCCTGTGAGAAAGAATGGCTGCTCCCCCTAACACGCCTAAAAGAGAGAAGGCTTACGTTAGTCATCCTCACAGTGGTTTAACCATTTTCTTTTAAAGCGCACATGTTGGACACAGAGCCACCTGCCACAGGAACAGCACAACAACTTCATGTTCAGTGTCTATTGCCCAAAAAAATATGATTTTGCCTGCTTTTACCTGAGTTGAAGATGCATCTCCATTTTACCATCCAATCACATCAATTTTACCAGAGTGAACGTGGAGCCTCTATATATGAGACAACATGATAACACAAGATAGATTAACAATAACAATATTTCTATCCCATTACAGGGCTGTTAAGGTAACAAAAGAAGATTAGTTTCAGGTGAAACTCACGGTGTAAACTCCTGTAAACAGGAGCTTCCGCCCAGTGGGCAGGGCTTACTCAGAGTAGGATAAATATCTGAGTTCTCAGACTAGATCAGCAGATTGAGAGGGACTCTTGGATGAGAGTGTCCAGATGACTACAACTGAATCTTTTTCTACAAAGATAGATTATGCTACATAACTTAAAAAAGATATGATATGCTTTTTAGAAGCCTATAACATTGATATGTTTACATTTTATTCTTTTGTAAATAATAATAAATGATTATTATCGAACACAACTCTCACAGCCTGGGTTTGATGGCTTCAGTGATGAAGCTGGCCACAGTGGAAAAATGAGCTGATTGAAGAAGCGAAGAAATTAGGTTATTATATATATATATATATGTTATATATGTTGTATATTATTAATGGTGTAATAATGCTGTTCCCGTCTTGACGCTGTACTTGATGACGTCCCTGCACCTCTGCAGCAGCTCCTCCTCAGACTCTCCAGTGTCTCCCAGATCCAGGTCCAACCTCTGCAGCGGCTGCTCCGGAGACACCCACTCACACACCTGAACACAGGGACAAGTCTGATTCTGCCTCTGTTTACCATTCTAAACATATCATGTTTTATGTAGAATAGGCTGTGCTCACGTTGTAGAATTTATTGTAACCTCAGGGTTTTCACTATTTATTACATTGGCCTTTGCTATGAAATATCTATAATAAAAACCTACAGTTCCCACCTATGCTGCCCTAGGAGCAGATATACTGGGGGAAGTATGGCAGCTTGAGCACTATCCTCTGCTTCTTACTACTTTTCTATCAAACAATATTTAATATTAAATTTCACTTGCAATTTGTTAATCTCTTTTCCTTCTTTTTCTCCCACTTCCCCGACAGGAGTGAAGCAGGCACATCGAGGACCTGTGGATCCAGATGCTCCTCAACTCCATTTGAACGGTTCTTCATCAGCCTCGAAGAATTGGTTCTCCTCCTGAGTGGGTCCAGTCCAGCGTCTGCAAATTGAGGCGCGTCCGCCTGTCCGTCCGAAGGAGTCGGATCTCTCCTTCACTGTGGAACTTCTCCAGGTTTCTACTTTTTCCCAAAGAGGTTTGGTAGTTTTTTCCTGGTCAAGAAGGAGAGTCTAGGGACAGGGGGGCTAGGGACATCTGTCTAAGGACACTGACGACATAAGGATACTGGGACATTTCCAAGTCCCTATGAACATTGTTTATTCTGTTTTTATTCTGCTTTTCACTGTTGCCCCTCGAGGCAACCACTGTTGGGATTTTGGGCGTTACAAAACTAAATTGAAGTGAATTAAAATTGAATCTAAAAGTAAAATTCTCAAATGTTGAACTGGATGATTTCTCTCAGTGACTAGACCCAAGCACTCCTTCATCACTCTGAAACTTATGGATAGGTTTGTTTGGTGTAAAAACACATGTTCTGTCCATAAACTGAAACAACAAAATACAAAACCTTCTGAAGGTTATTTCTACAAATGTATTAAACCTGCAATTATAATACACCCTGAAGCATTCAAGTATTTAACTTTCTGTATATAACATAGAATTGTTGAGATGCACTAATCACAAAAATGTTAACAATAAAATATAGCATCAAATTATAGCATAACATTTTCTTTTGTTGCACTTTATTTTACAGTACAACAAAACAAATCATCCGATGTTACCTTCAAGTTCATGCCAATTCACTTTAATGTTAAGTCATGACAAATTGTAGTGATGTCTGCATAGTTGAAATATCTGTAAAAAGCTGACCTTGTGTTTGGGGTCTGAGGCCTTCATCGCTGCGTCCTCCACTATTAGCTTCATGCCTTTCTGCACAAAGCTCTTTGGTTCCTCTGTGTTCACACTGTTCAGGACAAAATCTCCCTCCTGGCCCAGGTTTTTTGGACACCCGGGACACACTCTCTGCTTTGGGCCTTTTTGGAGGTCATCCCTTTAAGAAAAAATAGACAGAATCCAAACATTTCCCACATAAAATAAAGCACAGGTCTGGACCTTGAGTCCTATATGTCTTAGTGGCTCACAGTTAGTGGCAGTCCTGTTATATGCATCTAAAGAAATAATATTTAGTTTCAAATTATTATTTGCAGTCTTTATTCTCCATCATTCTGAAACCCAGATATATAAGTGACCCCTTTGTTTTAATAATTGAACACATTTTGTGAAATCTATTTTTTGTATTACCTGTGATGATGATGGGTTGTGCCAAAGTGATTAAAGTGCCCCTTTCTATTTACAATAGCATTATTATACAAATATTATATTGAAATAAATAAACTGAAGCTGTGTTGTTTTTAGTGTTGCATATTATTATACATATTTGAAACTATTATCATTATAGTTATTATTACGTGTATAATGTGTTTTAACCTGCTCAGTTGAGCACTTCATTGGGATGACAATGAAGATATGAAAAATTAACACGAATCAAGTTTGAATATATACTATAGTATAGATTTGTGCTGTAGTACTATAATAGTACTATCAGTGTACAAATATCACAACATATAAGTTAATTATAATTGAATACATTTATGATAACTAACATTTTAGAAAAATATAACACAATACACATTTAGTGACAGTTATTGAGTAAAAATGGAACGTCAGTGGGAATATTTTGAATTGAAAGTACTTTAGGACTGCACAGGATGTCTCTGGTGCAGTTCTGCCATTGTCCACACGGGAGCAGGGTTGCATTAAAAAGGATAAAACTGTATAGTTCACAAATAAACCAGTTCTGTTGCATGAAGATAGTTAAACATAACATACTAAACATATAATAATTCTAGTGCAGTTTACGGACAATTACAATTATTTTTACAGCAACTAACGTAAGAGTCCAACGTCAGACCTAGTGTTTCCCAAAGTATGGTCCATGAGCCACTTGAACACAGGCTTCTCTAGTTTAAGACCATATTTAGATTAGACGTGTTTTATTAGGAGATGTTCTGTCTTGCTCACTGTGTGCATTTGTAAAGCTAGTATTTTGGAAGCTTTTTTAGAATCTGTAATCGATCACTGCTCTATACTTCCACTCAAAGCCCAAATATGGCTTATGTTGAATTTAAAAGCTAAGCCAGTTTCCAAGCAGCATCAGTTCATCTTCTCCTCCATAGTAACTCCAGTAAACAATAGATGAAAACACAAAGCCTTAATGCCACACAGACAGAGCTGCAGGTGCATCACATCTGGACTGAACTCGCTCCAGCACCACAAAACGCTGCTTTTCAGCCACATTTTAACACTGAAAACAAACGAGCAGCACCTATAAATGATTGGAAACTTTGTATGGTTGCGCTGAGGAAAGTCCACAATGCCAAAAATACCCCAACAAAGGTCAAGCAGGGGAAGAAATCTGCAGTTTATAGATGGAAAGAGCCATGTTAAGAAGGGGACGGTGTATGCATAGGCCATGGTTGGTCTATGGGACACCGAAGCCTGTCATTACAGTCGTATGGTACAAACTCTGGTTTTAAAGAATGTCTACACCACACTGTGTCTGAGTCACTGCTTTGAGCCCAGGTCCAGGCCACAGCACATAATAAAGAGCCCACTCCAGCTGTTTTAGTGCTGCACTTTCTACTTGTGGAGACTAATTTAGCAAAGGGCCTGAGTGGCTTAAATGATGAAAACATGAAAAAGGAGTATATGTAACGTCTCTTTCATACATTGATTATGATTTCACGATATACCGATCAAATCTGACAATGAATTTAGGCTCTTCTAGTTAGGGGATAAATACTAGCTTCAGTTAAAAATGCAAAGTCCAAAATATTCAAACTAAGTAAACACAATATCTGTTTCGGCTTCAGTTTGTTTTACTCATTCATTCTCAGAGGTGGTACTTTGCTTTAGTACCTTTTACAGTTGATGCTTTTTACTTTCTACTTCACTACATTTTGAACTGGACTGAAAATAAAAAGATAATTTTCATATATTTTAAGGTTTATTTCTAGTACATTCTTGGTGACATCTTTAGAGAAGATTTGGAGTTCAAGTCTCGGCTTTGAATAAATACAAATCTTTTTAATAAAAGAAAAAAAATCACATTATAAATACAATTCAGAAACTACTTTACAAAAAGTAACACAATATTTTAACAAAATCGCTATTGTTGAATTGTTATGATTTTTTTTTATAGAAGCTTTTTTGGCATCCGGAAACAAGAGAATTGACCCAAAACTGAGCAAACCATCTCAACACTATGTCTTATGAAAGCCGATCTAGGAATATTTTAGAACCAACTAAATCCATTTGCACATGTGGTATTGTACTATGCCTCAAACTTAAAAATGGTAGTATTTCATAACTGCTAAGAAAACGTAGGCTTGAATATGTAATTGCCGTACGGTCTCAGTGGTAGACACGTTTCCTGGCTGTGATGTGAAGAGACAGAGGACTTGGCTACCTGTGGAGCAGAAAAAAATGGAGATGGAGTTATTTGGGTTTGTCTGTCTAAGCTCACCCGGATCTCACCCCTCTCGTCTGTGTTTTAAATAAAGTTTTATTCCTTCACCACCGTAAGGATCTGGCAGAAGTTGTGTTGTGTGGACACTGTGTGGGGCGGTGCACTTCCTCTGGCATTCCTACAGAGGCCAGCAGGAAGCAGAGAGGAGAGAATAGCAGGCAGTAAAAGGAGAACATGTATGAGCTGCTGGAATAGTTATACTTTGTGCTAAAATTAGGCAAATAAAGTATGTTGATTGCAAAAACAGTGAAATTAACATATTGGTTTTGTTATCAAACCTGGACAAATGCAGGCTATCCCTGCTTTAGCTTCAAAGTTACAGCACTTTATTTCAAAAAAGTTTAAATCTTCAGTGATGTTTGGACCATCCATGAATTTGTGTCATTTTTAGATCAAAATGTAAAACCATAAACAGCTTGACACAATTAATTGTATAAACTCAAATATTTGTTTTATTTAATAAACAATTTACAGTATTTTACATATAACACATAATGATGGTATATAAGGCACAACTTTGGCACACTCCTATATTTTCAGTAAATATAGACAAATATTTTTCAAAAATATTTTTTTTTTATAAAGCTTTCAATATTTGCATTCATACAATAAGTGGAAGGATTAACTTTCCCTTTTGTTTTGTACATCTGTACACAGCTTGTTTGTCTGGCAAACAACTGCTTAAAAACACAAAACATTCAACTCATTCACTCAATGAGGCCACTTAGTGTCATTGCAATGGACAACGGGAAGTTTGGCTCAAAGTTAGGCACAAAAAGGTAAGGCACAAGCTCACTTAAATAACATGTGTAAGGCGCAGGTAAAGTGCACTCGACTGTCTTTGGTTCAATACTTACTGCCCTGGTGATGATGTAAAGATATCCTATGCAGTTCGCCCTGAATAAGCCCGACCCGTCACCAAAATGGCACTATGTTAAGTAAATTGTGATTCCATTAATATATAAATCTATTTTAAGGCAATACCTTATGGAAATACAAGGCTGGCTCCAACCACACATGATCACATTCCAACATTTGAAAACAACCCGAAAGCGTGATATGTACTGCACTTTTAAATGAATATCAGTAATAAAGATTAAGAAAAACACAAAGCAATACACAAGACAGCTTTAGTATTGACCTATTTCAAATTCTTTGGAAGCTTCCAGTTTTCTTTGGCTTGTTAGCTCTTTGAGTTCGTGGCTTCAGAATAAAGCAGTCCCAAAAATGCATAAACACACTGTGGCTCATTCATTGTCCTGGAGATCAACTCCTAGTCACCACATCTACAAGTGTCCATACTGCAAAAAGGTACCACCTAGATTTGTTATTGTTATTTATTTACTACTTAGGTTCAGATTGATTTGCATTTATAATTTTAAGAGATGCATCTGCCAGTGGAGTATGAAAAATAAATAAAACTTCTTTCTTACTTCACTTGCGGTTTTTGTTTTTTCATACAGTTTCAGCCTTAAATGCATTTAAACTTGAAGTGCATATGACAGGTTAGACAATACATTTCACTAAAACGTAGTAAACATGATTATATTTAAGACTTTACTAAACATTTTGCCTATTTTTCCCGTTTGTCAAGTTTGTCAATTTTGGTGACTTCCTGGTTGGACATGAGGAGCAGATGTGACATAGATAGAGGTAATTCCGCATCTGTTACCTAGCAACCATATTGTAAACAGGGGCCAAAATCCATCAAAATTACACAATATTTGTGATTTGACAGAAAATAATACCTGATAACATCTTTATTTTGTTAAATGATGGTTTCAACTGTCAGAAAATTGTAGCCGTTGTTTGTACGTAAATTGTTCCTGCATTTTAGACGGAATGTCGCTTTTTGATGACACAGACAGAGGGATTCTGTTTTAAAACTCAGCTCTACTTCCTGTTATATTCAACTTTTATTTTAAACTTGACAACTTGACTGATGTAAAACTATGATAAACATTTACAACAGGTTCTATCCCACCAAACAAAGTAATAATTCGAAAAGCGTCAGAACCTGTCATATGCACAAACTCCAAATCTCGATTTAGAATTCAAGACAAATCAATCCAAGTAGTAAGTCCCTTTTTGCAGTGTCGCGTATGTCATTGGGGCTTATTGCTTCTCATCAGAGACAGAGCAGTCCACAGCGATGATGTCCTGCAGCGCGATGATCTTGGTCTCGCTCGGGATGTCCACCTCTATGGGCAGTTTGAGCTCAGGTTCGGGGATCTTCTCGTTGGAGGAGCTGCGTGAGGAGATCTTGTCCACTTGGTCCTCCAGCTCGTAGATGCGCTCGGCCACACAGTGAGCCGTGAGACGTGCTTCTGGGTCGTGGTCCCAGCACTCGTTTATGGTGGTACAGATCACAGCTACGCCCTGTGGAAAAAAGGGGACGATGTTAGGACAATGTGAGCCCTGCTGCTGGCACTGTGTCATCCAGCCTGTCGTGTGTTAGGGCCGTCAAGATTATTTGGTTAATTGATAATTGTGATTAGGTAGGTCACAAGATAATCGTAATCTTACTCGTACTAAAAAGTAATGATAGTGATTATTTTAGATGCAAAATTAAATGGTTTGTGTAATACATCTATATCTATCTATCTATCTATCCATATATATATATATATGTGTGTGTGTGTGTGAAATATAGACTTATTTCACACATAATAATCATGAATAATTGTTAAATAATAATGTTTTTTCTCACAATATCTGCAGCACTAAAATACATACAGGGCTTTATAATAAAGAGTATTTCTCACAAACATCTCCCGAGTTAATCAGATGTCAGATTTTGCAGCTCTACGCAGTCTATTCTGTATGAAAGCCTGTGCCAGGTCAGGGTCGCTAATGTTTAATATGTTTAGTTTTTAAGATGTTTTGTTATTTACAGGTTCATTAAAAAGACAAAGTTTTTGACAAAGAAAAACTCATTCATTCATTTTCTACCGCTTGTTCCCGTTAGGGGGCGCGGGTAACTGGAGCCTATCCCAGTACCTTTGGGCCTTAGGCGGGGTACACCCTGGACAGTGGCCAACTCGTCGCAGGGTTAACAGAGACATAGACACACAGACAATCATTCACTCTCACACTCATTCACTAGGGCCAATTTACAGTTTCCAATTTACCTAATTAAAAGAAAAGAAAAACTCAAAAAGCTTAATTTTAGGCTTGTTGTTACTGCAGTTTCTTCCCTGTCTTAATGAGTCCTCTATAAAAATGTGTTACATGGATGCAGGAGGCACTCTATGGCTGTTTCTATTAATAAGCTGTTTTAGATCAATATTGCAATTTACAATGGACAACATGTAAAATGATTCCTCTTAGAACAATTGGTAAAGTACACAAACATTCTCTAATAAGTTCCTGTGTTTCGTACCTGATGCCGGAGCCATGTGTCAGGTATTTCGGGACGGCCTCTGTCCCTCAGAACATTGTCCTTCATGCTCTCCACACAGGGGTGCTCCCGCACCTTAGAGCCGTATGCTGGCTCGTACTCCTTCACCTCTGCAACACACGACAGACAATACCCTCTTTGAGTAACGTCATCTATCATGAGCAAATATAGCTGAATATTAATACACAAGAAAAGTGAGCGCTTCAGAGGGTTTTGAATATCTAAAACAGGTGATCCTTAAGGACACAGTGAAAATGACCACGATTGTAAAATAATGTATATAACATTCAAAGCAGTCAAAAAGGTCGAGGCACTCCGAAGTAAAAGTCCTTTCTATTCTATAAGTTTACTTTACAACATTTTCCAAAACATTACCATTTTAACTGTTTGCATTGATGAATATTAGTCACTTTAATAACCTATGCCAGGAACATATTCAACAACAAAAATGGAATGACTAAAAACAAATAAAAAAATTACCAAAAGTCTTACCCAACATTTTAACTTTATACAAGATGTCTATTTTGCCAGTAAGCAAGACAAGGAGAAACAGGTGCAGCCTGTGGTAAAGTGATACATGTATAAACTTCCTACTATGAGCTCATCATACCATAAACCACCATCTTACTGTAGCCACAACCACTGACCATTAGGCATAACACAAACAGCAGGACGTCTCTATGGTACACGGGGAAGCTAAATTGACCTCTGCTTGTAACGAATGAAGTCCAAAATCAGTATCCAAGCACTGGTTGTCGCTCCCTCTTCTTGTCTTTGGTGAAAAATTAGCATGAAAAAGCTGGAGCATAATTTTGCGACCATGAAAAATGAACAACAATGTTTCCTGGGAAGGCGTCCAGCCCTCGTGAAACTGGATTCAGCAGCTGCAGCCTGTCTCCAACACAACACGCTCACAGTTGGCGTAAAATGAGCCAATTGTCTCTGCAACGTTTGGGCCCAAAATGATGAGATGCAAATATTTAACACGCAGAGGCATCAGAGGTAAAGTGTGGCAGGCTGGACATGTAAGATTTGATGTATTACCTTTGCACAAATCCAATATGGTGCATGTATTTGGGATTCCTGGATAGTTTATGTGCTTTGTGGTTGATTACTGGTTAAGGCCCGCCCAATTTTGAGGGAAACTGTCCACATACTCACTAAGCAGAGTGACATTAACTTTCCAGAATTAGTCTAGGTCAGTGTAATGTTGTGTACTGTCAGTCAGAAAAATAAACCTGTACCAAATCAATGCAGTGGTGAAATTAGGGAGAAATCATACGCCCTGCAATGCCAAAATTATATTCACCTCGTTCCGCCCCGCCCACTTTTGCCTCTTTCTGCTACTGATTTTCAATGTTCAATTCTTTATGTGTCAGTCCTGCACATCCTGTCTGTCCATGGGACCATCCCTGTGGTCCTCCTCGAAGTTTCCCCTTCTCTCTCCGGGTTCTTTGGAGCTTCTCCTTGCCAAGACGGATGGTCTGTGTGTTTTTAATTGTGAGAGACGCAGCTAAAGCAAAGATTCATCTCAGAATAAGATTCTTTCTCAAAACAAAATAAAACAAAAGGGGATATGTTTTTAGGAATCAATTATGAAGAATATCTTAAGCCAGCAGTCTTCTGCAGAGAAAATTAAATATCACCAAAATGGTACCAAAAAGCACCAGAATGCATGATTTATTTAATTTTAGTTCATAATTTCGGGTGGGAAAATCTCTGAAACACCCATTTAATGTCATGTTTGTATGAAGCTATTTTATACCAGTCCAGTTTATACCAAATTTAGAGAGTTGTGTGATAATATAATAAAAACTGCAATGTGGCAATTGAATGCATGACAAGAAAAAGTGTGATGTCATGTGACAAAAAGTTTCCAGACCCCTGGGCTATACACATATAAATTGAATTAAAATTATGCAAGTTACTTATAAATTATGCAAGTCATTGACTTTATTCTATATCCACTTAATTACTTTCCACTCTATACATTCTTTTATGGTCAGCAAGGACGGGCCAAAGTGTCTAACATAACAGAACAACATTTGCATGCGTGTGTCAATTTTGGAGAGGAAAAAGTCTCCTAATGTTGGTCTCAAACCACACTCATTTATGCTGAAGCGGAGTGGGAGACTGTAAAAGACATGTATTCTACTAAATGATTCCTGGTCTGGGGCACTACATAGTTTCATATAAAAGTGTGTGGTCTGGACTCGGGAAGTGGGAAGGTTGGAGCAGGAAGCTGAAGGCAGGGGTTGGAGCGTTCACAGAGGAGCTGACTCTACAGCTCCGCTCTTCCTGTTGTTGACGTGTGGGACTTCCTCTGGTCTTTAAAATGTGAAACCACGACCACTTTTACCCAGAAGCTGATCCAAGCCAGGCCCGGCATTGTTCACTGTTTTGGGCAGGTTTGGGGGATACCACCTTTGTCCAAGAGCAAGAAAACTATGTTGAAAGGAGGTTTGTTGGCCTTTACACATGCTCTAGAGTACTTCTGCTTTGACATCTCACTTAGAACTTAAAATAATGTACTTCTACTGAAGGCCCACATTACTTTTTATCTGTGAGGCGATTCTTCAGCAGCAATTTGGCACGCCATCAATTGGCAGTAGAGGGAATTACAAAGAGGAAATAAAAAACAGCTAGCTTGCCCCCAACATGCTAATGTAAGAATGCCGTTGTAATGAATGTGATTTGATGGCAGCAATACTCAGAACAAGTTTGGAGATGATATGTCTTTACTTTGACGTCACAAATCAGGGAAATTTCGGACCAAGTCTTTACTGAGGCTCAAAGGGAATAGGATTTACTAACTCCAGGTATGTAACAAGGCAGTATATGGCACTATATGGTCCCAGCCATGCACATTAAATCAAAGGCTTGGTTTTGTCCACCTGTTGACAGTCCAAAGCTTGATGTTTTTCTCTTAGACCCAGACAATAATCCTGGTGCAGACCCCGGGCTACAGCGGTCTCAGACACTTAATCTCAAAAGGAAACGCTCCTAAACTGCTCCCTGCCCGTATACCGGATGGTTAAAGTCATATTTTACCAAAGGTAAAAAAAAAAGAAGAGTGACCTAGACGCAGCATAAAGCTTCAAACCAGCTGTCCACTGGACCACGCCTTATGTATGGATGAAATGACAGGCTCCACATCTGTGCACTATATGTACAGAAATATCCCCAGGGACATGTGCACATAGCTGTACATGAGCCAAGTGGGGTTAGGAGTTGTCAATCCACTCCAATATCTAAATGAACTGTAACATGCAGTTTGAGGAGCAGATGGCTGGACGCTGCAATACATGGTTCACTCCTTGTGCCCTGTCATACGCGCTGGTGCAAAAGGGCTTGTCTTTCTTTGCCAAAGGTGTCTCATTTCAATCTATCATGGACGCACAAACACATTCAGGCAAGGTGGAGGAAGTGTCTGACCCAAGAAGACGTCAAAATCTATAGCCAGTATAAAATTGACACCAATTTATTAAAAGCCTTTTACGGACATCTTGATTCACTCCGGGGATTTTAATTCATGCAAGTTGTTGTACAAGAGGGCAAAGTTAAGGTCATTATTATCTATTTCCTGGAATGTTCTACAGTAAGGCTTTGAACTTATATGTCTATTTCCATGGAGACAAGCAGGTCAGTGATCCTCAGGGCCACGTTATAAGTCAAATCTGTGAAGAGGAGGGCATACTGAACTTTTGAGCAATAAAACCACCTGTAATTGAGTAAATGCAGAATAGATAGTTGCGGTGGGAGAAGACGCAATCCTCACGAGACCAGACGTGAGATTGGGTCCACAAGAACGAGATTTTGATATGCATCACAGCTGATTACAACAATGCACTCAATATCCAATACATCTATTGCACTTTATATGATTTGAATGATTTGACTAAAACTGTCTCCATGTCACTCCGTCTTTGATCTCGCTCGAGTTCTCGTCCCAGTTTAAAACATTTAAGATAATGCTGAAACATGCCAGGCTAAGCACTGGTTGATAAGCTTTACCTAAACAGTAATAACAAAAATGTAACAGAAAATACTAAAATTGCGACTTTGTTTCAATCCATAGACAAGCCGTCCTCTCCCTTCAAAACAAAAGTACTGAGAAGCTTTGTGCTGAGCTGAACCCTGGAGATAGCTGTGGTTAGATTCCTGCGGCAGTGGTTTTGTGGCTAACACATTAGTGAGCTGTGAAAGTTAAACGTCACTCTGTTTTCAAATGAGTGAGAAACATATGGAATATCCTTTACGTACAGAGAAGTCCTGTCTGGGCATGTAAATAACTAGTGTACCTTATCTAAAACATTCAAGTTCACCTCGTTTTTTGCATGGTTAAATCCGTTAATCCCACACATCTGTTTTTACTGATGCAATTATGATACTGTTAAAGCTTGGTTTCCTGTTTGTCTGAGTATGTTTTTTCAGCCTCCGTGGTTTTGACACCTGTTACAATAAAACTATATGCAATTATCATCTTTTTGCAGCGAAGACAGGCTAACCACTTTTAGCCTGCAGCTGTTGTTAATCTTCTCAACTAAATATGGAAAATAATTGTCTAATTTCCCCTGAATTATTCAGGTGAAAATTGAGAGCCCAGTCTTTCTACGGTGTGTTTCTGTGTTGCTGTGGGTAAATGTCTGTCTCAGCTTAAATACCGTATTTTCCGCACTATAAGGCGCACTTAAAAACCTTTATTTTTCTCAAAAAATGACAGTGCGCCTTATAACCCAGAGCGCTTTATATATGGATTAATTCTGGTTGTGCTTACTGACCTCGAACCGATTGTATGTGGTACACAGCGCTCAAAAATCCATCAAAATGTTTTATTACGACTTTGGTAAACTACAAAGCCACACCGCTTGCAGCATGACGGTTACCATAGCCAGAAGCGTCGCAGAGTGATACTGTGCTTCACCGTAACATTACAGTGTGTGTATAAGGAATTTGACGGATTTGTGGACGAGGAATAAACTGAAAAAGTGAGTGTATTGGGTTTTATTTTACGTGTTATAGTGTTAACTATACAATTTAGAGTTACTGTGAGCGTATCAGACTGTGTTTTTTACGTGTTGTACCTGAGCCATTTTGAGTTACTGTGAATATGCTAACGTTTGATTTAGCGTATCAGGCTGTGTCAGAATGCGTTTCCATTGAACAAGGTTGGGACCGTTTTGTTTAGCTTAATGCGCCTTATAGTCATTATAACCATTCATTGACAGTGCGCTTTATAATCCAGTGCGCCTTATAGTGCAGAAAATACGGTACTGTGAAAGTTTGGCATTTAATGTCGGCGCATAACCCAAAGTAACCCTAAGCTAACGCCACACCCTCCAGGCTAAATCAGGCTGGACTTAAATAAAAAAACGTGCACTAAAGCTGACCACAACAATTCAAGCAATATGGCAGTGGTTTTATGCATCCATGAAGATGTTATTTGAGTGCAGCCAAGACAACTGCACAACAGGAGAAAGTCCTGATTAGGCCTATTCTTGATCTATTAGAGATTAAACTATTATTATTTGTTGTTTCTTATTATAAGTCTGGTACCTAAACCTGTTCTGAGCCCTGAAATGGAGTTTGAAATGCTTGTATTGTGACAGCACAGTTTTTCTCAGTTGCTTTGGCCCATTACTCACATTATAACTGAATTATTCAAAGCTTTAAATGCATTCTTCAAAATAATTCAGAACAAGTATAACTACAGATTCCCTTTACAAAATCAAATAAATTGCTCAAAATCCTTGGCCTTCTCTAAATTAAGAATTTTCCTCATTGAATGTCAGTCCCTGCTTCACTGTGTTTTTTATTGTGCAAAGACCAACTATATGAAGCTTGTGTTGGAGGATACGTAATTGTTTACTATATCATTTAATGACACCATTTGACTTTTTATTTCTTCTGTATCAGATGAACAGAGAAAATTACTCATCTTTGAAGACGTTCTACAATTCGTAACAGAAACACAAACAGATTTCAACTAGATGTGTTATTACAGATTCTGTTGATGCACATAATGCACATGGAACATGCAGTTGTACTGCTCTAGCTTTATTCTGTCAAAAAGTGGGAAAAGGCTTTAAGAGTGAAGAGTGAAACTTTTTCATTATTTGCCCGAATTCAAATGTATTTTATGATATTGGCTCTATTGCATTTCATGACCACAATTCTCTGTCACGCAAACATAAAAAAAATTAAAAAATCCAAAATTTTCCCCCATGTTTTGTTACCTTGCATAAAGGTAAAGGTTCTTAACTGTAATGGTAATAAGCAATCTTCCTTGCGGGCAAATTTGTTTTCTGCTTTTGACCAATCTTTCAATCAAACAGTCAGCACCCAACATCCCTTCTCCAGACCCTGATCAGGCCCACCTCGCTGTAGGATAAACCCAGGGTTTACAGAAATTTGACCCCCATATTAGAATTTATAATGTTCCGGCAACTGTTGTGGTTTGATTCCCAACTCATGACACCAGTCCAAAAGTGTTCCAGTAACTACAGATTCACAAATTAAGCTCTGGATAAGACCACTGCAAATGTTTGTCAATTGGCATCTGCTCTACAACTCTAGACCAATGAGGTAGAGGATTAGCCCAATGTGCATGTTTAAATTTGCTTGGAAGAACCACATCTTCCTGTACTTAACCTGCCCAGACACAAGAAAAACATGCAAACCCCACCTGAAGTGTCCTTTTTACAGGAATCAAACCAAGGATTATTTTTGCCAATGTCTCTACCACACCACATCATAAACCTGCTATGTAAACTGACACGCTTCAGACAGACCTCTAAATGCAAACACAGCGACAAAGAAACAAAGCCTGAATCTACTAGTGTTGTTGGGGTGAAGACATTCCAAAATTGAGACAGGGGCCACCGTCTGTCCAACCTCCTCTGCTCCACGTCTACCAAATTAAACATAGAAACAGAGAAATGCAAAGGATGGAATGTGTCTGTCCCGTCCAAAATGTCTCGAGACAAAATGAAGGAGGAGCAGTGGCCAGACAGGAGCATGTCCACTACTATTTGTTTAAACGGATTAAAGCCTGGGGATGTTTCGAGGAAGTAATGTTTTTCTATAGGGTTAGTTTAAGTGGATTTGGGCATAGTTGGTCCAAACCACAAGCCTAAATGTAGCTAAGAAAAGTTGCTTTTGGACTTGAGATAATGCCCTTAAGTGACCAGAATAAAATGTTAAACAATGTCTACTATGTTTGTCAGTCAAGCTTTGTGCCCGGCGGTAGTTTATGGCTCTAGTTTAATCCTTCCACAAACACACTTTACCACAATAATTAAGTAATGGAAATCTACAATCGCAACAATGTTAATGCAATGCAATGTCACCATTGAGAAAGTAGTTTAAGAAGTATTACTTAATTTTTCTTCTTATTGGAAAGAATTAAATACGACTGCGATGATAATTAATAACAATAATAATAATAATAATAATAATAATAATAATAATAATCGTGACTATTAAATAATCATAGTCAGATTTTGATCATTGTAATCTGGAATATACAAACACTTAAAAGAAGAAGGTTTATAACAAAGACAGTATTATTAAATCCATCCATCAAAACAGAAAATAATAAACCATTTCTAAATAACTGAGTTTGTTGAGTTAATAGTAAATACTTACTGGATAACACCTAATAGGAAGCAAACGTATAGACAAAAGCACATAAGAAAATGTCTTCTTCTAAACTGATTCTATGTGTAGCCCTCGTCTATAGCAGTGAGTGACTTTGAAGTGTTTAATCTCCTTTTCCTCTGAATGCTCTGTAGAGGCGCAGGTACAGTATCCTCAGCGCTCTGTGCCCAAACAAGGCCATCAGAGCAGTGTCCCGCACATTTCAGACATTCTCCAGATTCCCCTGGAAAAACCTGGGGCTGAGGTGAAGTCTTGGTTTTAGGGCTGTTGACACACAAACCCCCAGCCTCCTCATAACAGGAAACAGCGAAGGTCCTGTCTGCTGTATGTCGGTAACACAAGCACATGTAACACATGTAACACATGTAACACATGTAACACATGTAACAGACGTGTAACACGTGCAACACATGTAACACACGCAGCGCACGCAACATGTGTAACACGCACATCACATGTAACACGTGTAACACATGTAACACACGTAACATACGTGATATGTGTAACATGTGCGATACATGTAATACCTGTACTGCAGTGTCATCTTGTACATGAAGCAATGTAATGTAATGTAAGGTAATTGACTGACGAGTTAACTTCAGGAAGGACTACACCCAGGCCACGCATGATATACCAAGGCATTTCTGCACTTGGACAAGATCAGTTACTAATAATTCAATTATTAACGCTTGATGCATATTTAACATGTAAAATGAATACGATTAATAGAATGGATGGAAAACATACAGAGTCTTGCAAACCAAGACCTCCAAATATAACAGAGGCTTGGTGAATGTCAAATGTTGAATGAGGCCCTGATCAGGTTTTCTACACCCAACTAGTGTTGTTCCTAAAAACTAAACTACTAGGAAACTAAGGACATTAAAGGTGCCCTAAGTAACTTTTCTGGAAGGAGGGAGAAACACTTGATACTGATTTTGATAATGATAATGATTGTGTTGTATTTTCTATAATAGTATCATGTTCTGCTATGAATCAAGACCATTCTAAAATTATTCAGGAAATGTCAGAAATTGCTCTATTAGGTATTTTTTTAAGTATTGATACTTACTCAAATTAATATCTCATTTTGTTTAGAGCGGACATGCAGTAAATTGTCAGACCCGGAATTCAAACTCACAACACACAACACTGCGGCCGGCTGCACATGGAGCCTAGCATGTGTGCTGCCGCCTTAACCACTCGACCACCATGCGGCCCTTGATAGGTGGTTAGACGTTCAACATTTGCTTGATCTTTTTCTCATCCCTCAGAAAGTCTCCTGTCAATGACCTCACTTCCTGTTCCCGAGCCGCTGCTGTTTGTTGTTACAGCTCCACAAAAGGGCTATGAGTCATCCCAGAGGCCTCCCCTTGCGGCGTTATGCAAGCCCTCATGCTACTTCCTGTTTACCTCATCATATGACATCATCCCATCCCATAGCAGCTAATGACATACTAATGATGGGGTTTGTTTGTTTGTTTGTTTGTGTATGCTTTGGGTTGAAGTGGTGGGACCCTGCACTGACCTCCTACGGCCTCGCAGCGGGACGTTATCTCCCACAGGACCAGGGCCATGGAGTAAATATCCGTCTGTTTGAACGACTCCATGTTCTCCAGGTTGAGACGCGCCTCCAGAACTTCAGGGGCCATGTACCTCGCTGTGCCCACCTGCAAGAGAGACAACACAAAGAGGGTTAGTTATGGTTTGCATATAGATTAGGGATATGTTTGTTTTATGCTGCGGATGCAAACATTTTTCCACGTAATACAAGAATCTTTTCAAATCTTTTTTATATTGATTTATTATTGTGAATAGGCACTTTACAGTATTTTTCTTTTTCTAATTTATTACATTTATGTGCATTTCTTGTTTTTTAGTCAATGTTGTCAATGTTTTTTTATTCTAGAATTATTTTGCATCTATTTCTGATCAATGGACAACTGCTGTACAAAATGCTGATTATTATAAATAATAATTCCTTTTTTCAGTAGCACCATTGTCCACTTGTTGAATAAATATGTCTTATAGGGGCTTCATTTCATCACAGACCCAAACCCCTTAAATTAAAATATCTCTGGCACAAACTTGGAACATGTGGGACCTTCTGTCGTTTCACTGTCCTGCTGACTGTCTGGATTGGGCATAAATCATGTGTTGTGATACAATATACTGAACCACAGGCTGGCTTTGAAGTCCTTCAGCTGTTTGACAAGGATTTACATTACACACATCAAACACTACACCAACGCTGGGTTTATCATGGAATATGATGCTCAGGTTTACTCTTGAATAGCTACCACACATGTTGCCTGGATTTCACTATTTAAAACAAAAATAAAAAGCTATATGTGAATGATTATAGACATAAAAACACGAGTAGATTAATAATGATCAATTTTACTAACTGAATTTGTTGATCAGATGCCTTATTGCCTTTGACACATGGCAGGACACAAATTATTTTAATCCACATGGCCAACATAACACAGGGTATGAATTATTCTTTTTACATTTTTTGAAACTTCAATTTTGTCCCTTACAACAAAGTCTATTTTTCTTGCCACCTTAACAGTTTACTGCCCACAGTAGGAAAAATGTGATGCATAAATTCTCACCTTCACTGCTTTAATGAGACTAGATTATGCTTGTGAGCTACTTCCTTGTAAATGTGTGGGTTACAAAAGCTTCTTTGCAATGTATTTTTAATGCATAGCGACCGCACAAACACATTATAATTTCAAAGGGCATCGCGGGGATTTCCAGCTCAATTCTAGTTTCACACATGGCAGATTTAACTCGGTGTGATGATGACTATGTCGTGTTTCTCTTAAAAGCAACAGAGGGAAAGTGTATGTAAGTGCGGTTAAATGTAACAGCGTGTGTAGAAGTCAATCAACAACACTCAAGATATTTTGTGTTCATCAGTAACTGCATGTCCTATGAGCTAACAGAATGACACAACATTTTGGAAACATGGCTTTTGTTCATC
Source organism: Chaenogobius annularis (assembly GCA_015082035.1). Classification (NCBI taxonomy): domain Eukaryota; kingdom Metazoa; phylum Chordata; class Actinopteri; order Gobiiformes; family Gobiidae; genus Chaenogobius; species Chaenogobius annularis. Next base: position 4,142,179 of record BJKM01000003.1, on the reverse strand, counting down.
ATAAAACACCTTGAAATAAGAATATGCTGGCACAAAAGCATGTCATTCTATTGTATTTAAATAGCACTGACGGATCACTCGTGTTCTGACAGTGAGGGCTTCATACACAGTGCCTTAAGGCTGGTGCATGTCACAACAAAGTCCTTACCTCTTTATCTCCACTCTGCTGTCTGTTTATGTCAGGTCTGTGTCAGCAAACAAGGTTTATCCCATCAAAACACTCTCGGGAAACACGCCAGGAACAAGGCAAAATAAATATGAGAGCTCTTATTTCACTCCAAAAAGCAACTGAAAGCCACGTAATTCAAGGTTTGGGTTGCATGTTCTTCAGATGTTAACAGAGGACGCCCATTCAAAACTTGTAAATGTCCCAGAGCTGACAATATCAGGTGTAATATATGTGTCAAACTTGAGTCTTGTGGCAAACTAGTAAATTGTCTGGCCCGAAGATTTTCCCTTTACTTTTCGTTTCTAGTTTTGCTCAATGTGGGTGTATTTTTCACCATTGCTTAGATTAGAATTACATACAGCTCAGATGGTTTCACAGAAGTAAAATATATTCTCTAAACACACATGTAGTACTTAATAAACTCTGCTGTGTGTTATTGTAATGTGCTTGTGCTGACCTGTCCACTGTTGGCGAGGTCGTCCACCGACAAACAGCTGTCCAGTCTCAGAGCCAGGCCGAAGTCGCACAGACAACACGACAGGTCGTTCTTCACCAGGATGTTGGAGCTCTTCAGGTCCCGGTGCACAATTGGTACCTGTGTGCGCAGTAAAAAAATGCTAAATACAGATGTGGACTTGCACAAGACACAAGACAGAGCCACAACTGCATTACTCGTCGAAAATGTCAAATTATTGTATCGTAGTTGTTTATTTTAGCCATTATTCCTCTATTCCTCTTCTTAAGGCTGGGGTACACAACTTTATTCTTGTAAATGAGCCAATAGCTTTCTTCCACTGTAGATCATACTGAAGTCGTTTTTTTTACTAAATCAGACCATTGCGTGCCATGTGGATTTAATTATTGAGTTTTTTGTTGACAGCAAACTCAGAAAAAAGAGCCGAATGGTGAGTGCGTATTGACTGTGCAATGGCAGTCTGCCCCTGCTTCACTTTGCCGTCTGAAAAAAGCGGTGCCAAATCTGTGCAAACAGACGAAATGTCATGCAAGTGAATACTAGCAATGGGCAAAAGAGTTCAAATGTAATAAGGCATTTTATGTGTACAAATTGCCAAAATTCCACATCCAAATCTGAAAAAATGTATGTTTGAATGTTTTGCTTCACTTTGATGACATTACATACAAAATATATACAGAGGGGATTTTGGTTATCTTATTTAGTTTTGTAGTAAACTAGATTTGACTGAAAATTGGTGCAAAAATTCAAAATTAGCCTAATACATATTTTTTTTAACTCAAACTTGAAGTAGATATCAACATATTCTTCTGCACAATTCATTAAAATCCTGTTCAGTACAAGATTGGTGTGAGTAGGTGCTATTTTAAGGGTGAGTTTTGCCCGTAGTGTCTTTCTAGATACTTTCTCCTTAAAAAGCAGATAATGCAGCGTTCAGTTTTATTAACTTATTTAAGAAGCCAAACCTTGGGCCGTCCACAGGGCAGGTGGTCACTGTGGAGGTGGGCCACTCCTCGGGCTAAAGAGCTGCCCAAAACCTGCAGGTCCTCCCAGCTGATCACATGACGTGTCAGATACTCCTAATGGCCAGGGGAGATAAGATCACATTAAACCAACAGAATAACAGAGCATACTGGAAACATGCTGTGTGATTCTTACCTGGAGATTCCCTCTGGGGTGAAAGGCGGTGATGAGCCAGTACTGCCGCTCGACCTTCCTCTCCTCGGCTGTGAGAAAGTGCAGGACGTTTTCGTGTCTGAGGTCCGTGTCTGAGAAAATATCCTTCTCATTTTTCCAGGAGGCGTATTCCTCGTACGGGAAGATCTTCACGGCGACTGTCTCAAACTGATCGGACGTGCTCTGCTTCAGTTTGGCCTTGTAGACCTGAGCGAAACGACCCTTTCCCACCTACAGGACACGGTTAGACAGAGTTAGACATGGACTCTCCAGATGACAACAGGGGCTTTGTACACTAATATGTTTTCCATTTATGACAGAAGTGTAATCTTTTTTGTGTGTCTTTTCTTGTGTAAAGATCTGGCTAAATCAACATACAGCTCAGGATCTAATGCCAAAAAGTAACTGTTATTGACAAGATACAGTTGTCGCAGCCATGCAAAATGTCCATAAAGGTACATTAGCAAAAAAACTTATCAAAGATATATTGTTATTAAAAAAAATAAGCATTTGGGTAAGGACTAGAAAACACTTCTATCATTGTATAGTGTGACTATTTGTAAAATATCCACTGGGTTAACATTGAGCAAACAAATTGACTTTGAATAAATATCAAACATTTTGTTTGTAAAGTTACATCGTTGTGAGGAAGTTACTGGTGAGTGTAGGGGGCTTGCAAAACTTGTAAAGAAGCTGAATTGTTATGTGGACATAAAAATAAAGACATCTTTGGAAACAATGCAGTCTGTGTTGTTACGGCCAGCAGGTTTTCATTGCTGCTTGGCAGTGAATTTAGCAAATACAATGCATCACACTCCCACACTGAGCAAATGTGTCACAGGGAAGGGCAATTTACATATTATGTGCACCTAGATTAAGAACATTTCTAAACAATATAGTCATCATATCATCAAGTGCACAGTTCCCAAAAGTAGTTGGAGCAGATTCAGCTCTATGGGCAAGGCTCAGTATTATGTGGTTGTTAGATGAAAATGTATTTTGTAACATATTCTGTTACATGGTCCAATAAAAGTGCAGTATTCTGAATATTTCTTTATCTGTCACGAGTAAAAAACATAACATAGGATTGAAACAACTTTATGATTGTTACGCATTTATTTATCACTAATTTGAGAGGGCATTGAATGATCTTGCGAGATGTGTATACATTTGGATTGTACAAAAATGTTTAGATGCTGGTGAGTTGCACCACACGAGAAGCTGTAGTTCCAAACGTGCCTTGTGTCGTATTGTGCGAATTGTGTCCCACCTTTACTAAATTGTGTGATTGAATATGCAATATGTATTTCTTTGATTTTAGGAAAGTAACTGTATTCTGAATCCCAAATAAAAGAGTAAATGTACAGGAATTTAGTTACTCACAATTAGTATTCTCAATCCTCTTAGTTTTTGTATTTTCGGTATATGAATAGTATATTTAGCAGTAGTACATTTACCAGCAGATCCAGCTCTATGGGCAAAGGCTCTGTGTTGTGGTTGAGGTTGTTGGCGTGAGTGGAGCTGCTGTCTGAGCCGTTGTCCATCATGATAGCACAGCTCTCACTGCAGTCCAGCCCCCCCACCTTCCTCTTCTTCACCCCGCTGTCCCAGTCTGGGCTCAGTCGCTGCCGGGACACTTTGTACCAGTAAAACATGCCCAGCACCACCAGTCCCACCAGGAGCAGGGGCAGCAGACTGACCAGGATCACAGACAGATACTGGTCATCCTCGGTCGGGTCAACAACTGCAAAGAGAGAGAGAAAGGCCCCCATTATTGTATCTGTCTTGTATTGAAGCTTATACCTGTCCGTTCAAGTATTGTTTTGAAGTAAAAACATAAACACTTTTTAAAAATTTGCCACAGTAAGTACATAGTTACAAAAAGTGTAGGGGTTTTGTTGCTAGTGATACTATTTCTACTTGTGCTATTCTTCTTAACCGCCTCTACTGGTTGGTGCTACTAATCTTATTTCTACCAAAACCCTACTCTACTACTACTTTTGCTACACTGCCATGCAACAACAACAACAACAACAAAAACAACAACAACAACAACAACAACTTAATTCTGACTAGAACTTATGAGGCTCACTGCACTCCTATTTTTCTAACTGTTTATATAATTACTACCAGGGAAATAGACAAGGGGTACAAACCAGTCTGTTGCTCCAGGTCCCAAGGTCTTACTGGCCCAGATTTGGACCTGTTCCTATTAGAGGGGGGCCCATGTGAGGCTTCTTTGCCTTGGGCCCCAACATTTCTGTCAAACTGCCATTACTAACCATAACAGTAGCTGGTACTTCTTTTGCTCCACCTACTTCTACTGAATCCGCCAGTTCAGCTATTACTTCTACTAATGCTTTTGCGTAACACTACTGCTAAAAAACCTGGACATATTGACCTCTTTCAAAGCATCAATACTGTATAGTCAAATGCATTGAAGTCATAAGTAGTAGTTTGCGTCTACACTCGTAAATTCCCCACATTTATGCGATTAGAAAGTGCTTGTGGTTTGACATTAAATCAGACTTTGATCTCTCACTTGAAAGATAGATCTTAATTTACTGATGACTGTGGTTTACCCTGCAAACATGAGGTAGGATTGTTTGGTGGCAGGGCATCTGAACCAAGACCACGGATAAGTTCAAACACATTCAGACACATTCTAACACATCTCTCCTAAGAAAAGGGCAGACAACATACACATGACTGGTATATCATTCACTTTCTGCATAATACAGTGGAACAGGCCAGATGGAATAAATGGTTTAATCCAAAATTGATTTTAAGTTTTATTGAAAAGGCTGTTAGATGTTGATGTCACATTTACGAGGCAATTTTTCTCAGTAAGTTATGTTCTATATGTCTTTTATATGTGTTATGCACTAAACTTGCAATGAAACAAATCAAAACATGGTCAGATTAACATGATCACTTTAGGGCTTGTAGTCAGTGCTCGAGTTTCTAAAAAGTTACAATTTTGTGTGTGTTAAATGGCACTGATTGTATTGTCATGTTATATAACCTTAAAATTCCAAATATTAAAAGCTATATTTCATGTTTTGAAAAAAAAAAATTGAATTGAAGGTGCACAATGTAGTACTTCGCCAAGAATGTTACACAGTATGGCATTAAACTTGTATCTCCATGAAGACAACAGACAACATGATGACGCCACCAGCTCAAGTTACAGGTCTGATCTGTGGCGAGGCGAGCCACAAAAAGGTATGCATGTTTTTCAAGGTGTTTTTTAGCAATAAAAAGAAAAGCTTTAAAATAGTTTAATACTATATTGTGGAATAATCAAGGCAAAGCACTAACATCTCCATGGAGACAAGCAGATGGAGGACACCCCACCAGAAAAGTTACTTAGTGCACCTTTAATAGTATTTTTACCACTTCTACAACACCATAGTACATATGGCACAAGAAGCAACTGACCCAGATCAGTATGAGGTCCAAAGATAACTATTATGAAGGGCTCGAATGAATGAATAATTTGTCTGGATTACACCCACAAGTGTCTCATTTTATCACAAAAAGTAACAGTAATTCAAAAGTCAAATTCATTTTTACTACCGTTCTTTTACAGAAAAGAGAGTCTGTGTTTCATTTAGTTTTGTCTGGTCCAGGGCACATAAAACTGTCTGAATCCACGCCCCTCCGGTCTGACCCAGCTTTCGGCCCACACGTCACTTCGCTCACTCCAAAACACAGTCTGGAGTCTGAACTGGAACCTGCTCTACAGTCCAGTGCAACGGCTGATGGGCCACTTCTGTGAGTCTCGTCCTTCAAAACCTCTGCAATTTCCTCCTGCAGCCACCATCCAACACAAGCAGCGTCCATTACAAAAAATAATCATTCTTCAAAGTCTGTGAAAACACACTTCTCCCCGCGCTCGTAAATCTAGATCTCTGAGCCATAACAATGTTCTTTTAAAAGTACAGACTGTTTTGGGGTTTGCTGAAGTGGAAGAAGTACTTGGAGTAGGTGCTCAAAGTTCTGTTTCTTCATAATTGTCATAGTCATACACAGTCGCAAATATATTAATTAATGTAATAGTTTTATAGATTCTGTCGGAAAATCTTTACTACTACTACTACAAGTACTACAACAACATCTTGACTTCTTTCCTTATTAATACTGCTGTGGATGAGAGAATGATTCATCAACTGTAATCACTATACATACAATTACTACCAACGGGAACAAGCGGTAGAAAATGAATGAATGAATGAATGAACTTCAATTTATACTACTATTGAAAATGTTAAGCCCGCTATAAATGCATCAAATACTATAATCTAATACCACTCATACTCAGCTATTGCAGCTATGTATTTTAATTCTACTACGTCTTAATAAGAAGTCAAAAAGGACTACTTATATTACTACTTATTACTACTACAGATACTACTACTGCTATGGCAACTATAAATACTTTAAAATCTAAAAGGACACATATTTGCCTTTAAACCTTTAAACTCTTGAGCACCTTTATTGTGACATCTTATGTTTTAGAACTTAAAATAACCATATATGACTTTTTACCTGTGAGGTGTTCCCTCATCAGGATTGGTGTTCGCACTCCATCTACTGGCAGCAGAGGTAATTACCATGAAAAGGAAAAACAAAGCTAGTTTCCCCCGACATGCAAATACAAGCACGCAGTTATAATGAACACGATTTGATGGCAGAACGAGTCTGGAGAGGATTTATGGACGAGGAATTTTGAAACTGAGTGTTTCGTGAGGCTCAGAGCAAAAGTGAATGAAGCTAAATACAACTCAGGGTGTGTTTTTAATGAGGGCACAACATTATGAACATGAATGGTTAAAATCTCAATAAAGACAATTTTATGTAAAATTATGTGTCATTTAATAATACACAATTACCAACTTACTTTAGTACAAATATAATATGATATGAATGTAAAGTTTATGATACAACCACTTGGAGATTGCTACTACAAGTGCTTCTGCTCCTTTACCTACAAGAAATTCATCAACTATGACTGTGGGAGCATTCACGCTTGTCCTAGTTGAGCGCTGGTTTGAGCCTGAATTTAGTCTTGGCTTAATCTCAATGTTAATGTGGTCTATGTGCAAGTGTGAACAGACTCAAGATTTGGTACAGTGTTGTCCAAAATACTTAATTCATTAAGTTAAATAATCTGTCTTTTCCACTGCTTAGTTAGGTGTTGAGGGCTGTCTAAATGCCTAATGCTCAGTGCCAGTGTTGAGTCGCCCTCAGTGTGTCACTGAGCTGCAGCATTAGACACGGTCTGTGATTGCAGTGCCAGACGAACCGACGGCGGCCAACATGAGAAATCCAGAGGCGGGAAGAAAACAGGCAAAGTCTTGTGCTTCTCCAATGGGCAGAGTTTCAAAGACTGTCTCATATGTGACTCTGGGGGAACTGTACAACCTCCTGCTATAGGACAGCGCCAACAAGGCCGGACCAAGCACTGACCATTAGACTGGAGGCTTGTAATAAAAATCTCACTGTGGATTTAAAGAGGAGTGAAGAAGCTTGTGAGTGATTTTATGCATGCCAAGGTACAGAACTAAAGGGAAAAAAAACAGACAACGCTTTTTGAATTAAGTTGTAAATTTAGAAATGAGGGTCGAATAGTAATAATTGAAAAAGTTAATAGGCACTTAGAAATTATCATGTTTATATAATGGCTGAAAAAGGAGTCTTTCTATTTCTGTGAGATTTACTTTTTTATTTCACAAATTTCACTTGAAGTCAATAAAAACATACACTATGTCTTGTGTTCTCAAAATGGCTATTTGGAATATTGGATCAGTATCGGAAGATAGGGAATCCAAACCCGATCCATTCAACTTTCCAGCATTGTCACAGTTATTGATACTGGTTTCGGTATCGGTGCATCCCTAATCAAAATTGGGACTTAACTAGGACTAAACCTGGAACTTGACTTGGAAAAGACCAGGACTAAACCAGGAGAAGAACAGGACTAAATCACGACAAAAACAGGACAAGAACAGGACCAAAACCAGGACTAAACTGGACTCAAACCAGGAAGCAATGGCCATTCAATCTGTGGTTCCCTTTTTATTGTGATTAATATAGTAGCAAGTACTTCACTTTGATACTTTGCATTAAGGAAGGCAGCCGTGGGCAGTGCGTGCGGCTGGGGAAGAATGTCTCAGACACTCGGACTTCAGCACAGGATCTCCACAGGGCTGTGTACTTTCTCCTCTGCTCTTCTCCCTGTACCCAAACTGCTGCACCTCCAGCCACGACTCCGTAAAATTGATCAAGTTTGCGGACGACACCACCCTCATCGGGCTCCTCTCAGACGGGGATGAGTCTGTCTACAGGAGGGAGGTGGACCGGCTGGTGTCCTGGTGCAGCGGTAACAACCTGGAGTTCAATGCCCAGAAAAGACAGTGGAGATGGTCGTGGACTTCAGGAAAGTCACAGCCCCCCAGCCCCCCAGCCCCCAGCCCCCCAGCCCCCCCTCATCATGACAGAACTCCCCCATCACCACCGTGGACTCCTTCCGCTTCCTTGGCACCACCATCACCCAGGACCTCAAGTGGGAGAGTACCATCAGCCCCCTCATCCAGAAGGCCCAGCAGAGGATGTACTTCCTGCAGCAGCTGAGGAAAGCCAAGCTGCCAGTGCAGATGATGGTGCAGTTTTAACACTGCCATCGCAATTGAGTCCATCCTCACCTCCTCCATCACCGTGTGGCACGCTGGAGCCACAGCCAGGGACAAACAGAGACTACAGCGCATTGTGCGTTCTGCTGAGAAGGTGATCGGCTGCAGACTTCAATCTCTTCAGGACCTGTACGTCTCTCCAGGGCTCTGGGACGAGCAGGTCGGATCACTGCTGACCCTTCTCACCCTGGACATGGACTATCACTCTCTGCACTCACAGCTGTAAATTTAACTGTAAATTCTTGTGTACATAGTAAGCCTATTTTTATTTTATACTATAGTAATCTTAATGCATGCCCTTTTGATTTCATATATGTTGTTTTTATTATTGCTCAGTGTTTTATGTTGCACCTTAATGGCAAAAAAGTTCCTATGTATGTGAATTTTGTTCATTGACAATGGCAATAAACCTTTTCTGATTCTGATTCTGAAGGAAGAGGTGAAGAACGTTTGTTTTTGTGGTTTTGGGTTGTTGATGATGACGTAAAAGTGCTTACGGCAGAACAGAACAGACATCTTTTTTATGTAAATTAAACTCCAAACTTTGCATGTTTAGACACTCAAAACACATAAAACCTAAAAGATGACTTGCCCCAATTGTTTTGCCCTTTAATCTAGCCATTACGGTACTCCATTATAATGTGTTGTGATAATGTATGATCTACAAAGGCAACACAACTTCAAGTCTCTCTTAAAACATCTCCAGCTTGTGGTTGTGTGTGATTTCTAGTGTTTTTTTGGAATCGCTTTGGGCCTAAAGTGTGTATGCCATGAATCAAACTCGGTGCAGACAGGCCCGTATTTAGCCTGTAGACGGTTGGAGCGGTCTGGTACAGAGGCTGCAGACTCCAGCGCCCCAGTCTGTACAAGTGCGGCTGATTTAGTGCTTTTTGATTGCGCTGAGGTTACTGAGGTTTTCTTTTTATTTCTCCGACTGTCTTACAACCTTGATTACAGACAGTGAGTGCAGAGCTGCAGCCAATCAGACACGGCCAAGACAAACTTTTAATAATGCACGAGTAAAAGTATTTTAAAAAACTTTGAACACACCTGATAGGCCTGTCACAATAATTACTATATCGACTTGTCGCTCAACAATTTATAGCTGATGCAATATATTTTGGGGCTCAATATTCATCATATGTAGATTTTTTTTATTACAATAAGATTTGAGCTGTTGAACGTTGAGTACTAAAACATTTTTAATTTGGCTTTTTTGAACATTATACATTTGTATCTATATTATCATATATTTGAAAATGGACAACATATATTGATGAACATTATACATGTAAATATTAAAGCCAACATGCAAAATCGACCTTTTTAACCATGTTAAAATTGTTCACTCATCAAATACATACCTACAGTTGTATTTAGCGTCATTAGCTACTTTGATGAATCTTGTTTAGAAAGTTCTCTCCCCTCCGAGCCTCAAAAACACTCCATTCTGATTTTCCCCGATTATCGACAAACTTGATCATTTCTGTCGTCAAATCAGGATCATTGTCTGAGGAAAGCTAGGTTGAATTGTAACGATTATAATAGAATTCCTGGCTTCTTACTATTACCACAATCACTACTATCAACATTGCTCATTTCTCTTTATTCAAAACCCAAACACATTCTATTGCTATAACCACTACAATACTAGTCAACTACAAAATGTGTTTTGCCTACATTGAAAACATTCACAATCGCACATAACTTTCCACCAAACAAAATTCAAGATAAGGCCTACATGTGCAGACTTTTCCATATGGTTTGACACTTCATTGCGGCTAATGGAGCTTTGTAATTATCCACATTATTACAGTGGGTGTCTCTGGTTATTTAAACAGCACTGCTAACTGCCTGACTCACTGCCTGACTCCTCCGGCCTCGCACTAATTACTTGGATTCTCGCTGTGTTTGGGTAAATAAAGAAGTCGGCTGTTGGATGTTTTGGGGATGTTTAAGAGGAACTCCTCTACTTGGAAAAGGGCAAATCCAGACGTGAGATCATGTGAGAAGCAGGTGACTGTGGATATGGAGTGAAAAAGTAAACACATGCAAGAGACGGGTTACGTGCCACTTTGTCTATGTGATTACAATGTGGTTTTAATGATTAGTGATTAATTGAGCAAAGGCCAAGTTATACAATCTGGTTTAAGTTAATATTGGAGATTGAACAATATCAAAAGCCTGTCCAGCTGGAAACTTGAATGTAATATAGAGCTGGTTTTATTAATGGAACATTGCTTTAGCCTGAGTTTGCAGAACTTTTTAATTTGCCACCAATTTTATTGTGTTTGGATGAAATTTGAAATTATTCATAAAATATTCCTTTAACACTTCCAGCGTCACCCAAAGTTCACTACTTTATTGGACTGAACATGTTTGGGATGAAGTGTTTTACTGCAAAGCGTGACTCTCAATGGTCTTGTTGTAAAGGAACAAGTCTCGTTGTCGCCCAAATGTATTTCAAAATCAATTTCACCCGTGCATAAATTGTAAGAGGTTGCAGAAGAAAGCCAGTCATTTTATTTTGCATGTTGTAGCATATTATTATAGTAAATTGTACAGACCTTTTAAAAGTTTGTAAACAAAAACAATCTAAATTCTATAATGGAGGCAGAAGTGAAGTGGAACATAAGGTGATTTCAAAGGCAAAATTACCCTCAGAATGTAAGAATCATGGATTTTGCAAATGAAAACCACTCAGATACATGTGAGTGATCAGAAGACATTTACTTTTGTATTCTACATTATTTGTTTATTTAAAACAGATATTATTATTATTATTATTATTATTAATATTAATAAATAATAATAATAATATAATAATAATAATAATAATAATTATAATATTATTATATTATTATTATTATTATTATTATAATAATAATAATATATATAATATAATAATAATAATTTATTATTATTATTATTATTATTATTATTATTATTATCAACATGTTTGATGAAGACCAAAAAAAAAAATGTTTAGGTTTCACTGGACAAATACTTACAGAAATGTTGACTCAGAAGTCTTTCATTTTATCTACAGATATGTAACATACTTTACCTAAAATTATGGTTTTTGTGAAGCTCGAAGACATTTTGGGGGATTTATTAGAGATTCATGCTAAACTACTTGCGTCTGCCAATATCTAACAACAGGACACCATAACCTTAATGAAAATAGTTTATTGACAGATTTTTTAAATTTCAAACTATCCTTCAAAAGTATGCAGAGCGCCCATTTTCCTTCTGAAGCAGAACCCTTGATTTAAATCTTGCTCTCGTGTGGTCTTGATTATTACACTATATTATATCATCTATAATGAATGTATTTTGCAAACTCTGATGGTTGTAAATTTTCTGACATTTTCAAAATATTGCCCTGATTCTGGCCCAGATGTGCTCCACACCTGGATCTCACTAAAGTCTATGGAAAATGTCTGAGCCTCTGCCAAAAGGTGCAGGCTGATGTCATGTCTACGCAAAGATAGCTTTATGATAAAATCTATAAATAGAAGACTTTACTGATAAAAAAGATTTGTTTTAACTAGTACTTTTCCACAGACTATGATGGAATGCTAGTTACACATAAGAGTAACTCTTGGGGTTTAGAAATCAAGGAAAAAGTATGAAATAATAAAATGGAACAATTTATAAGCGTTGCTTGATATCAGAAGTCACATTTTGCCAGCCAGTGGAGGACCATCATGAATATTCTTATTTACTTAAAGGTGCAATATGTAACTTTCCTGATGAACAGCTGAACCACCAGAAACATTGCAGAGTACACCTTCAATGATGGTAGTATCATAAGAGTAATTTGCATTGTATAGTAATAATAGGGGTTTTTGCACTTTTACAGGTGCTTTTTCAATTTCCAGTCCCCATTTCATTCACACAGAAAACGAACTAGGAACAGTGGGATTTATTTGTGTTAACACATGTACATTTCCAACATAACCTTTATTGGGAAATATGTTTCAATCATTTTCTGACATAGACAAACTTTTTTGATCCACAAGAACAGAACTTGAAAAATGCTTTTTTTTTTTTTTTGGCCTATTAGCTTAAAAATAAAATATTAAATTAGTAAGTAGTTACTAAAAGGGCGAGAAATTAGGTTTTATTATTAATTTCATTGTTTGTTTGGGTTTTTGTGTATCACAGTTTTCTGGTGTAGGATGAAGGAACATGAATATTTAATATTTAAATGTTCTAATTTTTAAGCAAGATAGACCCATTTTCAACACAATTTGTATGTGCAAAAACGCCTAATTGTACAGTATGGTACTTGAACAATCAAAAAGCATTCATTAAAAACAGAAAGATGTATGCCCTCAAATGCCCGGTCAAAACAGTAGCTGTTCTCTCATCCATAAGTTTACTGCAGCAGCGCAACCTGACATTTAAGTTGTTTTTTTCATTGCACTTTTCTGTGTTGTTAAGCATAAATATAGCTTGTGTATATTTGGTCTCATTACAGTATCGCAGTCTCTTTATTTACTTGTTATGGAAACAGCGGGGACTTCAGCACACTTCATAAACAAGACTCATATCTCCGCTGTGTCCCTCTCCTCTTTCCATCACCTCCAACCACACAACCCATCGGCCTCCTTCTCTCATCGCAGTGTGAGGCAACTCTAGATGCCAAGCTATTTTAACGCTGTGGCCTGTACTCTTAGTGATGTTTAAAAGAACGTAGGTAATTGATAGAGTCATAAACACTGGTTTGTTCATGCGCATTGACGTGACTTTGGGAAGATTTTATCTATAGCATGCTTTAGGTGACAAGTTGACAACCATTTGGGGTATCTAAAGTGGGCTATGAGGTGCTATCCTAACTGCCAGTAAACAGCATTTATAGTTAAAAAGTATATTTAGTGTATCAACCCACGCAATTAGCAAATCACAATATTTGAAGTTCCATAATTTACTCCACAAACAACAAAATATACTTATATATAGTCTTATCCTGCTATTCGACATAAAAACTGCTAATCATATCATGTCGATGTGTACACACATGTTCTGAAGTACATAGTTTGTCAATTCAGTCTTTTTGTCAATTCTTCAAGTCATGTTTAAAATGTGAACTTTGAACAGAATCTCATTATTAAAACTTGTCGGAAAAATCCCATTTATATCATTTCTAAAAATATATATACTTCCCAAAACATGTTAGATTTAAAATTTGATCAGGCGCTCCTTTTTACCATGACGATAATTGTGGGTTATCAATACATTTTCTGTCAAGTCTTCCAAGATCAACTGCCAATCCACACGCTCTTGACTGTGACTAACTGATCAAATGACACTGACTCTTGGAATATTCACTATAATTGGAACAGCACATGAACTGTTTTCTTCCTCATTTAATCCCAACACCAACTAGTTATTCAACAAAGTTATTCAACAAAGTTATTGGCGGGCGACTCAGACCAACTGACAAAATATCTTGGAGAAGACAAACCTGTAATAACTCATTCTTTACATAGTGTGACTTTACAGCGATACAGTCATAAAAGCAACTCGAAAACAAATAGCATGTTACAATGACAAGCCACTATTTACTATGGATGCCTCACCTCCTACTGAAGTGTTGGCGAGCTCGGAAAACATGTCTGACAAAGAGAGAACATCGTCGCAATCTGCTCCACATCATGAGTATTGCGTTTAAATTAGAAACAAATGGATCACAAAGGCCAACGCTTTTACAGTGAAGAGGGAAATAAACAATGTGGCAGTTTGATTTTACAAGGCTGAAAAAAATATCTGTATGAGCATTGGATTGTAATTCGGTTTATATAAGATAGAGGTGGGAATGTATCGATAATATTGTGAATGTTGTTTTGAAGATATGCAACATTTGAATATTTGGTATATTGTTTATAATTATACGAAAAAAAGAAAAAAATACGTTTTTACGCATTTATCGAAACCACACAGGACATTGGCCAATTTAAAATCAAACAAAAGCAAATGTTTTTTTTTTCAAGATAGAGAGAAGAGGAACAAAAGATGCCATTATTATTGTATGCGATGGAACAGTTCTCTATGACTCAATTGACACAAGGGAAAAAAATATCAATAGAGGAAATATATTTACTATGATATAATTGCATGTGTTGTAATTGTAACTGTAAAAAATGAGGACAAATCAATCGTATACTATATAATCCACCTTATTGATAATGTGATTCTACTGGCTTGTCTATGATGTATTATGATTGATTATCTATTTTAAAACATTTTAATATGCATAAAATATTGTTATCTGGCTAGTGACAACTGCATAAAATGATTGAGGTATTGATTATTGTCGATATTTCCTTCCTCAATTGTTATATATAAGTAAGGTTGTGAAATGATGTTACAGCATGACTTTAAACACCTCAAAGTAACTCCTAATGTGAGTACAACACCATTGCCGTCCTAGGGCAGACGTATTGTTTAACCATATGTGGCTGAAGCATCCTGCTCAAAAACATCACCACAGAATGGACTTGTCTGACCTGGGATCATCTGCAGAAACATTCAGATTTGTGTTCAAACGCTCTAATTGGGGATAAGCCATACTAACAAATACATCGTGTTTGTGTATTGTGTAAAGCATTGATATGATAAGTGCTGTGGCAGTATCTGGTCATATTTTTTGAGACCGATACTCGATATTGGTCTAACCTTTTGGGTGAAGGCATTTCAATAAATGTATAAAAATATCAATGTCAATATCAATATAAAATATGGCCCTAATGTCCAAAATGAATGCCAAGCCTGAAAATGTTAATTGATACTGATGTTAATCAGTATCAGTATTTCAGTATCGATGTCCACATTTTATCGATGTATTGATACTTCGATACCGATACTCCCATCCATAGCTCCAACACAGAGGATTGCAGCAATAAAACAATCTAAAATTGTGTTCCTATTTTTTTCTTTAACATCTTTAAGACAAGTCGGTGTACTCTCTCATTCGTTCAGGAGTGTTCCATTGTAGAAAAAGATTCAGTTGGAGTCATCTGGACTTTATATCCTACTCTGTGAAAGCCCTGCCCACAGTCACCTGCTTCTCACTGGGATGGGCCTATTGTACAGGTGGAGATTCTGAGCAGGAAGAAAAGATGGTTTGAAAGAGGAGTTAAGGAGGCAATCTTTGTTTAAAAAAGAGAATCTTTCCTTAAATCGTAATGGAGGTTTAAGATTCAACCTTCCCGTTGTTTATAATGGTTTGCTGAAACCCTGGAGACGCCCGAGGCATTCGGATGCTAATGAGGTACTCAATGAGGAGGGAGACTAAGTCAGTGTACAATAGGCCCATCCCAGTTAGTTTCAATGGCCCATTATCAATCGAAACGTTTTGTTTTTCTAAAACAGAGAGAGTCCAGATGACTACAACTGAATATTTTTCTACAATCTTTAACACAACTAAAACTGTAGGATCTCTACATTTGTATCAGTGTTTATGTATTGCAGCAGTTGTGGTTGCCGTAGTAAAGATCTGATGAAAAAAAAAGTCTCTTATTCCAGTTACTTTGTGCTGTTATGTTAAGAGCGCATGCGAGCACTTCAGATCTACGATATTCACACGCTGTTAGCACCGCTTGTCAAACAGTCAAACACACGAGAAGTAATAAAGCGCAGTCCCCGACACTATTAGGGCACGTCATCAGAATGTAATGCAGCAGATGAACAATGCCAAGCGTTTGTGGAGAGAGAAACGTAATGGCAGCGGTCGAGTAAACATCCACATCCTGCCCATGTGTCTTCAATGGGAGGAAGGAACCGCAGCCTGTTCCTCGGACTGTCAATAAGGTTGACTAAGACAAGACCATAAACCATGACTTATTACACAATTTGCATACATGTCAAACTTTAAGTGCCACCAGTGTAAGGTCAGTGAATTGCAAGTGAATTGTGGACAGGACGGGCAGTGATACGTTATAATTTAATGGGTGAAATGAAAATTAATAAATACAATTGTAATTTTGGTACCTTTTCATTCAAGTCTTAATTCACACATTTGGTTGCAAGAGCTCCAAACACCATAGTTGAAAGGTGTGTGATGTATTTTTTTTATGATTTTAGTGGTTGATTTAATCAGTGGATATTTTTTTCAATTTGTCAACTTTTACCTAAATAAAAGGTTGAATATGAAAGGTTGAATACTAAAGGCCTCTAGATAGATAATATTCTCTAGTAAAGTATATTATTGAAGAAAGTTTGGAAAAGTGGCTTAATAATAATGCTTTTGTTGTTTGTTGTAAAAATGAATATGTTTTGTATGTGTTTCAGAGTCTTTATAATCCAGATAACGATTACGATTATTTTTTACAGTCAACTAGTTACTATTAATCGATTAATCGTCTGCCTGGAATGTTCCACAGAATGGCATTAATCTATCTTGCATTTATTAATTCATTATATTACATTTTTAAAGCTACAAAACACATTGAAAAACAGGCATTCTTACTGTGAGTGGGCTTACCTTTCCACAAATCTGACTCGTAACTTTTTTGGCCGCATTACCAGCTTGTTTCCCTGGAGATAGATACATTGAATGCCATACTGTGGAACATTCCAGCCAAAGCAATAACATCTCCGTGGAGAGAAGCACTTGGCAAACCTTCCAGCAGAAAGGCAGGGCCATTCTAAAGATGAAGTCATTTAGTAAGTAGCCAAAAGCTTATTTCAAAAAACATCATTATTTGTGATTTACAATTCAAACGCAGAAAGTTTCTCGACATTGTAATAGGTCCAGATTTCCTCTTGTTGGAAAAACTTGCTTCCCCATTCTGATGGCATAGTTCTGAAATCACAGCTAATTTTCAGACCACAAACGCACAAAAATCAGAGCGGCCAAGCCAGTGGAGGTTTGTCTAATTTGCAGCACACAAATTATTGAGCGCAGATAAGTTACTTGTGGAGTGGCGTAATGGGAGACTTTGGGTTGAATCAATCTCACCACAAGATAAAGAGGCAGCCGTAAACACTGTCAGAACAGCCAGTGCACAAATATCAGTGTTTGTGTATACAGCGCAATAATGATGTTGTGTTTGGTGAAACCCACACATTTAAATTGCGGAAACTCGACTGAAGACACAATGAGTTTTACAAAATGTGAGTTTAGAGAGAGCTTTGTGCCTTATTAACAATAACTGATCAAATCTAACTTATTATTAGTGGGACTAAGGACATTTGACGCATTCTTTTATTGATTTTCTATAGCATTTTTACATTTGTTTGTTGTGCTATTTATTTATTTATTGCAGCTTAAGTTTTATTTTCTTATCTTTTTGTGGGGGGAAAACGTCAGACTGGGTCCGTAACATAAATTGGTCTTCAGTATTTTCGGCAGCAATATGCCACACTATGATCATTGTATATTGAAATGTATATTGCGACATGCTCAAGGGTGGAAATTAACTTATTACAAATACCAACTTTACTGTTTCTGAGTAGATTTTTGAGGGAATGGCATATGGTACAATTCTAAACATGTACATGTACTTGTAATTGAGTATAATTCTAGACATTACTGAACACAGCAAAGGTCGCACTCAGCTCAAAACACAGCTCTCTCTCGAAACAGTCCCACATCTGTTTCTGCTCCTTTCTACACCTACAAACACAACATTGCAACGCCTGCTCTGATTGGCCGAAGCTCAGAGAATACTCTATGTGGATTGTGCTTTAAGACAACTTCATTCTGCTTGTTTAAGACGAGACGCTACAAGCGAAACTCATTATTTAAATGTTTTGGTTTATTGCTCAGTTTGCTCTCTCAACTTTTTAGGCTTTCATGTGGGAACTACAAAAGTGTCCAATCTGCTCCTAAAGATGTTTTATTATTTCATTGAATCTACTTGGATCCATAGATTCACATGTGGCATTGTAACTTCAAAGGCCGTTTCTTAAAATGTAACAAGATTTTGATGGAACGCACAGACGGATTTGTTGAAATCTAATTCTGAGCTGGATTTATAAAATATTTAAATTGAGAACATTTCATTTGAATTAAATAAAATATTCAAAATCCCCTATGTAGTTTTTATAACGAATGTGTACAAAATGAACAAAGATGAACAAATGTCCAAAATAAAAAGATCAAAATCAAAAAATCAAAACTATGATAAATATTTACCACAGGGACAATCACACCAAAACAACATCATAATTAGAAAAACATATCCACTCATATCCACTTTAAAGCACATATGACATGTTTTTCTAATTATGATGTTTGGTGTGATTGTCCCTGTGGTAAATAATTATCATAGTTTTACATCAGTTAAGTTGCAATTTGTGAAGACAATTTGACAAATAGAAATAAGTAGAAGTTGTGCTGAGTTCTACAACAGAATCCCTCTGTGATGTCATCAAAATGCGCCATTCCGTCAAAAATGCAGAGACAATTTGCATGCAACTTATACCTTTTTATGACAGTTTAAAAAATCATTTAACAAAATAAACATGAGTCAGATGTAATTATTTGTCATATCATAACTATTATATGATTTAAATGGACGTTGTTCCTTTTTTACAATCCGGTTGCTGGGCAACAGTTATCTCTAGCAATGTCATATTTGCTGGCCATGTCAAACCAGGAAGTTACATAATAAACATCAATAAAATTGCCAAAAACAGGCAAAAATATTTGATAAAATCTTAAATATAATCATTCCCTTTCTGTTACTGAAAAGTGTAGTCTAATGCATCACATAGACTTTAAGTACAAATTTGGCAGCACTTGTCATTGAGTAATTTTGTTTGCGATGTAACTGTACTTTTACTTGAGGACAAGATTTTAGTACTCTTTCCACTCTTTAGTATATTGTACTGTAAAATGTCTCTATATCCACCATCTTTGGTTAGAGTTGTTATCATAGTGTTAAGATCCCATCAGTGTGTGGATGTAACCTAAAATACAGTATACAGAGGCTAAATTGGCCAAATAAGACTGTATTCACTGTAATCACTCTCCCGATGGAAAACCTAATGTTACAGCAGCAGTAGCAGTCAGACTCTCCTCTTCTGCGCCTCGGGCCTTACCACCACGCGCTGGACATGTTTCTGATCCGAGCTAAACGCAGACAGGAAACCATATGTCTGAACGCTGCAATGAGGCCTACACCAAACAGACTGGAGTTTTTGGTGTTCAGATTCAGAAGCAGCTGCTCGTGTGTGACCGACCACATGGAGGATTCCCCTCTCTGTCAAGCTGTACGTAATGCAAATACCATATTTCCATTTCCCGTTTGTGATGGCACAATGAGGCTAGAACTGCCTACAGCTTTGGAAATGAGCGGAGTAGACAAACACAGGTGGAGGAGGTAGTAAAAGTTCTGTTACAATGAATTCTTGTTGCTCAAGTATAAGATGGAGTAGTTTACGGTGTATTAGTTAGCTTAAGTATAACTAATTTGATGCTTTGTAAATGAAACCAAAAGTAAAAACCCACAACTCTCACAAGTAACATAGAGGTTTATGCACAGTACTGATGCAAATGTTCCTTCAGAGCAATCTTTCTTACTACAGAACTCCAGATGTACATGAAAAACAGGAAAATAATAATAATAAGAGGTTAAAAAAGTAATTATGTTATTGATATAGCTTGTCAGATCTACTACTGCAATTAAGAGGTCAAAAAACTATGTTCACAACAAGGAAAATATATATTTCTGACAATGAAATGTACTCATACAATATTTAAAACACTTTATACAACAAAAATCAAGCAGTAGTGTCTACAGTGTCTACTGTACCTCTGCCCATAAGTAAGACAAAAACATGTGGTTTCCTTTTGAGGGTTGAGAGCAACAATCATAGGTGGGAAACTAACAGACAAATGCGTACAGTGTCAAAATGTGGCTGGAACTTTACAGTACAGATCAGGAAGTTTGTGACTAACTCAGAAGCTATCGGAAGTTTACACAACACATACAAAACATAATAATGCGAAGACTGACAGTCGGAATAAAGTGGTATGATGGCAATATTTAAAAAATAAAAGTGAGTGTAGTATAGTATAGTATAGTATACAATTGCCAACTACTAAAGTACTGTATTTAGGTAAACATTTTTAGGTATCTGCACTTTATTTAAGTCATTTTTTACTGTAGGTTTGTTTTACTTTCATTTCATTATATTTGACAGCAGTTATCTGTACTTTCTACTCATTAAATTTTTTAACTGTTAATTTGTTTTGTTTTTTAGCATGTTCATGGTGATATCCTGCCAAAAGCTTTGACTAAACAAAATATATACATCATATTTACTAGAAAAATTTTGAAATTGTTTGAAATTGCTCCTGTTGACCAAAGATCAGCTCAAAGTCTTTATCAAAATCACTACATTTCACGCTTTAACCGTTCTCCAAATCTGTGGGAAATACTGTGCTATATACATTTCCTTGAGTATCTTTTTGCTCTTGTATCAGTACTTTTACTTAAGTAACCACTGCATAAACTGCATAAAGCACAAATTTAGAACATGTAGAAAAATATCATTTGAGTTTTTTTGGTTACATGGATTAAACTGGTTCTCACATTAGATCGACTGGGAATCCGTGCAGCAAAAGAAAAAAAAGCTATGGGAATGTATGTTTTAAATTAAAGGTCTCTTCACCATCCAACCACCAAGTTCACTCTGTGGCCATAACTTCAAGCAACAACTCGCAGCTTTAAGATAATGAACGTCTCCGTAAGAAAATACATTTAAAAGTGTCATTATGGTTTTATGTGTGAGCCAAATTTTGTTTGTCTGCGATCTATAAAATCTGCCCATTACAAGTTGTATACATTGCTTTTTTTCAATGCTATAACAACGAATAATGTAATATACAACAAGCTTTTTGCAGGGATAGTGTTCTAAAGAAGGCAACTTTCACAACATTGACTAAAAGGTTACACTTAAAACAACAGTTCATCAACATTTCTAAGTGATGGCTCTCAAAGTTCAACGGCCTAAGATAAGAAAATGTGACTTAAGTGCCACAATTCATGCAATGCTCTCACTGGTATATATCTTTCCTTATTCATTCATGTATTTATGACTGGTGTCGGTTACTGTGTGATATGAACAGATTTAAAAAGACTATAGTTGATTCGAATTCAATGCACTGCCTCGACAATGGTGACTTCCTTTGTGCATTAACACTTTCTGCTTATTAGTCCAGCCTGTACATTCTATAGATTCTACTCTCTGGGTTTTCCTGTATTCATGAGTCATTTACAAGCATTGTAAACCTTTTTAGGTAGTAGATACAATTTGATATTACAGTACCATAATCATTGAAGTTAGGGATGTAACAGTATTAGTCTTTCTTTTGAAGCACTCACACCGATCATCTGAACATCTGATCGGATGGTACCGATCATGGCCGATTCCGATCACATATAGCGATGCAAAGAAAATGCTGTAGGTTTTTGACAAATATGGAAGTTGACCAAAACTGACTTTTATAGGGTCAACTGAACTTTGTTGGTAATTCAGCCTATAATGTGCATCTGCTTCGCATTAATCTAAAAAGGCCTCTGATGTTTGCGTCATGCAGCGTCTCCTTTACTTTGGATGTCTGATGCATTGACACGTTACGCTCTGAACCGTTTTTATGCTTTCAGCTGAAAGGTTGGCGGGTTCGCTAGTATCTCTGTCCGTGTTTACAGGAACACGTGGCTGCTCCGTGTCGTGGTCTGCTCCGGGGGGAAGCAGCTGCAAGCAGGAGCAGGTGGATACAGACTTAGAGGACCACATTAAGAGCGCGTTTTAACCAGGAGGATTTAAGGAGCTTTAATGATGCAACTGTTATAACTCTTACAGTAATCTAAACGCCTGGAGCGTTAAGTGTGGTCAGTGCCTCTGATCAGCCCATTTTGCAGATCACAGTTTGATCAGAGCACCTCTAAACAAAATCCAAATCTCTCGGTACTATATTTTGAAGAGGTTAACAGAGCTGTAGCTATATTTTCCTCTTAAAATTTCGTGGCAAGCCTGTACTGTCATATATTCCAAAGACTTAAAATATAAAAGCGCCAAAAAAACCATGCATTCCATCAAAGAAGCTTATATTTGATGTACTGTGCATTGTGAAGATACAACATCACAATATTTTGCTTATTGTTACATCCCTAATCCAAGCGTCTCATTATCTAGAGAGGTTTGAACAGAAAATGGACCTTATACACTTCTTATGAATACTATCTCAAGCTTATTAAATTACACTACTTTTGTCAAATGCCCTAAAATCCATCCATTTATCCGGGTTTGGGACTGGCGCTGGATTGTCTGGATCTTTCAGTCTAGAACGATGATAATGAATAGTAATTGGGTGAATTGTGTCCTTACCAGGTGCAAACAAGAGCTTGTCGTTGCACTCCTCGTCCGCAGAGCAGGAGCAGATGTAGGCCGATCCACTGGTGGTGTTCTTCTCCTTCATCTCACACGTGGAGCTGTTGTAGTCGTCCAGCATCACGCCGTACAGAGGCTTGGCTGGATCATGGCACAGCGTCTCAATGGAGTAACTGGTCTCATTTTTCCTCCTACAGAATAAAGGCAACAAGATGTCAAGATGTCGTTCTGAAGGTTTTCTAAACAGATTGTCTGGTTCACTGGTTAATTTCAAATCCGTCAGAACTGCACAAAGATAAATGTGCAGGAAAGCTACAGTCATACTGTATGTGGTTGAAGTCATTGAAAGTTAAGTTTGAATGAAGTAAAAAATAAACAGACGGACAGAAATAACAGAAAGCATCATGGATTACAATGTGGTGATAGAGTACATTTGGAGATAAGTAAACACGGGTGAGAGAAATGGAATTGGTTTATCTTCATTGAATATTACAATTATGTTAGAAAGAGGCAGACAAACTTCTAATCTGCCTTTTTCCTATCATGAGAATGTTCATTAATATAAAGGTTAATCACTGTGTAAACAATGTCATTGACAATGATTCATTTTCATGAAAGGAACAAATAAAATGAATTCATTCTTGAAGCATTTTCAGAACTTTTCAGGAGGTTTATAAAATAATGCAGAATAACGGAAACATGTACAGATGAAATACAAACTCCAGGTATGCTGATGAGGAAACAACATTATAACATGGTTACAAGTTGATACAAGTAATTTAATAAGACAGATACTATAGATTCTACAGTAACCCACACCAATATTAAACATTGTGTTCCATTCCATGACTGGCCATAAATATACAAACAGAGATGGGTGGAGTGGCCAAAATGTGTGCTCAAGAAAAGTACCTTAAAATGCACTTGCTCGGGTGTGTAGTGACCCCAAAAATGACTCAACTAACAAACTACAGTTTGGACGTAAATTGTATTTCAAATCTGATTTGTGAGTTAATGTAATTGGACAGAAAAATATTAAGTAATGGAAATATTCTGATATTTTCAGAGACTCAACAATTACAAAAACAAATCATATCTGAATGCAAGTTGTAAGAGTAATCCAAACTTTCACACTTGAAAAAAATGACAATTTAAAAAAAGATAATAAGCTAAAAAGTGATTCATCTGGATTTGAGTAAAGCATAAAATAAAATTTGCCTATAGAACATGTAAGTTATGTTAAAACAAGATATCATATGCTCGTTCTATTGGCAATCTTACTTTAGGACAGTCAAAATGTACTCAAAACCTGTCATTGTATTTAGAATTTCCCAGTGTACGCATGTAAGAATACAAAATATTACTCAAGTAGGAGAAAAAGTATTGTGTCAGAGAACTACTCCAGAAAGAAAATTTCTTCCAAAACTTACTCTAATAAAAGTAAGTGTATGAATGTAGCAGAGTACTACCACCTCTAAAGGGCTAAAAGAGTATGTTTGTAAGTATTTACATACCATATAGTGACGCAGACTTCCGTATTGAGCTGACAGATGGAGGTGATGGAGCAGTTGGTCATACAGGTCCCAGTCCCGGTGCAGGACGACAGCTCCACATCACAGAACTTACACAGGGCATTGAAAAGGTAAGGCAGCCCTACTGGAAACAAGCACAGGTATATGCATTCAAAAACTGAGCTTCAGGACACATCTTCATCATGTTTTCAGAAGCAAACAACGTTGTAAAAGTTGTTTTGACGGAATAGCTTGGTGTGCTACTGCAGTATGTTGTGGAGAAGCTTGCATTTGAATTAGTGGCTTTTTAAAGTTAAACTACTACTTTCTATTTTACCAATGTGTTGTCACGATATCAAACTTGAGTGTTATGGTTATTTTGAGAAGAAACTATTTAACTGATTTCACTGATTTCACAGATTTCACAGTGACAATGACAACGTCCGTTACCACCTTCCGAAAAACAAAGTTGCTGGATCTTAAAGTGAAGTTAATATGACATAAAAACTGAATTGTGACCCTATTCCTATTTATTTTTGGTGTGTGAGATAACTGTATTGTGATTCACACATTTTCTGTTTAACGCAGCTCTGTGCCAAATAACAGACTCTTTTCCACGCCATGATGAGGGAAACATAACCGTACATTTTACAACATTTAAAGGAATGATGACAATTCAAGTGTACATGACTCAAAATTGTGATATAAACAATTTTGGCCCTCCCTGACATAAACAGCCAGATAAAAAAGCACTTTGCATTTACGTTTGCTGTTTTGGAGTATATGTTGAATTGAAATGACTTATTTTAACCTTCAAAAATTGTTATGGTTAGTCTAAATAATATACAAAGCATCACCATAGCTTAAACATTTTTTAAAATCCCTTTTTTTCACCCGATTTATTTTCTTGTTTGGAATTTTCATGAGGAAATCTAATGGCCTCTTCAGACCGCGGCGTCAAAGCGTCCAGTTTACGTTCAAAGTCTATGTGGACGCGCGTCCTGCGAATCCTGCCTTTTTGAGCGTCCAAAGCAGACAAGTTGGACAAAGCTGAACTTTTTTGCGGCAGACGCTCCAGTGACGTACCTACGCACAATCCGGAAGGAGGACCAAAACAAACACCGCAGCAAAAAATCAGCCAGATGCAGCTCTTGGCGCAAATAATGATATTCACTAAACTCAGCTCACCTCTGAAGTATCTGCGGGACTCAGACAAGCCGCTGAGCCGATCGCCTCAGTTTTTGGACTTTGTAAAGTAAATACACCAAAGCCATTCTCTTAACTTGAACTGCGCACGAGCGCTGGACGCCTCGGACACGCATCTGCTGCGGAGAGTTTATTTTTGGGGCGTCTGCCTTAAAATGTACAGGCGTCCAACTCGAGCCTCATGCGCGAATTTGGACTCCGGGGTCTGAACGCACTATTAGATATCTTGATGGTAAACAGCTGTCAACACTGCAACCACTTTTTCAAGCGAGGGCACACGCACCATGACGAACCACCTTATTTGTGCTTTCAAGGAGCCTAAAGGCAAACCAAGGGCCGCACAAAAATAAGCCACAACCACAAAACACTTTACAGACCCAGACAACCACAGCTAAATCCATACAGACAAAGTCCAGCGTGCAGCGATCTGGATAACTTTTCTTTTCAACTTTTCAATAACTTTTTTATTGTTCCAGACCTCAAAGAGACATCACGTAGGAATTTCTTATTTTAAGGAAAGATCCATAGAATTGCGAGTAACTACTGACTCATTTTAAAAGGGAACAGACAGTATATGCATAATAAGTAGACTTTACATTTTGTAATAACACATTTATTATGTTTTTGTAAATATCTGCCATGATCATTATCTCAAAAGATAAATAAATGAATCAAATAAAATCAATAAAATCAAGTGCTGTTGTTTCTGATGTAAAATGGATGATTTAGTAGTATTGCACGGTAGTCAGTGCTACTCAGTCAGTGATTCTTACCGCACAATCAAAATAATATAATACATGTGAATGGGCCCCGGTTACTTTGTAATGTAAAAGTGGAGCGCCCATCTCAAAAAGGTTAAGAACTACTGGTCTAGCAGCACGGCCCTGAAATGGCCTCAGCTTTAGTAGGAGATAAATTCCTGCTTTCTGTACCATTATTTCAGGCTTAAAGTGCATATGACACATTCTTGGGTTTTGCTGATTATCACTTTGTTTGATGGGATTGTTTTTGTGGTAAATATTTGCAATTTGTCAAGACAAAATTAAAAAATAACCAAATAGAGCAACGTACACACTTTTCTGACAGTTTAAACAATAATTTAACAAAACAAAGGAGTTATCAGGTATTATTATTTGTCAAATCACGTGTAAGCTATTACTATCATATTCCTTCATGTATTTTGGCCCTTGTTTACCATACGGTTGCTAAGTAACAGTTCTGGAATTACTTTTGTCACATCTGCTGCGAGAAGGGTCTGGCTGCCAGTTTGGTTTAATACTCAATTATCGACCCCTCACCAACACCTTACCCAACTTCACCATGTAGCCATAGTAAATGAATAAAAAATTACTGTTTTTTACAAAAGTATTTTGTTTTTTGCCACTGGCTGCTTAGTGGAGCTCCAAAATGACGTTATTAGTTAGTGAAGTGTGTAGTCTAACCTGTCAAATGCATTTTAAGCCCATCCTATCCTTACAAAACAAACCTTACAAGCTGACAAAAATATCAAAGGTAACTTTCTCATTCATAATCCTTCAACCTGAATTGAAGCCAGTGCTATATCTGTTACCATTGTGTTTGACAGGTTGTGTTGTGCGTTTGATTGTGTCTCGTGCCTCAGTGTAATCTGTAAAATCGTCTCCTGGTGTCGTGCTCGGAGCGCTCCTCAGATCTGCTGTGTGGACCTGTTCAGACTCATCCTCCTGAACCCTGTCCCCTCCAAACTGATCCCACTCAGTTCTGCAGTTTTGACCAGGAAGTCAAAGGAGTTGTATCTGTTATTAAGCCATTTTAGATCAATATTGCGGTTTATAATGAACAACATGTAAAATAATTATTACTATTATTATGTTATAGTTCAATATAAAAAATCTGGAAGAAAAAAAAAGTCTCCTTTAAGAGACCAGGCTAACGGTCACATTTTAATCATGATCATATTCTTGCCCTAATCAATTAAAAAAACAACTGTAGTTTTAACAACAATATGTCAGACTTCATGTGCAGGCGGCCGCAGCTTTGTAAATTCAAAACAGGTTCTGACAATTTGCTTATGTCTTCCTGTCTCTCATCCCCATTTCCCTAAACTCATAAAGCCTACGGGCCAAAACATAAATAAAACTCAATCGGTTTTGAATAATTAATCTGTAACTGACTTTTATAACATGCATCACATTGTTTTACTGATCAATTCTAATAAATATATATTTTCTTTTACAAGTCAGTCAACAAATGACTCACATAAATGTTTTGCTTTTGTTCGTTTTTAAATTTTCAAACAGCCCGAGCTAAGAACTCAATGATTGGGTGATTTACTTTGTGTACAGCTACTACTCGGCGAAACATGATTCAGTGCTGACTAATAGTACCCAAAACATCCACGTCCAGTCCTTTTCAAACTAAACCACTTCTTTGTTCTCTGCCAGACAAAAAACTTAACCATGGACTATGGACTTTGTGCACTGTGTCCCACACCAAAGTTATGCACCACCAGCTCAAAAGTTACTGTATAACATCTGAAGACTAGGATAGCAGTTAAATGTTGAAGCACAAATATTTGTTGTAAAATATGTGGGAGGTCTTCACCAAAGGAGCAACTCTTGGTTCAGCCTGAATGAATGAACTGGACTAGCTCCTCTTACTCAATGCTCATAGTTAGGACATGAAGAATATCACAACCATCTCCACTTATGGCTCCTTCTATTCAGAATCAGAACTATTTCGAGGAGGTTTCATTCAGGCATTCATATGTTTTGTTTGGCAGAGTCAAATGAAACATGTCGTTTTGCAGTCAGATCTCTGTGTGTGGGCCCCATGTGCAGTGTAACGTAGACAAACAGACCCACACACACCGAAATATTGGCCCCCAAAACAAAAATATGCAGTTACCAGAAAAGCAGTGAAGAAGTCTTACAAAGCGTGTAAAGTTTAGAGATTTGCGTACATGACATGCAATAATATCAATCAGTTTTTGAGTGTGTATGCGGGAAAGCACATAATGACCATTCAATCTCTTACAAAGCATGTGGTTTGTTGCAGTTAGAGTCCAAGAATAACAATTAGAGACTCTATAAGAAATTGAATCTGCTGACCACTCACTTCCCATTAGACGCTGTGGCCACCCAAGCCCATATGCAAAGGTGTGTTGGGGAAATGAAAGTAGTCCAGAGAGAATAAATGTGAGAGTAATTAAATGCTTGTCTAAATGTGTATTGTGAAATCAAATCTTTGCAATAATTTGGCAATTGGCAAAACTCTAAAACCCATGTTTGATTGCAAAACCAGACAAAAAATACACATAAATCGCAGTATCGATATCGCAAAATTGGTTGACACAATAATCAATCTTGCAACACACTAAATAGATCTTAGTGACAAGATTCTACATCTATTTATTTTATTTATTTTATTTATTTTATTTATTTTATTTATTTTATTTATTTTATTTATTTTATTTATTTTATTTATTTTATTTATTTTATTTATTTTATTTTATTTATTTTATTTATAAGTGCATATTAATGAACATCCATAACAGTTATGGTGTAAATATGCCAGATTATAGAAAAAATGCATCACAGTACATCATAGAAATGTACTGTGTTGTTGTTGTTGTTGTTGTTGTTGTTGTTGTTGTTGTTTTGTCTTGTTTTATTTTAAATTAAATAGGCAGATTTTATTTTATTATTTTACTTAAGTCCTAAAATAGCCTTGATTTAATCTTGGTTCTTTTCAAAAAGAAAAAGACATTATTGCTATGTATATGTACCTATTGATAATTGGGTAAATTACCAATGGGATATCGCAAATTATATAAATCCTTTCTGGAATAGAGACAAAATAAATAGATCCTAATATATTTTCAATTAGTTTATACTGTTCTTATACAATAGATGGAATAAATACTACTCTAGCCTGGGAATAGTGTTTGAGCAGTGCAAAAAATATAAATTGTGGCAAAGTATGTAATATATTTGTAGATAAAATGAGAAACTATTGTGTGGTCAACATTTCTGTAAGTATTTGTCCAGTAAAGTCTAAACATCAGAATCTTGCCTCCATGCTTAATATGCGTCAAGACCTCCTTTTAAATAAATAAATACTGTAAAATACAATAGTAACTGTCTTTAAACAAGACTGAGTGTTTTTCATTTGGATAAAAGCTCTAAGAATCAAGGTGGTTTTGGTAATCCTACATTTCTCCATTGAAATCACATTATATTCAATTTTGCCTCCATTCTGGAATTTAGAATGTTTTTGTTTACACTTTTTAAGGGGTCTATATCATCCAACGAAATCTGTTAATCCCTTAAGTCTCAGTCATAATCACCAGCGTGTCTCTTTCAGATAAAATCACTGTCTCAAGCTAAGTATGTCTCTCTGTCGACTTCGTGTCTCCTTTTGTAGAAGTAAGATGTTCTGATATAACCATTTGCAGAGATAAAAAACAGGCCTCAAACGCTGAAAACACTCCTAAACGTCTCCAGCCCACAACACAGACAAAACAAGCGACGTCTGAGCCTGTAAAAAGTCAGTGGGCATCATGTCTGCCAACCTTAGCAAAGAAGAATCCTTTTCACGACCTCTCTTTCTGTTTTAAGAGTCTAGGTTGGCTGTGTGCTTATGTGAAAGCCTAGTCTGGTAGAGTGAGTTATTCATTTAACAGAGCCGAGGTGGAATTACAGCCAAAATATGTCATTAAAAACTGCTGGAGCATGACTTAACCCAAGTGACATTGAGAAAAGGTAAAGAGTAATCAGGGTAGAGTTGAAAGTACTTTCTGCTGCTTCCACTACTGTTACAATGGCTGCTTTAATTTACCACTACAGTATTATTTTATGATTAGGGGTGGGCGATATTGACAAGGTTGAATATATTGCTGTAGGTTTTTAGTCGATTAATCGGTCGATGGTGTCTTAGTCGACCAAACACATTTTTACCTGGATCATAAGGATTTGAGAGTATACGGTTTACGGACTTTCCTGTGCACACTGTCATTTTTGCATGAAATCCTGCAAGCTTATGCTCTTGTGAGTGCAGTATTTACGTCAGATATTTGGTCAGATCCTAGAGATACTGTACTTCATAGTTTTGATCCCTTTTAATTTACTAATCGATTCACACTGCACAGATCATGTCTTAGTCGACTATTACCCTAATCCCTGTATTTTTTTTTGAGTTTCCCGATTAAGATAGTCAAAACGATATTCCATCCAATAGAAATGTATAAAAAAGCATTTCTTTAAACGTATTAGTTGAGGTTGGGACAAATGTAAATTGAATCACAAAAAAGCAGAAATAACACTTCATTTTCACTACTTTTCTGTAGAATTTTTTTAAATAAATGATATACTCTGATATATTGCCCTCCTCTATGAGCAAAAGGGACAATTCTGTCTGATATAACAAACAAATAGAAGAAAAAAAAAGATTACTGGAGTGTAAGTGTCCATTTGGTAGAAATCCCAGTGAGTGCACATTCAAACCTACACTCTATAGTTAGAATAGTTGAGTTTAGCTTGACAGCCTCATAAACCCTGCAGTTTTAGTGCAGCCATGCCACAGACAGAGGATAAATCTACATGACTAACAGGGCTATAGAGTTACCCAGCCTGTAAAGTGCAATTTATCTTTAATGAGCTGCTGCTACAACGCTGATAAAGCTTTGAAAACAGTCATACGTCAGTAATGGAGCGCAACACGACCTCCTGAACCGGGCGTGAGCTTGGGAGTTTAAATTAAGAACACCTTAGGTCATTTGTAATCTTTGACCTTACCACACAGGAAAAGAATGAGAAAATGGGGTTTAGAATGCAGTATAATCTTAATGTTACTAATAAACGTAAAGTAAGATGTAAAGATTAAAAGCAGTCAGTATAGTGCTTTTAAAGGTTGTTATAGTTTTCACAATGATCAACTTTTACTTCAATGTGCAACCAAATTAGGGCAGAAAATAACAACATGTACAAGTGAATATCAGGTGGCCTCCGATGGATATATGGGGTCAATGGGGTACTCAACATATCAACATGTAATCTGCTTTTGTGCAAGTAAGTGCTTTTAATATGTGCATTTCATTCACCAAGTCCTTTATTATGTATCATGTATTCTGTATTCTGCTCTCTGAACATCTAAGTGTTGTCTGTTGCCACTAAAGTAGAAATAAAAAGGGCTGGAGTTGACTAAAGACATGCCCAATCAGCCAATTAGTCAACTAAAAGGAGGTGCGACATCAAAACTATGAAGTATGTGCCCATGTGTCTAACTGTACTCGGAAGACTGCACAGGAGTTCATGCAAAAACAGGAAACAGTGTTAGAGATATTAGAAACACGCCCAAATTTGCATCGAACTCACTCCAAATATTCTCCTTTTTGCTGTTGTCCCATATTAATCTTTTGAATCTAATTGAAATAATTGGTTGACTAATAAAAATGTTGGACCCACCAACTAAATGACTAAAGGATTACAGCCCTTGAAATATTTGTCCAAATTAGTTTTTTTCTTTTGACAAATGCAAATGCTTCGTCGTATTATACCCATAGTATGCCCCTTCTTTGTTGAATAAAACGTACGCAGAAGCAAAATACATGTCAAATGATTACTCAAACGTATTCA
Organism: Chaenogobius annularis; assembly: GCA_015082035.1. Taxonomy (NCBI): domain Eukaryota; kingdom Metazoa; phylum Chordata; class Actinopteri; order Gobiiformes; family Gobiidae; genus Chaenogobius; species Chaenogobius annularis. The sequence goes on along the minus strand of BJKM01000003.1, from coordinate 4,109,981 downwards.
CTGCACATATTCTCATTAGCTAACACAGATTTCTGAACCGCAAACTGATGTAAAAAGATGTAAAATCAATCCCACGCCTCTAGTGTACAACGTGTGTTTGATTTGGCTGACACTTCACAGATAAAAACCTGACAGTCTTCCAAGAAACCAAGATATAAATGGAAAGCCCTCATCTATTTCTGTAGCTTTTAGATAAAATGACAAAGACCATATCAATGCAGCTTTGCAAACATTAACTTAAGCTAACTATGCGTGATGATTTACTGTGGCGGAGCGGAGTAGAAATGATATGAAGACATATTCAAGTTGAGTAAAGCTGTTCTGTATATCCACCTCAAGAGCAGCTGCTAAAGTGTTCAATTCAACCATCCCTTTTACTGACTTGACCTCTTTTTTTCTGTTATTTCATGTGTTGGAGAAGCGGTCCAAGTACGTCACAGATCGCGTGGAGGAGGAAAGTGTCATTAACCAGGCTTGGGATGGTTCCTGAAGGGGCCATAATGTAAGCTGAGAGCTGTATGCTGCTGTTGTTACACTGGAGAAACCCGCGGCTACTGTGACTGGCTCCCATCTGGTGCTGTGGCTAATAAAGACTTTTGATAAATATCTGAGTTTTTAACCTTTTGGCTCCCCGGCAAGTGTTGAGTGTCCGGACCGAGTCAGAAATACAGCCTGAGTCCCAACTGTGCGAGTGAGGTAGGATCAGGAGGCTAAAGGCTTTTAATGTTCAAGACTCAAGATCAGTTTTTAAGATACCACAGGGTAAGGAATTTATCAAAATATCCTCACGCTAAGGAGTTGATGGGTTTGCAGTTTCCCACAATCTATCTACTAAAACAGGCCCACTAACTTGGCAATGACCAAGTTTTGGAGAAAAATCCTCATAACAAGTTGTCCATAAAATAAATGGTGAAATACAGAGGACAAAACTAGCACAGACTGCATGCCTATTATTCTTTTGACTTGTGTGAAGAGAATAGGCGTGTCAACAAATATATAAAAAGTATCAAAGCCAGTCCGATTGGGTTCATTAGGCCTTCACGTTCACAAAAAAAAGTGTGAAGAGCAGTAATATTTCACAATCAAATCTAAATCGCAATTAACAAAATGTCCTGTCTTATGCTGTGGAAAATTTGCTACAAACTGCTACATACACATTCTTAAACGCTTGTGATTCTTGTATCAGTTTAATAGTCCATGTCTCAGTCTTCTGTCAATCTTTTATGCTCCTGGTCGAGTTTAAAAAGTGAAATTTTAACTGAATTTTACACTAAAAAGCTTAATGATGTTCACAGTATGGGGTTCAGCTTCCTGTTATTGGGGCTATTTTGAGGACATTCCACCATTGAGAAGATAGAATATTTTAATTATACGACAATGGTCTGAAAACCATGGATACTTCATCATGTCTAATAAAATAAGTGAGATTATTTTCCCCATAGTATCGAAACTATTGAGGATCAAGCTATTTCCATAGAATCCAAGTCATGTTTGAAGCTTTAATGCTGCGCCAACGAAGCCAAAGAAAATCCTAAATAATGGGAAAATATTGTGATTGGATGAAACAATTATTGTATAATGTAATTTTTACATTCAAATATTAAAAGGACCTTTTGATGAAAATTCTGCTAAGCTGTTTCTCTGTCTGTGTTTCTCCGTCTATTTTCATTGCTATCAATACAATCCATTGATAAACATTAAAACCAGCTGAAACAATAGGACTCACTTTGAATACTTTTAATTATGTCTGGGAAATAATGTTGCGTAACAGAGATATTCAAAGCCCACGTGAACTGCTTATCCAACTCCAATGCAAACATGGGGCTCTTGTCGAGAAGACTTATGCATACCATCTTGAAAGCTGTTGACATCTGATCTTCTGAAATACCTTCTCACCACTTCTTCTCATCTTTAAAAAACTCACGCAGGAACTTAAAAGAGAGTTTGTCACTGCTACACAGGAAAGACGGCAATGAGGCGTTCAAATGGCTGAAAAAAGAACTGGAAATATGTGCGTCACGCAGAATGAAGTTGGGTTCAGGGTCGGCGAAACAGTAGTTTGGGTTTCACACTGTAGTTTCAGGTGTGCCGAGAAGCATGATGGGAAAATGAGTTTCAACACAGTTTCTCTGAGAACCTTTGCTACATTTTGACATTTCCTGTGCCTCCCGGGGGTGCAGAGGTTTTACGTTTCCAGGTCATAACAACTTATTATTACAATCTGTGTGTTTGAAAACATGACAGACTTCATTCCTCTAAAATGTTGACAGTCCTGATTTAAGAGGATTTTGACAGGAGGGCGGTACATTGGTTTATGGGCACTGAAATACCAAACATTTTCACTTGCGCAAAGGCACATTGGTGTAGTGCATGTTTTCCTCATCAACTAACTTGGACTCTGCAATGAATCACTTTCTAATCAAGATTCAGTCATGTCTGAACACCAATGAGCAGCTTGGGTTTTATTAATCGAGATGTCTACAGCCAATTTTTTGTGTTTTGGGTTTGAGTTCAGACTTTGGAGGAAGAAATGTTTGTGTTTCTTTTTTCTTTAGTCTATATTGTTTATGTTAAGGTACCGTATTTTCCGCACTATAAGGCGCACTTAAAAACCTTTATTTTTCTCAAAAAATGACAGTGCGCCTTATAACCCAGAGCGCCTTATATATGGATTAATTCTGGTTGTGCTTACTGACCTCGAACCGATTGTATGTGGTACACAGCGCTCAAAAATCCGTCAAAATGTTTTATCACGACTTTGGTAAACTACAAAGCCGCACCACTTGCAGCATTACGGTTACCGTAGCGAGGAGCATCGCGGAGTGATACTGTGCGTCACCATCACATTACAGTGTGTGTATAAGGAATTTGAAGGATTTGTGGACGAGGAATAAACTGAAAAAGTTAATGTAATATGTTTTATTTTACGTGTTATAGTGTTAACTGAACAATTTTGAGTTATTGTGAATACGCCAACGTTTGATTAAGCGGTATCTGACTGAGTTTTTTTTTTACGTGTTATACCTGAGCCATTTTGAGTTACTGTGAATATGCTAACGCTTGATTTAGCGTATCAGGCTGTGTCAGAACGTGTTTCCATTGAACAAGGTTGGGACTGTTTTGTTTAGCTTAATGCGCCTTATAGCCTTATATATGAAAAAAGTTCAAAAATAGACCATTCATTGACAGTGCGCCTTATAATCCAGTGCGCCTTATAGGGCAGAAAATACAGTAATTGTTATTAAAAGCCATTTTGATTTATTTTAATTTTGGACAAAATAAAATAGGATAGAAAATCGTGATTAATCAATGACAAAAAAATATTTATTCCTGCCAACCAACCAAATTGTCATTTTGGACCAATTTGAGAAGAGATTTCCTGTACAAATCATTGGGAAATAAAGTTTAGTTAGTACTTGTATGCATAGCCTGGGTTATCATGCAAGTAATCAAATTTCAAATGCAATTATGAATATTGCTCTAATCTATTACCAAAATGGTGTAATCGAGATATTATGGTTAAACATTAACCATTCGCAATTTGTGTTAGCGTTGTCCCAGTCCATAAGATGGTGGTCGTGAATGGTAAAGCTGAAGTTGTTCTGCTTGCCAACAGGAGAATCATCTTATGGACTGGGACCACGCTATGGCCATAGACACAGAGAGCAACAACTACCATCGTAGGATCAGGGAGGCCATCGAGATCCGTAAATACGCCCACCAGACTGTAAATTGGGATGAGCGGGAGTGCCAACTTTCTCATACCTGGGATACAGTTCTGAAGAAGACTGCAGATGGTGCTGTCGTCCCAATGCGCCAAGAAGAAGACAGCGCCAAATTCAGTTTAAATCAGCTGACCAGATACGTCACAATAACACCAGTGACACTTCTGAGGAAGGTGGCAGAGTGCAGACGAAACTGTCAAGGTACAAATCTGACAAAAAATTCTAAAATTACATGTTTTCTTGAGCGGAAAAGTTGCTCACAGATTGTACCTTTCTACTTTTCATTCAGATATGTCACCTACTTTCATCTCACCTCGTTATTTTAAGCGCACTGATCACAAATCTTCTCTCTAAGCAATAATCATTTGAACAAACGTGATTTCAAATGTGCTTGAAATATTCGTGACATTATTTTTTTCATAATTGAGCAGCCTATAGGTTATCATCAAATCATAAAAAGTTGTCCCTAAGTGTTGGATAAATAGTAATTGGAGGGATATGAACATTCAGTTTACTCAATAACAAAGACAACCTACTGACATAATGAGAGTAGACAACTGGTAAAAGGCAGTTCAGAGCCACATAACTGGCCCAGCGGGACACTCGCCTCTCCCCCTCTGCCCCTGAAAGATATCCTCCACCTCCAAAGTCTTCCTAAACTCCGTTCTAATCCGACTTGGACATAATCCCTTCATTCCTCAGTGTTTATCTGTCCATTCCCAATGGTTTTCTCAAGTTCCCTCTGGCACCTCCGCCTTCATCCAACCCACTGAACGCTTCAAGTGAGCAATTCAACGCAAAAGAGTGGCGATGGAGCCCAGCCAAAAGACCTGGACTAATATGGTCCGGAATCAAGACTGATAGTAGAGAAGGAGATGTATTTGCTTTCCTTCAGGGTGATTATTAGGTCTTTTAAGGACCAACCTTTGGATATAGGGCAAAATATTCAATTTGTTGAACAAATATATATATATATATATATTTTTATAATTATAGAATATTATATAATAATGTCATTTTTTTATTGAACATACATACACTATATTGAGATACTGATAGTTCAGTTAATGTGCAGTGCAAATAAAATGGTCAACTCAAACGTCCCGATTGAATGCATATTAACACATTATCATTGGTTATGAGGTTGTCAAATAAGCCCCAAGAACTTTTAAATTACCGTATTTTGCGGACTATTAGCCGCTACTTTTGTCAGATGTTTTGAGCCATGCGGCTTATTTAGAGGCTGCGGCTTTTCTGTGTTTTTTTTCTTTCACCGCTAGGGGCGCACTAACCGGAATTAGAATCAAAAACTACAGAAAAGTTAAGCAAAGAAGCAGATGTTGTTTTTTTATTCAGCTAGCAAATAGAACACGGACGACAAATACCAACTATAAATTATTTTCAAATTCTTGCCCATCATTATGGAACCCAAACGAAGAAGTTCGTATGAAGCAAGTTTTAAGCTGAAGGCCATCGATCTTGCTAGGCACCGCGCGGCTGCACGCAAGCTTAACATCAATGAATGTACGGTGAGACGCTGGAGGGGAGAAGGGGGAGAGCACGCTGGAGGGGGGACAGCGGGACGAGCTCATGCGATGCCAAAAGTCAAAGAAAGAGTTCTGCGGCCTATACAAAAGGTGCGGCCTATGTATTGTTTTATTATCGTTTTTTCAAAAATAGAGCAAATGCGGCTTATATAGGGGAGCGGCTAAAAGTCCGGAAAATACGGTACACTTAACATTGTGCTATTAAAATTATGAATTCAATGCAATAGGTTTGACAGTGGCATCTGACATAAATCAGATCACAAACCAAAAATGATCAGTGATTGGTAAACTTGTAAAACTTGTTGGTTTCCTTTCTCCCATGCAACACCCAATGTATTTTCCAAACAGCTGAGTTTTAAAATAGATAATGTGAGAAAGACTGGTTTTTTTTCAGGATATACCGTATACTGCCAAAAAAAAGCGGCCCATGCTTTGATTACAGCGCACATTCGTTGTGGCATAGTGTCAGAAAGCCTCTGCAACATTTAAAGATTTATTTCCATCCAGTGTTGCATTATTTTTCACCGATTTATCTTGTATTGATGATGGGATGTTTTCTCTGCTTGATGCCAATGATTTGAGCCTCCTCAAACACACTGACATCTTTTCAATGACCGAGGGATTTGTCTTTCCACATGGTTGTTTCGGAAACGTAGCCAGTTGGGTTTAAATACCATGTTGCAGCTGAAAGATCATCACCCATGCAGCACTTATACAGCAGGAGGCTTGTACCTACTGTATTTGCTTAGTTGAATCCAAGTGGCAGTGCTTAAGAGGTTTAGATGCAAAGATAACTCAAAAATAAATGCTCTCTTGATCCAGTTTTTGTCTTGCTTCTCCAGAGAATCTGGTCTGCCCGGTCTACATACAAAGTTAACAGCAACTGCAATAAACAATAACTGCAACTATTCATCACTCACTGCACTGTCACTTTCTGCACTACAACTGTAAATTTAACTGTAATTCTCATGTACATAGTAATGCCTATTTTATTTTTATTTTATACTATAGTAATTTTCAATTGTTTCTCAATGCATGCCCTTTGGATTGAATATATGTTGTTTTTATTATTGCTCAGTGTTTTATGTTGCACCTTAAGGCCAAGACAAGTTCCTATGTATGAATTTTGTTCATTGACAATGGCAATAAACCCTTTCTGATTCTGACTCCGAAGAACCAAATAAGCGCGGCCGGGGCTAAGAGACATTCAGGGTTATCCAGTAATTTAGCGCCAAAACTTTGTAGATATAATTGCTAATAAAAATTGCTATCATACATATCACGACACTTTAGGTAAAATCAGATAAGAAAAATCTAATTCACGCTGAGCAGACATGCTTCTGATTCTGATCTGATTCTGATTCTGATTTTGATTTGATTCTGATCTGGATCTGATTCTGATTCTGATTCTGATTCTGATTCTGATCTTGGGAACCGCATTGTTCACAAATATTTGCTCACCGCAGCACAAATAAACACAATGAAGCTGCGATAGTTTTTACTTTCACTTACATTTTACACTTTTACTTTCACAGCGGACCAAAACAATGAAACAACATGCAAGAGGAGGGGTCGTCGTGTGTGTCATCTCTGCTGATCTTAAACAAGTGAGTACATGTCCAAGCACGTGGCTAATATTTTCCTCATGCCGTCGAATCGGACTGCAGTGTTACATGGACAGTGGATCCGACTACACACAGAGCTCTCCAAATGTGTTTATGGGATTCAAGAGATTCTAATAAAGACATCTCAATCGTATTTTGCATGCATTTCGAGAATCATTTTTAAATTGAAGTAGGCCAGTAATCACATTTTATGATAAAGGAAATTAACATGGTTGGCTGGAGGAGTGGGTGATATGTCAGTTTTCTCGGCAATTTTGTTTAGAAAGCAATGGGTGTAGTAGTATCTTTTTATCTGACATTTAGAGGCAACTCAAACTGCTTCTGAGAGTGCACCCTTTACTATGATTGGTTAAAACCACCTCATGTTAGAGGTGGACCAATTGGAGGAGTGGGTGGTGAAAAGTGTCTGTGTTCGAGCAGAAGGCTGCATTAAACAGAAAAGCACAGAATGACAATATGACTATCTAATCAAAAGATCAGATTGCATACAGAATTAAGATGACAAGGACATTTTTAATCACTATATCGCACAGCCCTACAGCCAACTATGGTCATTTATATGAATGTCTTTCTCACACTATCCATATTTAAATTCCAAGCCAATTTGGAAAAGGAGTCCAAACATACATGATGAGAATTGGGTGTGTTCTGTGGGAAAGCAACCCAACATTGGCAACTGTTAACCAAGTTTACCAAACACATCACTTTTTTGAACCAGCTCCTCCACGCTCCTCCACTATCAAAATAAGTCAATGAACAAAAATACAATGGAAAGTATACATACAAGATTTTTTACAACTTCACTTTACGAATAATTACTTTCCAATAGTCCTCACCAAGTCCCATAAGCAATTAACTAAAATATCAAACTTGTTGACTGCCACAACAATATTTTGACAACTACTTTCATTTTCCCCCAAAACACACTTGACCCAAAATGGGCCATGTTTGGTCAGGACTGCACCCGCTCCACAGTCCAGAGCTCGAGATTCTCTAGAAGAGGAAGGAAGAGGGAGCCTTCCTGGGACGTCCCATTGAGCGGATGGTTATCGACTTCAATTCAAAGCAAACAAAGAGAGAAAAGCCGTGCTGTTTGGATAAGCGCGATGTCAAGCTGCTCCAGGGGCTGTATGTGAAGAGCAAGAGAAGCTACGGCGCTATAATAACACCACAAAACAGTACCAAAATAAAAGTACTGACACAGGGCAAGACAAATACTCAGATAAAGTACTAAAATAACAAACAATGCCTCTCACTGGATTAGAGTTGAACTTATCACAATACTAAACATGCAAAACCTGTTTTTGATACTACATTTTAAATACCACAAGAATAACAATAAACAACAAAACTTTTTCAGATAATAGAAGGTCATTTAAAACACAAAATAATTGCAATTTCTATAATATTAGCCTTTGGTCTTATACTAGTTCTGATATAGAGAAAGGCTTTCCTAAAGTTATTCAGGAAAGGTCAAATATTTTTCTGTTTTTAATAAATGCTTGTTCAAGTCAAGTGAGTATCTAGTGTCAGAAATACATTTATTATCAATTATATTATTATTATTAGTCATTGCCAGCTTGTTGTTTGACTAACTGTCATGTCAACATCTATTGAGGTTTTAGGACATCAATACAGTGTTAGATTGGTCAATGAACTTCACATTGGCTTTAAGTGTTCTTTTTTCTACTGGAGGAGCTAGGAATGATATGCTTTTCACTTAGTATTAGTTCCAGTATTCCTAACCAGACTTTTTGAATTGAATGTGAGTAGACAGGGGTGAGTTTTGGTTTGTGTGTGTGGCGATGGGGGCATGTGGGCGAGTGGGTGGAAGTTTGTATGTAAAGTGGAGAGCATGTCCGTGCATGTGCTGTCCGATGTCTATTTGTGATCCGTACAATGCAGCAAGACCACACAGTCCTTCTGGTATGTGGGATTTCCAGGTTGAAAATAGCTGTGCCGAGCAGTAGGAGCGAGCAGGGCAGGAACAGGCAGCCGGCACAGGGGCAAGAGGGCAAGAGGAGGGGAAGAGGCAGGGTATCAACATGAGCTAAAACACGAGAGGTGTAAAGTTACGCCGAGAGAGTGTGGTGTGCGGAGGATAAGCCAATTTAACTAATGTCGTAATTGGAAGTTAATGTGATTCATTTAACACTTGTTGAGAACACTTGTTGAGAACACTTGTTATATTGTAAATGAAAAATATACACTTTAGTTGTGAGATGCTGTTGTATCACTTTGTGAATGCTAAATAAGAAACTAAATGCTACAAATTAACTATAATATACTTTTCATAACCCACCAAAACCATGTCAATATTTACTCTGGCTCCCATTCAAGAATGTTTTGCCATTTCCAAAGAATGTGCTACTAAGCGTGTTCATTGAAAAAGCTCTGACAGTTTGTGAATAAGAAGTGAATACGCAAGCCGCCTCCATGAAGCAGCAAATACGGCTATTTTAATATGGAATAATACCGCATTATGGAATTGCTGCTGACTCGTAAACACCTTAAAACTTTAACCTAACAAGGTCAAACTCATTTTGTGACAAAATTACACCAAATATCTTATTGACTGAAGTTACATATGGCCAAAAACAGTATTGGACAGCTGAATGAATGTACACTTGATACTGTTTGATAACTGTAGAGAAAATGTAAAGATCACAGTTTCTCCTGGAGGCTTAATGTATGATCATTTGGATACGAAACAACAGGCAAAAAGTAAACTCTAATAAAAGGCAATATAAGAGCTGTAATAGAACTTATATATCTTATCACCTCTTAATAACTTTTGGAATTTCTTGGACAGCTCAAAATGAACCAAGCTTCCCAATACTTCCAATGCTGCTGCTGCTGTTGTTGTTGTTGTTGTTGTTGTTGTTGTTGTTGTTGTTAGCCCTATTGCTGTTAGTTGCACAGTTGTAGACTAAGAAACGTTGCTGCCTGCACCGGGTCTTAGCATTGCTCCTTTAAATACTTCCTATAAATCATTTGACGCAGATTTGTAAATTGGCACAAAATGACCTCAAACACAAAAGTCATAAAGACGTTATTACACAGTAACTTCACCAGACACGCGTCATCCCACACAGTCACACATAGGCCTAAACGATATTGCCTTACAAATAGGAATGATAATCAAATTAGTATGCAAAGGATGTCTTTTAAATCAGTTTAATGTAACGTGGATCGTATAACACTCAGATGCTGTGGCTCGTTTGGTGCAGGTATCCAGGCGCAAGTTACGCGCGGTCCTGGAAAAACCTCTGCTGTTATCGTTGCTCGTTTCCATGTGCTGCTTGCATCTAAAACAAACCATTACGGTGTGAGCTCAGAGGTGCGCGCACACTTGAACCCTGCACCAGCGGCTGAATGAGTCACCTGTTGCGCCTTGCTGCTCCACAGAGCCGTGCGTAACGCGGCAAGAGCAAAGTTTCCAACGCATGTGAAAAATGAACACCACGTTTGTTTTGAAGGCGTGCAAGTTAAGTTAGATTTCATAGATATTTGGCGAACTTACCGGCGCTCCCATGCTCCAGCAGCGACGATAACAAGAGGAAAGACACAGCTCCTCGTACGGATAGCGAACAGTGCCGTGGCTCCATATTTCTCTATCCTCCGCACCAGTCTTCGCATTCAGCTGCTGTTTTTGTGGCGCTATCTCCGTGCGTAAAGTCCAGCGGACAGAAACGGCTTTTCCACTCGCGTGCGCTCCCGTCTCCTCTTCACACCGCTCAGCAGCTGGACAGTCACTGCGGAGACATCCATAGACACAAACCGTTGTATTTACAGTGACAGGAAACCGGAGGTGGGAGAGAGGAGGACCCGAGCTCGCGCGCTCTCAGTGGGCTGGTTGCTGTGTGTGTGTGTGTCTTCGTCACGCGATTGGGGCGTGTGTTTTTACGCACCAACTTCAGGGGACTTGGCAGCTCTTGTGAGGGCAAAGAAGAGAGAAAGATTTGGTTTAGGGTGACATATTTTCGTAGAGATTGTATCAGCGATTTGGGTTGTGATCAAAGATGGTTTCCTAGACGATGGTAATATGTGGAAAAGCAAACCAACCTGAAAGTAAAACTTAAGCACATTTCCAAAGTTCTTTTGAGAAATAATCAATCAAACTGTATTCGAATGAACCAGTTGAGAAAGCCCCATCAGAGGAGTCATCTGCACCTGGAGAAGAGAGTCACCCACAGCTACAGGACACCGACACCCCGGAGGAGGAGAGATGAGGCAACAAAAATGTGTGCATAACTGAACTACAAGCCAAACAAAGAATATTAATCAGAAGCAAAACTAAAAGGGTGTGTCTTAAACGTGCTCTTAAAAACAAGAACGTTCACTAAAACACCTGTCATCGAATAAATGCCAAATATATCAGATTAAAGCTATACTGTCAAACATTCCAAAGCAATGGAGCTCAACAGTCCCGCACACCTCGAGGGTCGCAGCGGAATTACATCTTTCAGACATTTTTGCCATAAGGGTTTAGAAAAGTTCAAATATTAAGGGTTTATTTTTAAATGACAGAGGCTAATCAGTTACATGATAAATGAGGTTCATAACACAGTGGTTCTCAGTCCAAAAAACAAATGTCAAACTTTATTTTATTTTATTTTTTAAAATCAATTTAGCAGTTTTTAAAGTTACAGAAACAGATTTTCTCACATGCTCATTACTTACCACTGATAAGCAAGCTTTCAAACATGTATGTATTTATTTCCCTATTGTAAAAATAAATGGAAAATGTACTTCCGGAACCAAGCTCCATAACAACTTCATGAAGATGAGCAGGTTGCCAACTCTCCCACCAAAGCACATGTTTTTTTTGTTTTTTTTTATCAATCAATGAGGGGATTACACTTGCAGTACTGTGTAGTAATTATTACTCAATTATTTTGACAATACCTTCTGTAACAGGCCAATGATAGCACAAGCAGCTGATAATGTGAACTGGTAAGATTAGCTGACAAACAAGAAAGATAATTCTATGTGGAATGAAAACACAAGCACATTTCTTATTATAACCACGTTTCATCACAGTGAATGACAATATAACGGTACAGAACTTAATCAGATTAACTCTAAGTGTTTGTAATTGAGTCCCTGTGTCTTGAGAGGAGAATCCTGAGTGGAGTTGGCCGAAGGCATTATGCTGTGGTTTTGGGTTAGCCTCCAGGAAATTTGTGTTGGTCAATGAGAAGTTCCCTTTAAGCATGGAAACACAACCGGCATGTGTGTGAGGGTTTAATGGAGCTTCACCGCGAAAGTTGAGTCATTTGGAAAGAAGACATTCTATTATTTACACAGAATATTCCTTTTGACACTTGAAGGCTGAAGTTTTTGGTGAGTTACAAGATAGTATTCAGATACGTCAGCACAACTTGTTACTATTTAACTATTTAACTATTTGTTAAATACAACAAAGAGTTCATGGAAATACTTCTAATAATTCTATTCAGAAATCCGTTTTATTATTACTACATCGTACTCATCACCACTGCAAATGATTAATACTCTTCCTGAATGCAAATGTCATGGCCTGGTTTTTGAAATGACGTCCAAATACAGCAATTCTTGTCAGTAAACAGCTGTATTTACAGAAACATCAGAGATCTGGGCTACAGCGGTGCTTTCACACATTTATAAAGACGAGATTTGAATAAACGCACAAACAGCCAGTGTGAGAGAGCTGGCCACAGCATTCTGCAGTTTACAGTTGGACAGAAGAATGACTTCATAGTATCAGGGCCAAGATAGACTGAAGATAGACTGGAATCACTGTGTATGGTTTTTAAAGCAACAGGATGGAAAGTCGCTTGTACGATATAGAAATAGAAAGTTAAAGGCTCAGTACCTAATTTTTACTTTCTTAAAAAGGTAAAAAACATTCATTTGCAGCGGTTCACATGTATTACTTACCTATAATGCCTTATATGACAACTTTCTGAGTCCAGAGCAAGTTTAGTCACCATGGTAAAGCTAACAGCAACTTGTAGACTAACAGTACTTGATTTGCAGAGAATAAAACACTCTATAATTTGATGCGAAGAGCGAACATTGGACTCATTTTCACCTCTATAGATGCTTCTTCAGTTTATCTGTACTTTGACCAAACAGATTTTACTTGATAACATGAAAAAAAAAAATCAAGTACAGCCCCTTTAAAACCATACTTCGGAACATTCTTCATGGACAGATACATTTTATGGCATACGGTGTAATGTTATCGCCAAGGGAACAGCATTCACATGAAAATAAGTTAAGATAAGATCACCTTTATTTGTCCCACAAGGGGGAAATCCCAGTGTTGCAACAAAGGGTACAGAAACAGATTATGCACAGGATAATAATAAAAACTCTTATAATCTTAATAATAATAAGACTCTTTTTTTTTTCTTCAATGTTTTCAGTCTAAAAAACTTATCAACAATGAAAAAACATGCTTTTATTTTAGTCTATTGTTTTGGCTAAAAAGTTCTGTGGCTTTAAATAGGTACAAACATGTGTCCAGTTGTAGTCATCAGGGCAAAAGCAGTGTCCAGATGACAACAACTGGATCTTTTTCTACGATGTATACAAATGCTTGCTGTACTGCAGGGAGGCAGGACTGTAGAATGTAACAACCACGCACGATTGAGGTTGTGGGTTGAATTCCTCACTCTAGAACAACAAAAACTCAACGACAGACAGACATAATAAAAAAAATAATAGTAATAAACACAACAAAAAAACACAAAGGTACATAAGGTAAGTAAAGGAATATAAATAGAAAATAAGGCAGTGGTATGAAAAAAAAGAGAAAAAAAGAAGAATTAGTGCATATTATGTTCAGAATATTTTTCCCATTTTGTCCATTATTTTTTTAATTAGTCTATTTTCAAGTTGAGTCCTGAGATCATTTTTTCCATTGTGCGTATGACTGTTATGTTGTTTGTCCAGTCCTTAAGCGGAAAGTTATCGTGTTCTAAGTGTTTCTCTAGTATTTGACATTTTGCTGTGAGAGTAGTAGGTCGTTTAACTTTAACCACTTTTAAAAAGGCGGTTGGTAGTTCAAATTGAGGGAGTACATTTTGGCCAAGCACTCATTATTGTAAAACGCAGTAAAAATCCATTATCGTCACTGTTTCTGGGGCAGGATCCAACGCCTTATCATGCAAACATGGAACTCATTGGAAATAGATAATAGTTGTAAATGATCAGTTGAAGTCTGTAGGAAACTCCAGGTAAATAATTGTAGAACTTTACATATGTGAAACATTCTAATCCATATTTAAACAAAGACAGTCATTTGGTATGAGGTATATTCTCAGCATAACCTGAACCCCGTAAAAGATAAAGTTCTGGACGACAATAGGGACCATATCTCTCTGTGTTTTTTACTGCACCAGCATATTGACCTTGAAAGTGTTGGCTGTTGGAGGTGACACAAGTATCCAGGACACTTCTGAGTGCTGAGCGACAGAGTTGGCAATAACAACAACAGCCCTTTTATTTCGGGTAGTTACATGATCAAACAGGTCCAAACAGGCCATTGGAGCTGAGCCGAACATACATTTGTGTAACAATGCCAATTTAAACTTATAGGAAACTTATATGTATTACACCTTTTAGTGACTATTTGAAAGAGATCAATAACGCGTATGAATATTAAAAATAAATCAATATAATGAATGCTTTGCTAATCCTTAATAGCTTTCTGCAAAAAAAAAAACAACTCTGGAATTGAGCAACCCTTTATTAGAAAGCAATGGAATATCATAATTGATTAACATACCTGAAAATGTATCTCACTAGAAGTGGGCAATATTGACAAAAAATAGTATCGAAGTGTTTTGTTCTGTTTTTGACATATCCCAATAATGATATCCAACAATGTTATACAACTTCAACAGAAATGTGTTTTAACATGTCTTTAAAGGCATTAGTTGAGGTTAAATTATCAGGCAAATGTGAAATGTGTATAAAAATAATCACAAAAGTGCAGAAATGTAACCTTATGCCTCATATTAGAAAGTTTACAATATCACTTTTTCTTTTTTTTCTTTTTAATTAGCTCTTTTTGTTATATTTATACTATAATTGTTGTGCTTGATATTGAAATGTTGTATATCTTCAAAATAAAATACATTTGTCCAGCTCTCTATTTTACTATAATATCGATCATGGATTTAATTTAAAAGGTTACTCAAATGTCAGGGGGAGTGAAGTGGAAAGCAGCAACACTAAGCAAAGCATTTTAAGGGAATTGAACCACCATTTTGTTTATATCAATGACGTGTTCTGAATGATACAAGCTGTGAACTGGAAAGGACTGATCACAGAGCTGTGTCCCACATGACCACCACATCCAAATCTGTTTTTATTGTGTCCAACTACAAATAAACTCGGTTTGGCACCATGTTCAAAAAGACCACATATCTTTTAAGTACCAAACATTTTAGGGATTAAAGGCCTATTGAGGGATTAAAATAACATGCCGTGCCCCTCTTCGGGTGACTCAGCAATCACATTGGTAGAATAGAAGCTAAAAGTTCACAAATTGTTTATGTAAAATGTAAATGCTTCCTGTTGATGTCAGAATTAGAAGCTCGGTTTGTTATGCCACATTATGCTAGCAAATGTTCACAATCAGGTTAGAATTAGGTTTAGGAACAGGTAATTTGGTTTAGGTTTGGGCTTTGGGACAGGTTTGCTCATGGCAAAATGATGCAAATCAGATTTACTTATTCCCAGGAGGTGTTTTTGTTGCTGCTACAGACCCATTGCTGACCAGAAGGACACATAACGGTTTAATAGTTTGTTCAGTGTTTCGGTTTTATGCAGCAAAAGTCAGTGAGAGTCTTCCTGAAGATGTGGGACACTATTTTAATGGCACACTTTTCTTTCTCTTCAATTTTACAACGATTGCTTATGTTTTTGTCTGTTCGTATAGTGATTTTAGTGTATCTGTTCCTGTTTTGTGAAGTACTTTGACTTACTTTGTGTACAACTTGAGCATCCAAACCTTTATTAATGTGCAGTATTTTTATTTCATTCACTGTATTCAACTCACTCTTCATCCCTTCGTTGGATGAGCCAAAAGTCTTGACATGATTAAAGCCTTGAGCTGTTCAGCTGTTTCTCCTGTTTAGATTTGAATCATTTTCTCAATAAAAAACATATTTTCTTAAACCTTTTATTTACACAGACTGGCTCCGTGTGGAATAAAACAATAACTGGAATCTTTTTGTCTCTGGTCAACATCTAAAGAGAGTAAATTCATGACACATTTGAGTTCATTGAAAACAGTCAAACATTCAAGACTATATGGGCACTTGGGGGCTTATCCACTTAAATCTAACTCAACAATATGATAATCCCACTATGGTGACAACTGCTAAGGGAAAAAGCATAACATCTAACCTTGAAAAAACTATCCATACTCACTCAATACTCAAGTAATACTGAGGGAAACAATAGTGGATTTGTTCCGATTTCAAATGTAACCCATGTTTTGCAGCCCTGTCTTAAAATAAACTATTTGTGCTTGGGGCACATTGACAGCACACTGAAACTACTGATGACTATTTGATGATTACATTTAAGTACTTTCTTTTTTTTTTTTACTCCTGACTAAAAGAACGTGTGTGGTGCTGTTAATAAAGATTATACAGACCTGACAAATACAACCATAATAAAGGAATCAAAAGATGAATCAAACAAATCTACATTACTTTCAAAAATACATGAATTTTAGATATACCTTATAGGTAAAATACAACCTGAATATTTTTTTACTAAAGGAATTTCAGCCCCCATGACAGTTACACGTCTACAAAACTCCTGACCTGTTTTTTGGAAAAGAAACAAAGATATACTTGATTTTGTTGTTGAGGTGAAACGGTTAACACTTCTGTGGTTGATTGTTGTGAGATAAACTGTTTCAGAGTATTTCATAACAACAGAAAGTTGCAGTTGCTCCGGCTCTACAAGCTTTGAACAGAGGAGCTGACGGATGTGCGGTGATTCATTCATTCCCGGCCCCTGCCCCAAGACATGGATATGTTTTACCACTGCACAGTTCACTTCCTGTTTGTCAATCAATCTTCATGTACCTAATTTTTATATCAGTGCATGTAGAAGTAGAGACCAAGCTAAATGAACTGTGAATTATCTGTTATATTGTGATAATTTGTGTTTTATCAGTTGTACTGCTGGCCTGATCGTCTGATCGGTGGGCCATAATGACAAAATGGAATATCTTGATATTGTTTTGAAATGACTAATAACGTTATGATATGATGATGACATTATGTTGCTCCAACAAAAATGTTCTAAAACACCTTTAAATGTATTAAATGTGAAATGTCTGTAAAATGTATATAGATAGATAGCTAGATAGATAGGTAGCTTTAATGTTTCTTTTTTCTGTCCAAAGCTCATCATGGATGACATCATAACAGGAAGCTGTTTGCTTAGCTGTGGAATGAGCCCGAGGCACTGGCCAAAGGGGTTTCCCAGTGAAGGCAAGATAATAACAGGGCTCACACTAATCGGACAATTAAAAGTCAACCACTCATTTTATCAGTAATCCTTCAGTGTTTTATTACAGCTGGTCCCTGTGGATAGCTAAGTGACTGTTGAGTTACAGGGATGTTGATGGAAGGGTGTGGCTGTGGTAAAGAGATTTACAATGATGAGAAAATATAAAAATGCCACTGTATAATCACTTCCAGTTTTTACAAGACCTAAAAAGTATTGGCATGCATATCCGTATTCCCTGGAAGTGTGCGATAGTGGCTCTGTGGTTTAAACTCTCATTCACCGAGATGAAGATCATTTCAAACCCCACTGTCGTTGTGTCAAGACACTTCACCCACCTTGCCAAAGTGTGGACTGGTGTGTAAATGAGACTGGATGGAATGGATGTAAATTAGCCCATGGTGTATCCAGTGTGTATACCTGCATTGCGTCATATATGATTTAACACTGTCTTGACAGTAAACAAATCATACAAAATAACAATGACTTCAAAGGAATTGTAGAAAAAGATTCAGGTGTAGTCATCTGGACTGTAGTCAAAGGACTTCAGAGGAATATCACTACAATACATGTTAAATGGATTTATTCAAGTTTTAAGTCAAAAAAATTGGGTGAAATTTGATTTTTTTTGGGGGGCAAATTTTCAGCTGAAAATAAGAAAAACAAAATTCCCTCCATAAATGTTTTTGTAGCTAATAGGTCAACTAAATGAAGTAGGAAATTTAAACCTGGCTCAGTCCATTTTTAGATTTAAATGTCCCAAATATGTGCAATTCTAGCCGTTTTCACATAAAATGCCTTATTCTTATATGTAACATACCGTAAGATGTTGAAAAACTTGTAATACATCTTTTTCTTACATTTATATGAGTAGGCTACATCAGAATCAGAATCAGAAGGGGTTTATTGCCATTGTCACTGAACAAAATTCACAAACATAGGAACTTGTTTCGGCATTAAGGTGCAACATAAAACACCGATCAATAATAAAAACAAGATATAAGAAACATATGAAATCAAAAGGGCATGCATTAGGAAACAATTCAAATTTATTATAGTATAAGATAAAAATAAACTTACTATGTACACAAGAATTTACAGTTAAATTTACAGATGTAGTGCAGAAAGTGACAGTGATTGAGTGATTGAGTGATTGATTAAACTGTAGTTAAAGTGGCAGGTGTTTAAGAAGTGTTCATGAGACCAACGACAGAGGGAAATAAACTATTCTTGTGGCAGGAGGTTCTGGTCCTAATGGACCGTAGCCTCTTGCCTGAGGGGAGTGACAAGTTTCAAATTGATGTCAAATTGATGCCTCGTTACCTGCAGTGTCTCACATTAAGTGCAACTGTAATAAGTTAAAAAAAGGCTACAAACAATATACTACTGTATCCAAAACATATTAAACTGGCCCAAGTACAGACCCTGAATAATATCAGACATTTACAAAGTAATTGACTACCCATTTCAGACATGCTCAAATAGATATTAAGTGATCCTTCTTAATCAGACATGTTTAGTGTTCACTCTCCATCTTCTCCATTTTAAGTTCAGTTGTTAAGATTTGTAAAAAAAAAAAACTACCTTATCAGTCCCAACACTTTTTCCGAGATTTCACAACGTACCTGCATCTTTATTCATCATTTTGCACTCTTCGTCTAAACAACATCTACCTGAGACAACATTTACTGTGAATGAAACAGTGAAACAACAACAACAATTCCGTCAACAGAAGATATATTCATCTTAAAGCATATGTTGATTGTACAGTTTAGTTTCTGTGAGAGTGCAGAAGTGGGTTAAGTTGTGCGTTTGTGTGCGTCCGCTCCTGAGGTCCAGCAGACTCCACAGAGGAATGTAGAGAACAGCTGTGGACATGACTGAAAGAATTTACCCAGAAACTTAAGCCTGGAGTCGAATCACACACTCACATGCACACGCTGGGCCAGGGAAAGGTCCACAAAAGGAAGCTGTCTATAAACAACATTATCACCAACACTGCTATGGTTAAGAATAAGTTGTAATAGGTAAATCAGTACTTAAGGAATTGCAACTCCAACATTTATCTATATTCTGCAGTCATCATGTGCAAAACTGTAACATAATGTGAATCACCACTGTCTGGAACAACAACTGATATCACTTCATATAAATATTTCTTCTTGCTCATATGCTGCATTGTACATGATCATAGTCATAGTCACTTAATGCAATGTGTTTTCTAGTCTACTTGTACTTTACATTTGAACACTGGAATGCAACAATTTCCCTATTGTGGGATAAAATATATGTTGTCTTATCTTACTTTATGTATTCTATGACAAGCATGCTGTTTAATGTCACCACAAAAATATTTCAACATTTCTTTTTAAAGAATTTGCCCCCTTCTAAAGAAAAAAAATACATTTACTGTTTCAACTCGCTTACAAAAATGCCATATTACAATTTGACTTTTTAGTTTTTTTATTGAGTTAATCAAATATTTGACCTCAGAAGCACCATATTATGTCTGGAAGTGCAGATGTGAAGCCTGTGAACTTAGCCAAATAATTTTCTGTAGACTAAACAATGACATTTCTAAAATGGTTTGATAGATTGCTGAATTAAAGATATCACACTATCCAATTTAATGTCCACTTCTTGAGTAAAGTTAACACAGCTGCAATAATGCACTCAATCGATCTGTCTTTGTGTCAAGATGATGCTTCTGAAGAAGAAAAAAAAGAGGAAAGAAGAGAGAGAAAATTAATATACAGTGATAAATAATGGTTCACTCACACATTTTAAATACAGTCTGGAGATTTTTGGCTGGTCTTATAGCTAAAGTTAATTTTCCATTAATTCATGATTTCTGATCTGGAGAGAGTAGAAACACTCGCAAGCTGGTGTTGCGTCAGTCTGTGACACGAGACCAGCAATGACAGATATTTACCCTGGAGGCATGGCAAGGAGTCTGTAAAACTACATATTTAAGTGACAATTTAATATACAGCCATAAATGAAAGTGTGCATTACAAAAGTCAAACAATCTTTACTAGAAGTGTGTGAGCAACTAAGTGGGAAGTAGCAGATATTACATTGTACTAAAGTTGAGATAAAATAATAATAGATATTCCCAGACGATTTGTATAGGTATTTACAATATCACTATGAGTATTTAAACTGTTGTGTGCAATCTAATTTCTCAAAATAATCTGTTGACCAGAAAATGTAAACTGAGGTGCCAGATTTAGCCCGCGAGCCTGTCGTGTATACTACTATATCTGACCATTACTTACACATATAATTAGTTGTTTATGTGATTGTTTGTAAACTGCACTGAACAGTTCTCTTGGGATCATAGAGTTACCATGTGGACTCATGCTGACTCCTTGAGCTGCTCTTTTGTCTTTTTGGGACATGTCCAAACATGCTCTGAGTTCTTCCAGGGCAAAGATTTTTGATCCTGTTTAGAGAGGAGTTAGAAACCTGTGGGGTCTTTCAGGCATTAAACTGGGGAAACAAGGATATGCATTCATAAACTTTTAGTCGGTCACACTAATCACTCCTCAGTCACACTTTGTGCTTGGGGAGTGTAACTGCGGCTTCCAAACAACAAGAAGTAAGGAAAAGTGTCTTGTCCAAGGACACAAGGACAGTATACAATTTGAGACTGATGTGGAACAGAGACATACTGGCACCATACTGTCATTTAAATAATCTTGAAGAAGGTCCAGAAATCAGATCAGATTTTGGTGTGCATGTACATAGCCACTGATATTGATATAAATGTTATGCTCTCAATTCAATAGAAATACTAACAATTACATCACAATCAAGACAATATTTTGAGTGTGGGCTGCTTCTCCACGATGGGAAAAGACAATAATGATATACTAATGCTCTTCTAAACATCCTCAGACACAAACATAACTGAGTCTGTAATCGGGACATCCTGATGCCATTAGTCAGGGTTAGGGCACTGTAGACGGGTGGTTCCTCTCCTACTCCCCAAACGCACACAGATTTTCACAGGGCTAATTGAAAGCTGCTGCTAGTTTGGTGTTGAAAAGAGTGTGAATGTCCACCTGTTGTGTCGAGGAGTGAGGGAGAGCTAAAGGAGAAACTAATGGTTCTGAGCTGAGCTGTTAAATGCAATAGATACACTTTGGAAACAATGGAGGGATGTGTTTTTTATGAAGACTGAATTAAAGAGCTGGTGCTGACAGATTACTCGGAAAGTTAAGATTTTATATTTATAATGTTATCACTTTGGGATCCAGGCTAAGGATTTAATGTTACGGTAATGGATTATATGTCAAGTTTCCAATCAATTACTAAATTGGGTCTGTATCAGTATACTAATTTGGAACCAGGTATGAAACAGGACACCATGATCTAGTGGTCCCCAGCAAGGGCAAACAGGGCTGTTTTTAGAGAGAAACAAGGGACCAAGCCTAAAAAGAAAAAGCCCAAAACAATTGACCCAAGCCCCACAAAGGAATCCGCAACCAAAGAGGTAACCGGTAGAACATCGTGTGTCGCAACTTGGCAACTGTGATGGCAAACTGAAGAGTACAACAATATGAATAGTCCTCATTTGCATTACTTATTTCATGATGTTAAACAAAACATTAAGTCACGCATTGTTTCCTACAAAGCGAGAAACAACATTTTCTGAACACTACCACACTGTATGTGATGATGACTGGGCATGCATCATATGAGTTGTGAGATGAGTATTTAAAGGATATAAGAAGGCACTGTTAACCATTATTGTGTTCCCACCAATGGAGGAAAAAATGCTAATTGAAATGCACTCTGTGACATTTAAACAATAGATGCCATTACAGTGTCTTAAACTGGACATTTATTACTGTCAGCTGACATTTTCCATCAGCCCTTCCTCCCTTTTTCTCTATTGTGTACTGGGCCTGTGAGTAAAATGTGTGCGTGCTGTTGAAGGAGCAGCTTGTGTCCAGAAAGCAGCCATTCTCTGTGTGGATACAGAGTCCATTCAGTGCACATTGGGCCATTTCATCATGTCCTCACTCAGCACTTGTTAATGCTCTGGGAAGTACCCTACACCCCAGCCTCGATCCCGCGCCCAAATCTACTGTCCTCCACCCAGCAGCACTGCACGCCGGAGAAGCATTGTTGTAACTCCACTTGGCAGGAGAAACACACTAAAACAATATCAGATCAGAGTGTTGTCAGTGATTATTCAAGACAGCACGTCAAATCAATGTGATATATGATATATCGATGGCCAATTTACAGGAAACAAGCAAATGGATAGCTATGTCAGGGCATTGCCTGTCCTGAGACCCTCCTTCTCGACAAGGAAAAACTCCCAAAAACCCTGCGGGAAAAAGAGAAACCTCAAAGAGAACCACAATGAACAGATAGTTTAAGGCTGAAGAACCAAGAGACAAAAAAAGTGCATATAGATTTAGTCTTTATAGTATTTCTTATGTCCGGCTGGGTCCACTCCACTCTGCGCTCCGATGTTGTAAGACAGATGTTGTAAGACAGAGCAAGACAGAGTTCCTCACCTCGTCACTGCGTGTATGTTGCATTGTTGTGCCTTTTTGTGCCGCAGTTCATCATGGCGAACAGAGGAATTTGTGACACGCTGCCAAATCCTACGCGTGTCACAGTTTACAAGAATAAAATTGCTGAACAAAGAAATAAATATCAGTGGGCGTGACACGAGGTCTTGCCTATAAGAGAATGAAGATTCCTCAAATATGCATGAATCACTCTAAATGCAACTTCGAGTGGTTTAATGTCCAGGAGTAACAATTATAATATTGATAGAAGCTCCTGAACGTTGATTTTTGCATAATAGTTACTGTATATTTTAATAAATAAAACACCACTATGATCCTTTCTCGAAGTCCTGGAGCTGCTTCATGTTGTTGGGTCACATTGGTGTCCTTAGTGTCCTTGGTGTCCCTTTGCCTGCCCCAAGTGCGTTATTCCAGGCGCCGCCACCACCACCTTCCAATGCATCCCCCCGACCTGCATCCAGAACACGCACACATCCAGCACGACAGCCCCAAGTGCCCATTGTCAAAGGCTACAATTATGAGAGCACCACTAGAAAATGTGCAACACTTACACCCATGGTGGCGCTCACTCTGTGTTTAGGCTTTCCAGCGAAGGTGGTTGGCTGTTCCAGGTGCTGCTGTGCATTCTGTGCTCGTCCGTGCCTCCGCTTCCCCCGTTTGTCCTTCCAGCTGGCCGCCCCACCACAGGTGTGTTACTTGCGGTCACAGATAATTGGCCTGATAAGTGTCAACAAGTTACAAGGCTCAAAACACAAAAGTCCACAAAAAAATAAAAATAGAAACCAGGTCACGCCAGTGATAGCATGGAATAAAATACAATAAATAAAACCAACTGATCACTGATTCTACATCCCCACTTCACTTATCCCTCCTCTGTAAGTCTGCATCAAGAAGTAAAAAGATAACATTTTAGATTTCATTAACCTTATAACATATTTGCAATGTTCCGCTGTATGTGTTTTTGCTTTTGTGGCCCCATCTGTGTCTAAAACGACAGCGGTTCTCTGACAACCTCGCACAGACATCCAGAAGGTGGGGACAGAAAGGATTGAAGTTTCCCCAGACAGGGAGAGGTACTGTATGAGGGGCCGCAGCGTCGCCGTCACAGGGTATGGATGATGGATGGTCCCGGAATCTCAAAGGAAGAGAAAAAAAGCCAAATCAGAAGGACCACCCTTTGTACAAGGTCCAGTCTAAATCATTCAAAACTGTGGAAATAGTTAAGGAAGGCAAACACAGAGGCCAAAGTTAAAGGATGTCATATATGTGTATGTGAAATTCCAGATTTATGTCACACCACTGGATGTTTCGTTGTGAAGGATCTGAGAAGGAATATCTCACAGTAGCGATGCAGGGCATTAAATGTGCTATTTTAAAGAAGAAATATTATGTTTGCTTTTTCTTGTTCTCATCAAATTTTACTTGTTGAGATCTGGACAGTTTGAGTCACAATTAGTCATATTGTGTATAAGCTATCTTTGTGTTTCTATGCTTTGAGTTTAAAATCGTTAGTGTTCAAATTGATGATGAATTGCGCTGAACGGACTCTTATACATTCTAAACTTCCACTGCACAGAATAGAGTATAATAATTTGAATCATTTTCGCTCTGTTGTCTGCAGACAGGGATGTGACTGTCGGAAAACAGTGGAAAACATGTTTGTTCATTTGTGGTCACCTCCCAGTTCTGATGGTTTGTCTAGACATTTTTCTGCTTAACAGGTTTCTTTATTTTTCAATTTTTTACAAGAAATGAGCCATGGGATTGAATATGATGTCACAAACAGGAAGCGAAAGACAGACATTTGAGCTGTCTGATCTTTTGGAAGAATTTACAACACAATGTGACATGTTTGCCAAAAAACTAAAGCTATTCCCCACTGGAGAAAAAGGAAAACAGTTTGCCTTCTCTTTGATTCAACATGCTTATGGACTGATATAAGATGTGCAATTATTCAACTATAATTTTGCGTAGCATTTCCGGCACACTGAGGTCTGTGTTTGTATCTGACATGTAACACTTCCTTTTTGCCTGTAAGTGTTGTTTTAGTGTGAGTCCATCAAACCCTTCAGAGGAAGATGCAGTGATCCAGGATTAGAGCTAAAGCGCTCGTGTGGAGACAGCTGCACCACTGAAGTTAGAGGGGAATTTCTCTCATACTGGAAGAACACACCAAAGATTAGAAAAGCACTATAGATACATAATATAAATAAGTAAGAATCTGCGAATTTAATGATCAATTCTTTGCAAGCTTTTTTTTTATTAAATTGAATTATGACTTCTGAGGAATGGTGTTAATGGATGCAAATTGGATTATATTACTTATTATTACTGTATTATAAATCTGTTATCAAGGGATTGAAACAAAAGATCCAATTGCATCACTAAATAAGAACTCATTTAGATCTGTTATAATTGGTTGATCAGGTCAAGCTAACATGGAGAACTGTTATAATGAGACTGGATTCAGACCCACTTTTCAGCTAAGGTGAATGTTTTGGTTGCCTTGATGAAGAAAAGTTCGAATTTGATACTAACAATGGTCATTCTTTTGTTTTTTTATTTGTCTTTTACTTGGATTCTAAAACAATTTGTTGTTCGGATCATTTGCAAGGAAAACACGTGTCCATTCCAACAGTAGACAATCTTCCAAGCATTCTATTATATTATAGTTTTGCTCGCGATATAAGAAAAATGACATAAGCACAAATCAATTTCAAATGGTTCTCATGGATATTTGCACAAATGTTTTTGATAATCTCTTAAAGCTGTTCTCAATAAATCCACTGGATATTAACTCACGATGTTGATAAAGCAGCGTGTCAGGTTATCTATGTAAGTTATAACAGACAGAGGAGTGAATCTGAAAACAAACTGTGGAGATAGGATAAGTGGCCATGGAGGAGTCTCACACAGTGACCAGAGAAGACCTAATGTGACATAACTGGAGGTCCGCCACTTGATTGTCTTCATGGTGATGTTACCTGCAACATGATATTATACTCTTGAAGCAGACAAGCTTGAAGAATGATGGACCCTCCAGCAGAAATGTCCCTCTGGCTGCTTTTGTTTCCTCCATCAGCCTTCACCATGGACAGTGGGCTAATGATCCAGATACTCTTGGCCATGAGCCAAGCTCAAAATCAGGAGAATTGTCCAGGGCAGCTCTTGACGAAGGATGGACCGGAGATCAGGTTTTTTCTGGACATTTTTCTTCTTAAACCTGTGCAAGGTTTCAGACAAAGCAGGAATTACATCAAAAAGACACAGGAATTCTTTTTCATTAAAAAAGTCTTGGTATTTCAACATTGAATAAGCCGAAGACAAATGGCTAGATTGAAATGAGAAAAAATATAGACTAAAACTAAAGTTGTGTTGTTTTTTTAAAGGTTTTATTGCATTAAAACGATTTTTATTTTTTTGTAACGCCCAAAATCACATCAGCAGTTGCCTCGAGGGGCGACAGTGAAAAACAGATTAAACAATGTTCATAGGGACTTAATGTCCCAGCATCTCGTGTCCCTCTTCTTTATCTTCGTCTTCTTCTTTGGTGTTTTATGGCGGTTGGTATTCAAGTGTTACATTACCGCCACCTTCTGTAGTTGTACCTCTTTGTGTGGTTGTACCTCTTTGGGAAAAAGTAGAAACCTCGAAGAGTTCCACAGCGAAGGAGAGATCCGACTCCGTCGGACAGACAGGCGGACTCGCTTCAGAGATGACTTGCATTGCCATAAAGTGTACTCCTCCTGCTTGTTTTCATGGACATGTTGTTTCTTTAGTTATAGTTATCTATTTGCATGAAGAATATTGGATTTCCATGGTGTTCTGTAGGGGAAGTCACACTGTTTGTAGTTATACTATTTGTGCAGAGAGCATAGGGTCATTATGCCCTGCCCATATTTACTGTATGGCTTGTTGGTACCTCAAGTATGGACAGATTGGGGGAAGCGAGCCTTCTTCTAAACTGCTCCCGCTGCTTGGAACGAAGAATTTAGTTCAAATTAGGCATCCAATGAAAAGAAAGGTTAATGCACACAAAGTCCAAAACCAAATTCCCATTTAGTCCCAATTTGTCAATTTCCAGTTGAGGTTGTGAATTTTTCCATGTTTCCTATGTCAGTTATGACGTCGGTCCAGTCCTTCATTGTTGGTGCAGTTCGTGTCATGAATTTTTTTTTCTGCCGCCAGAAGGATGTTCCAAAGGTATCCATTTATGTTGTCCATTGCAGGGGTTTTGAGGCCCAAATGCATAGTTCTGAAATTGAGTGTCAAAAACAATTTACAATGCCTTGTTAATTTCTGTCCAATATTTTTGTGCAACTCCCAGAACACATGATAGTGATGTCCCCCTGGCAACCACATTGGACTCCTTTCAGTCAAAATTGTCTCTGTTAATCCTGCAACGAGCTGACCCCTGTCCAGGATATGCCCCGCCTAAGTTCCAAAGTTCCTGGGATAGGCTCCAGTCACCCGCGAGCCCTAACAGGAACAAGCAGTGGAAAATGAATGAAAGAACTGGTCTCAGTGAGGGGTTTGTTGCTCAATAAAAAAAGAAACGAAAAAATAAAGACTGACAATCCCACAAAAACAATTGTAGATTTAATGTCAATTCTGTTTTAATTTTTCTTAAATGTGTAGATGTTTTTATGATTTGTGTGCTGCTACTTTTTCCCTTTTTCCCTGCCTCAGGTCAGCCTTGAAAAACAGATCTCGATCTCAATGAGCTTTTACCTGGTAAAATAAAGGTTAAGAAATAAATGCTGTGCTTTTAAAGCAGACACTCATTGGCATTCAGACAATGAGATATTTCAACAGAAACTGACCATGTGGCAACATAATACATTATTTCTCTATATTTCCAGAAAATACACTACAAGCAATTTCCCATGATCTCTGAGTTGTGCAAAACATGTTTGATGTTTTGCTTTCATTCAACATGCCTTTGAATTTATGAAGGAATTTCTATTGTACAATAATTATTCCGGTGAGTGTGTTTTCGGTGAATTATACAATTCAAAATCCAAATTATCCAATGGCATACTTTTTGTTAGCATACTTTTGGGTCCACCCAGTGGAACTCTTGGAAGATCCCGGGAATTTTTGGATCACTTGGGACGTATTTCTGGTAAAAGCCTTCTGTAAATTCCCAAACAACAAAATGGAGACCCAGTGAATCTTGTTCAACATTGAAAACATCATTTAAGCATAAATCCCTGTTATCTTTTCCATTGTTTCATTCTGTCATTTTGGATGCAGCATGTCACTAAAGAAAATGGGCTTTTCTCCTTAATCTCACTCAGCTTCCTGCACTTCCTCTTCTAATTCATTATTTATCTGGCTTTTCCTGGCTCGAATACAGGAAAGACGGACGTAAGCACAAGGCGTTGTTGGGAAACTCAAGCACAGAGGGCTGGGCAAATTATTTGAAGATCCCACTGCAGCAGTAGTATGAACAAGGAGGCATGAGATTTGGACAAAGTCAAGAGCAGTTATGATTGTGTTTAATATGTTGGACTTGTCAAAACCATTTACTGTCAGTGCAGATGGACACTTTAAACAGCGATCTCCTATGGATCTAACATGTGAAAAATGATCTTGTGATTTGTTTCCCCCTATGATATTACATTTAGCTAGGACAAAAAAGATGCTAGTTCAATACATTTTGTGTTACTGTAGTAACTGTAGTAAGGCCCCAAAATTGTTAGTTTTTACTTATCATATCTTGATTTACAAGGACAATAGCAAATTAAAAACACCACGATCATGTACAACTTTTTCAAACAAACATTTTGAGAGCCAGACTCTATAGAGTTTGTGCAACACTCACTACCTATTTGGAACACTGTGAGCACAGTCCACTTGCTGTCTTTCTTTCAAGATACTTACACGGTTTATGGAGTGTTCGTCTACCAAACAGAAGATCAGCGGTTTGATCCTTGCTTGGACCGTTGCATTATGTTGTTGTGTCCTTGAACATGACACTTCACCCACAGGCAGTGATTGGTGATGGTCGGAGAGGCCAATGGTAAAAACTGGCAGCCTTGCTTCATTCAGTCTACCTCAAAGCCATTGAGACTACGCAACTGTGCAGAGTCTTGTTATTATTATCATGTTTTGTTTCTGCACCTTTGGTGACAGATAATGAAAGGAAAGATGCACTAAAAGTAATGATGAATGGATTATTATCTTTTATAATGCTACAGTATTGCATTAAAGATCATGTTGCTGTTTTGGTCCAGTATTATTCATAGGTTGGGTATGTGCGGTGTAACTCAGAGCAGATGTGATGCTGACTCTTGACCTGTGCGGCTCTGACGGTTGGATTATAGTCAGGAGGAAGGCCACACTTGTTCTAGTGAAAGTCTGAAAAAGAAGACAACACTTGCCTTAAAGCTCCACCAAACTCACTGTCCACTTCCCGAATCATATGAAACTGCAATTTCCCTGTCACCGCTCTAACCTCAGCTTGATCTGCTCTGTCACTGTTTCATAGGAATTTGGTGTTTGGTGTAGGTTTGAAATACTTTTTAGATTAGTCATCATCATCAAGCATTCAATTCCGCTTTTCACACAAGAGCAAAGCAAAGAAAAACATGCATTATAAAGGCTCATTTTGTTGTCGTCTTGTTTAAACATGCTCTTGACTGGCTTTACGTTGGCTTTTCATGTTTTAGAATTTAAACTAATGTGCCGTCGGATGGGCTTCCTGCATTTCTTGTTAGCATGCCATGTCCTGTCAGATGTGGGAGTGAATCCTTCTAAAAAACAAAAACTAGAAATATAAGCAGCTAGACTGGCATGCTAATGTAAGCATGCAGCAGTAATGGATTTGTAGAAAAGCTATGACAAGGATTGATTGACATAAATCTACGCAGGATTTCTAACTTTGACATCACAATCAGAAATGGCAGTTATGAGGATTATGGCACTAATCTTTGGAAGAGTTGGTAAACTTCAATACATGTATGTGTTTTGGGGTTGGTATTTGACACATTTGGGTTTTATTACCAAGCTGTAACTCAATAAACATTACACTTTACAGTACTGGACATGTCACTGCTCAGCTTGAACTCTCTCATGCTGAAGCCCATACTGAGTGCCACTGCAGCATGGAGCACATTGTGATAAAGGTGATTTATGGAGCTGAGAGCACATGATTTAATTTAAAGCTTATGAAAGTGTTGACAAATGGAAGTAGTAAAACTAACTTACATGTGGCCCGTCGGCTCACAGCCTGCAGCATGTGTCAGTGTGTGGTTCAGATTAGGACAAAAGACACACTGTTGAGAGGAAATTATTCATTAATCAGTGCTGTCAGTTTGGCTTGAAAGTGTTTTTGTGGATTTATGATCAGCAATTTGGTTTTGGATGCAGATCACACATGTCCTAAAAGTTGTATTATGTATGGGGGTTTAAGAAGTACCACATTTTATATTAAGTAAAAGATAGAATGACAAAAAACCCTTAAGTAAAAGTATCACATAATAATCTTCTTAAGTGAAGGTACTGAAGTGCCCTTTTAAAAATATATATCACATGATTTTGAGAACTATTACAGAGTCAAATGAATAGATTTTGATATAAATAATTATGCAAATTTTTGGTTCAAAGAAGCAACTGAATTAATTTCTTAATGTTACCGGCCATTTTCATGTATATATTTTGGTTTGCTTTAACTCACTACTTTCAGGCAAGACAAAAATAAAAAATAATACAATTAAGTGAGTACAAAATACAGATACCAAACAAATACTTTTGTCTTTTGTTTCCATCACTGTTTATGTGAGTTCAGTTAAATAAGTAATGTACTGCAGTATTAAAGTTAAGTAAATCCACCCCCCTCCCCCATCCCTTTTTTCCTGTGTAATATTCAAAGTGTTTTAATCTCTTTCAATGGGGATTAATTGTATTTTTTAAATCCCATTGTCAAATACATTTCTTGAACTATGAAAGAGTGTGCATAATGTCTCATTTGAAATACGATTGGTAACAGGAAGTTAGTTTTTATGATAATCTGCTTTAAACATCAATATGCTGTTATTAAGCCTCTACATTTCACATGAAACTATAAAACACAATATTTCAGACATAACGAATCACCAAGTGTAGCGTTTTAAACTTTGAATATGGTGGAAGAGGTTAAAATACGGAGGTTAGTGCGTACAAGAGCTGGGCTTGTAAAACGTTTCCTCTCATTTCTCGTGCACTGAGACTGGACAGACAGAACTTCAGCTGCTAAAGCCATCTCCACCGAGTCAAACTCCAGGAAATCTGCTGGAGCGCTCAGCAACAAGTGAAAGTCAAGACGTGTTTTGATCCGAGCGAAAGAGGAAACCAGGTGCTTTAGGAGGACAAAGAGGGATGAATGACTACTGTGTATTTACATGCTTTATTAAATGCCTAACAACAGAAGACCACACCCCTAAGTGGGAAAACTATTGTAGATTGGGCAAATTCTAATTCTACTCTATCCAAAGTACAATGGAGTGATTCACAATGCAGAGATGATTCAAATATAAATAAATACCACACTCTATTAAACATCAGGAGCAAAGCATTTCTCAGTTGATAAAGCATTGTCATGGTAATCAGTAACGTCTGTGACCAATAGACGTTGAATTTAAGGCTAAATATTGAGCTTTGATTGGTGTTCTTATGAGATGCGGTGCCCTAATCTGCTGACAACGGCTCAGTCAGAGAAAACAGTCTACGCCTGTATTTAAAAGTACTAGTACACTATTTTGTGTCCATTTTCCAATCACTGGGTCAAACTCTCAGGAGGAGCAGTGCAAAAACTCGACCTGAAGGATTTGACACTTGTTTTCCCAGGGTCAGCATACATGTTCTCAGGATAATCATATCCGTATTTACTTGATACAAAGAGGCAGCGTTATGCTTTTGATTGGGATTGAAGTATAATGTGAGTGATTAGGAGCCTCAAATCATATTGGTTGGAATGTGAGTGAACAGTATATAGTAAAATCAAACCCAAATTTTCAAGTTTGTATACAGACTACTATGAGGACTACAACATTATGCACAGGCAATACTATAGTTGCCTTGAAAGCCAAGCAGATGTGATGACTCATTTGTCTTTTTAAAGCTCAGGATCAATCTCAAATCAATCTCCTGAGCTATGGAGAGTATAAGTGTTAGCTTCTCAAACCATTTTCTTCAGATTGAAAATTACTTTTGGATCGAGGTTGAAATATCTTGATTTGTAAGAAAATTAGTCCAAATGACTTCCTTTGAAACTTTTCCTACCTGGTCGGCCAAAAATATAAACTTCTCCAATACTTGACAAAGATGTGTTGTCTGGACACCAATTCTATCTCATCGAGTTTATATATGCATGATTGACAGGTGAATTGCCGAAGATTAATGCTACAGCCTCGCGTACAGACAGAGGCCGAAGCTTTCCAAACCTGCAGTGAGGACCTCTAAGAAGTGGACCCGTGAGTCAGTGGAGGAGCTACGTAAGTGTTTGGACATTACAGACTGGGAGGTTTTCAGAGCTGCCACAGAGAGTTTGGATGAGTACACGGACACGGTGACGTCATACATTCGATTCTGTGAGGACAGCATCATACCATCAAACACCAAAGTCACTTTTAATAATGACAAACCCTGGTTCACACCTAAACTGAGGGAGTTAAAGCAGCATTAGGAGGCAGCGCACAGGACTGGTGACAGAGAGCTCTACATAGATGCGAAGTATGGGTTTAGCAAAGAGGTGTCAAGAGCTAGATCAAAGTACAATATGCGTCTGAGGAAGCAGTTCTCTGACAACAACCCCGCCTCTGTGTGGAGTGGGCTCCGGGACTTCAGCTCTGCATTCAACACCATCCTCCCTGCTCTGCTCCAGGACAAGCTCTCCCAGCTCAACGTGCCTGACTCCACCTGCAGGTGGATCACTGACTTCCTGACGGATCGTATCACTGACTTCCTGACGGATCGGAGGCAGTGCGTGCGGCTGGGGAAGAATGTCTCAGACACTCGGACTATCAGCACAGGAGCTCCACAGGGCTGTGTACTTTCTCCTCTGCTCTTCTACCTGTACACAAACTGCTGCACTTCCAGCCACGACTGTAAAACTGATCAAGTTTGCGGACGACATCACCCTCATCGGGCAGCTGAGGAAAGCCAATTTGCTAGTGCAGATGATGGTGCAGTTTTACAAGGCCATCATTGAGTCCATCCTCACCTCCTCCATCACTGTGTGGTACGCTGGAGCCACAGCCAGGGACAAACAGAGACTACAGCGCATTTGTCGGATCACAGCTGATCCTTATTCCATTGCAGTCACTCAATAAACCTTTTCTGATTCTGATTCTGATCTAGGGTGTCAGGTCTGGAGGGACGGTTTTCTATGATTGGTCATGAAGAAGTTTAGGGTGGGTAAGATTAGGAAAGGGTTAGAGTAAAGAGTAAGGTTAGGAACAACGTTAGGGTAAAGGGTAAGGTTAAAAAAGGATAATGGGTAAGGTTAAAAAAAGGGTAAGTTTAGGTAAAGGGTTAGGGAAAAGGGTAAGTTTAGGTAAAGGGTTAGGGAAAAGGGTAAGGTTAGGGAAAGGGTTAGGGAAAAGGGTAAGGTTAGGGAAAGGGTTAGGGAAAAGGGTAAGGTTAGGGAAAAGGTTAGGGAAAAGGGTAAGGTTAGGGAAAGGGTAAGGTTAGGGAAAGGGTTAGGTTGGGGTTTAGGTTAGGTTTTAGGCACACAGCAATGACTTTAAAAACAAAACAAATTTATAAAATAAAACCAGATTTTAAAAAATACAACTGTTTAGGCCAGTTTATCAGCATAAGTTAACTCATTACCATGGCAACCAGATCACTTCCATCCCTCCGAACCTGACTATCTAGCACTAACCATCAGCCAATCAGCTAATTTACCAGCCAAAGTCCTGAACCACTATCCTGATAATTGTTAGTTCAATCAGAGTGTATTAGTTATAGTCTTGCACCATACATCTTAGCCTTGTTATTATTATCAGAATAACATACACCATGAAATATATTGTATTTGATTACACACTTAAGATTATTTGAAATTTCTGACAGGGTCATTCATTTAGACAAGTGCTGATATAGCCCCAGTCTGCCGGAATTGAGTGCTAAAGGGTAAACAGGGCCATATAAAGGGTTTCATTGAGGAATTTATGACACACGGCTGTATTTAGACATAAACACTTCACATACAACACAGATCAGAGATATTTATGACTGTTCAGCTGCAGGGCCAACAATATCACTGTTATATGACTGTTAGGGACTGAGGTATCTGCATTAAATCAGCACAATTCCTTCAGGTTCTGATATTTTTATGAATCCATATTCACGGCTTCAGGCTGTTCTTTTGTCCCTTGTATGCCTTCAATAGAGTCTGTGCCCCCTTTGTAGGTTTTAGCTTCCTGTTATATACAGCAAGCATACCAAGGCTTCACCAGCAAACATATTATTAATACCGCACGATTTAATTACATTTTGTATTGAGCAGTGTGTATGAGAGAGCCATGTGGGTGATGCTCTACCAAATTGATTATCATCCGTCTACAACTTAAATGATTATATAAATTGACTCCGTGTTATAATTGTACCAAACTGACCTGTGTTGGCCTTGTTGCAATATTTATTTTACTGTTATACATGGGGATGTTGGTAAAACACACTTATCTACCATTTATGTCATAATGGGTGAAGTGAGCAGGCAAAGCAATAACATCATCTCCAAAAAAATAAATAAAAAATGTTTTCTGAGTTGGCACTAATCGTTTATTCATCACAAAAAGGAACTGAAAAGAGAAAGATGCATTGTGGAAGTACTTGAAAACCTGTGTAAAGTTTGCGGTTATAATGCCTGGAAGACAGCAACCAACAAAACAGGGAAACATTTGAAATTCTCTTTCTCACATTTTCACTGGTTGAACTGCTGCGTTATTCTGCCTCGAGGAAAGGCCCATCCTAAGCACAGGAAGTGGAGATTTCTTCCCTCTCGGTCTGGACCACTACAGTGACTGACCACGGAACCTGTTTATTTTGGTAGAGAAAACTGTTTCTAATGGAAAGCAGAGGAGGGCGTTTCAGCGACTTTTTCTCTCAAAACAAATGAACGAGCGCTACCTGATCTGCGCCACCTGATCCGCTTACTTAATAACGTCGCCATGTTGGATTTTTCTTTGCCCACCTTTGAGTAATGAGCCATGTCATTACAGGCGAGACATATATATTTTGTTACATTCTAAACAGGAAGTCACATTTGGTTTCACTTGCTTCAGTTAGTCAGCGATTTTGACTAAACGTTGGCATATTCTTCCAAAGTGTGCTTGTTGTTCCAGTGTGGGTAATAGTAGTGCGTGCCAAAAAGCTAAATTATGTGTTTAATTATACGTATAGGCCATATGTTTCTGGGTCTTTTAAAGACATTTTTGGGAGAGTGCTTCGTCATGGGTTATAAATTGCTAGTGAATACTGGTGGTGTAGATGATTACATCTCAGACGGAGCAAGCTTTAAGCGTTAATGATGACGGTGACAAATTTCTATCTGTTAGACTCTGGTGGCAGGGGTTTTCATGGGCTGTCTAGACTGTGTGATCACATGTTTCGCAAACATAAACATGGTTGTAAATCAGATAAATAAAAGAGGCTCACAGGCAGACTGCAGAGGATGAGTTAGCTGATTGAGTGAAATGGAACACAACTCTTCAATATGTGCAGCTAATGGGGAGGTATTTTAGGAATACAACATGTTATAATGTTATCCGATCAAGTGTGCGTCAAAGGAGACATAATGTAAACGTCACAAGATATGTATGAATAAGAGTTTCTCTCATTGGGTTTCTCTGTATAAATAAATAATTAAAAAAATCTACTTTTATGGGCTGTTGACGATGCTATAGCAGTGTTCAAAGTTGGATTCTTGCACTATCCCACAATTGAGGCTTGAGTGATCAGAAAATGTTTTCACCTACCCCTCATACCCACCCACTGACCCTGGGTCAAAACATGGCTTTAAACTATATCTTCCATTATTCAATTATAAGCATGTTTATTGCCCTGGAAAACATGAATCTAAAATTTTAGCCCGGTCACTTCTTTACAGATTTGACCTGTAACTTGGCCTGGTGGCATCACCTGCTTGTTTCCATGGAGATAAAGTATAATATTGCCCAGGTGAAAGAAACAAACATTTGTATCTGAGCGACTGAGTATGGGACTGATTACACATACTACCATCATGTTGAACATTTCAGGCAAAGTAATAACATCTGCACCAGAAATGTTACATACTGCACCTTTACATTTCTAGCTAGAGCCTTTGATCGAAGAACTACCTTAAAATGTGTCCCAGAGTATTCTAAAGCAGGTGGTTTTTGAGATTTATCCACTTTATGACATTTTTACTCACTTTGCATCCGATGTTTTGCTCTGACTTCAGCCTGAGGCACTTTTGTCCCAAGACTAACTCTTAAGGGAGATATACAAATAGAGTACTTGTAAACATTGCAGTATAAATAGTGCGTAGTAACCGCACAGTGCAGTGAATGAAATTACCTTGTATGGCCTGTATTTTTACAGACGGTCTTGTGTTGTCCGATGATCCTGGTTTTGGCAGTGAGCCATGGCAGTGGTCAGAGGCTTAGAGGAGATCAAACACTGGATTTAACCAAAGACGACAAACCACAGTCAATTAGGCTCGTGAACATAGACATCAGCTGACTGGGATCACACCACAATCACACCACTCTGGCCAAGGCAGAACAGCAGCAACTATGGGATTAGTCCTATCCTGCACAGAGATAAGATTTGATGGACGGGATTATGTTCTGTATCTTGACTGGACTTGCAAAACAAAAAGTAATTTACAACAAACCTTAGACCTAAATCCGAAATTATTATTATTATATATATTGATATCGCCCAACAAACATTCATGCAAAGATCAGCGTTTTGATGCCAACTCGGACTAGTGCCTGTAGTTACTCATGAATAAATGTAATGCGTGTGCATGAATGTCTGGTAGTGTTTAGAAAGGCTGATTGCACCCTCCAGACTCACCATCATGGTAATGCTAACAACAACTAGCAAATGCAACTTTCTGGTTTGTGGACAATAAAAACACTTTATAATTAGATGCAGACAGCAAACTGTGATCTCATACTGGGGCAAAACAAATTGTACTTTATTATAAGATTAAAATCATAATCAAGAGTAACAGTTCAAATGTTATGTCTTTTCATACTTTTCTTTACTTTTACCAAGGCTCAGATTTGCCTTACCCCATTCAAGGATATACATAATAACTACATAATGACATCACTATTAACTTGGAGAAAAGTAGGTCTCATTGCTTTCACATTTTTTCCAAACCCAAAACAAGCAGAATTTTTGGCCGTGTTGGTGAGGAGGGTTGTTGTGGTCCATTACGTTTGCATTGGCACTTCCAGTGGATGCTTGCTGTGTCAAACGTGTTTCCTCCCTTTAGCATAAGCTTGTTTTATAAGTGCAACCAGCCCTACACTTTGGACTGAATACAAGCTAGCTTTTCCCACCGTTTACCCACTGAACAAAGACTTTTTATTTCATGTTTGGGTTGCTTATGATTGTTGTTGGCTGCACTTTAATTGTTCCAGTCTGTGGCGGACATTCAGAGTTGTAGCTCAAGGCTTTGTTTTAACCAGTCGTGTAAAGATTTAACTGTGAACAAGCTAATGAAATATAGGCATTGGCAAAGGGAGATACATGTTATCACAAGTGGAGTGGACATTGTGATGAGTGGGTGGTCTGAGTATCAGGAGGGAGGGAGGGAGCACAGGGGACCGATGGTCGTCATGTTGGGATTGGGCAGTGGCAAAAAGCTTTGGTCATTCTGGGTGGAGTGGGTGTTGTTTATAAAGATGTAACTGGTCGAAAGTGTGTCAACATGTATCTAATAGTCTTGCAAATAAAATGTCTTACTCTTTTCAGGAACCCAAAACTGAACATGAATTTAAAATGAATGTTGTTAAACGTCATGCCTTTGCCTGGGATTTAGAATACACACTTCTACAAAACTTTACAAAGAGTGAGTCTGGTCATCTCCGTCATGCCTCGAGTAAAACGCCAACAGAACCGTGCAATCAGATTGGTTTATTTCAGTGACATATGTGAAACAAAGGAGATCATTGGTCACCTTTCAATTAGAACAAAATCAACTTCTCTCACATTTTATTAACAGAATTAACAGAATTAACTGAATAAAATATATATATATGTTTTTGCTTTTAAGAAATCCCTTTCATTTTTCCTCGTAAGCAACCATATTTGTTTTGATACTGATCCACCATGCATGTGCCTGAATGGCTAATCCACCCAAAATCAGAAATATAATTCTGGACTTTCCAACAAATCAAGCGTTGGCATTGGTGAAAATGAAGAAGAGGAATTGGAAGAGCTGATGTTACATCTGGTTCTTCTATTAAAGTGGATTTCGGTGTAGCTGATACAAGGACTCTAAGTCTCTAGAATTTATGTCTAAACTGAATTAATCCAATTCATTATACACACGTTTGGATCATTGGAGAAGGTTCCATCAATAATTACACTCAGATGTAACTGCTGGAACTGCACTCAGGCATTAGAATCAATGATGCAGCAGCTCAAGAAATGGGAACATCCAAAATAAAACAAAAAACTGTATTTATTGTCTTATGATACATGGATGCAACACTAGTGTTTATTTACATTTATTCCAGGAAATGTACGCTATTTGTGTGTTCTTAATTATAACTGGAACATTGAAGTCAGACTGAGTGGAAGACAGACAGTGACTAAATCAACAGAATACAAAACATTTGTGGAACAATAATTGGAAGAGAATGTGGACAAATTCAGAGCAGATGTTTCTTTGATTTGTGATTAAGTACAGGCGACGAGACAGTCCTTGAAGGAACAAGAGGGTATATGATTATGAGTTAGATATTAATTAAACTCTTAAATTAACAGAATTGCAGATTTGACAAGGCTATTTTGTCAGAATTTACTTTATCTGATCACAACTTCTTCAGGCAATGGCCTCACTGAAGTAACTGAAGTTGTTGAGATGACATAAACTCACATACTCCAACACCAATAGCTCAGCCTTGTTAGCTTGTCTGTCAACTTGTTTTCTTGATCAAATGATAAAAAGCGGTTGACTGTCTGTGGTTTGACTCATCTTCTTGTCACTACTCACACATGTCTTCTGCCATTACAAAGAAGCAGCATGTGGCTGTACCCATACGTACAGACACATTTTACTTTATGTACAAACAGGATTTCCAAAGACCATTTTTGGACTATGCTTAACTCTTAAGTCATCAGTTATGTAGAAATCCTTCAACCAATCTGAGATGTGCAGGCGAAGTGCTAATAAAGTATAACATGCACAGTTCATAATTTTATCTTTACCACAATATTGATCTAAAACGACCTAACTGAACTGACCTACGCGTCTCCGTCATGCCATTCACTTCCCCAAACTGTTTCCCCACTGCCCGGACACTTTTCCCCGCTGTAGAGCGTTCGAGGGTCCGCACTCGGCGCCTATGCACCGCACTCACCTGCCGCTGCTGCTGTCGCTGCCTCCGGTCCGGTGGGCCAACCCGATCACTGCTCATTGCTGGAGAGAGCGCCAAGGAGAGCATATCATGTCTGCTGTGGGACCCTGGGTTTTCTGGAAGTTTTTGGATCCTGCAAATACTTTGTTTGATTGTCGTTGTTTGCTCACTGTGAATACATTACCACTGGGTGAGACTGTGTAAATAAAAACCACCTAAGCACAAGATTTTTCGACTGAGCCATAATTTTTTCACGGAACCTAAAACGAACCCGTGACAGTCAGTCAGACCATTCCTCCATATATTTCCCAAAGAAAATGTTTCCTCTTTGCAAAGCTTGTTTCCACTTAAAATTAGTAATGAGTAAAAGCAGGCAGAAGTGGCCTAAACTGAGACTAGAGTCTCTTCTCAAAGAGTTCGACCAAACAGCTTGAGTTTGAATTCGGGGGGTTCAGGGGTTTTAATTGTTTGCTAAATAACTTAACTAAATAATCAACTTTTCTTCCCACTCCTTTTCAAGCTCAAATAGGAAACTAAATTCTTTGTTGAATGTGCCTAAGGCATTTTGGGTTTTGGACACAGGCTTACTTTCTTCTTGTATGAAAATAAATAAATAAATTTGTACTCTATGCTGCCAAAATGCAGACCACATTTATATTACAAAATAACACCAGCTTTATTTTAATAGCCAGTGTTATTTCCATAAGTCTTTAGCAGTGTGGGCTGGCCAACTGTCAAAGCAGCGACCACGATTTGGACTTCTTTGCAATTTACTTGAATTTTCTTATTTTCCTTTGCGCCGGCCATATTGAATTAGTCCTATTTATTCAGGTAAATAGATTTCTCTATGCAGTGGTTCAGGAAATAAGTGGTGAGTCTTAAATGTCTTTTATGTAGTCCAAACGTGAAATGTGTAGAAATCTGAGGGAGGGGTATTGACCATGACAAAAACAAATACAAAAAACACAAAAGCCCATCATTCTAACATCAAGAAACCAAAAATATATACAAACAAGGCATGTGGAATTGTGTAATGAACTGCTACAAATTATGAAAACGTTTGGTTGGCAAGTGCTTTATATTGCCTCTTTTTCCACTTCTTCTTTTCCTTTGCATCTGCCTGCCATATTGAGTCAGTCCTGTCTCTTTTAGAATTAGGACTTTTGTGTATGCCCCTGATCAGTGGTGCAGTAAATGTACAGTGAGCTTCAACAGTCCATTCTCATACATGTTTAATAAGGCCTTTGTTCGGCCCACCACACTTGGCCCGTGTCCAAAACTCCCCCCTCACTCCTGGGTAACTTTCTCCCCCTCTGCCCCCTCTGCCCCCTGGTTCTCTCCCACTTGCCCTTTGACCTTTCCTCTTCATTCCACATTTCTCCTCCTCTTTGAGTATCTGTTTACATCTTGTTTGGTTGGGTCCCCCCGGCAACCAAATCTGGGCCTTTCGGAGCAGGAGCGAGTGGAAAGGCAGATGAGTCCGAGCCAAAGAAAGAAAGAAAAGAGTTTGCAGATCCAGAACACTCTCCAGGCAGAGCGCAGAGAAGCATGTGTCTGGGGAAGCCAGCGCTGGTCTTCATTTTGAATTTTGAGGTTTTAAATGCACTCGAGAGAGAGAGAGAGAAGAGGGAAGATCAGAAACACAGGGATAGGGACAAGAGCCAAGGATTCATGCTGGAGATTCCAACAGCTCAAGTTTCAATATTAAACTATGTCTGGAGGGAAAGAGATGCACTTTTTGACTTAAACTTCAGCAGTAATTTGTCATTTTTTGAGTGTTTTCGGCTCATCTGGTCAAAATTGCAGATTGCTTTTTGCACACTTTCCAGATATTGTGCCATGTTGAGACCTTTTCTTGTACAATCAAAGTCAAGAAAAACTTGTACCATGAACAAAAAGGATAAGGAGCGCCCCGTGGATTCATACCTATACAAAACAGTTGATTTAAAAATGGGGGCCCAGTTGCAAAAATTGTGCTTCTTTAGGAGAAAAATAGCTGATCCTTTTAGGTTAAATTGGGTGACATTTGTGTTTCAGGGTGCACCGAGGAAGTCCATGCAGCGACAAAACATGTTAATGCATGTGTTTTTATGTCTGTGATATCTCTTCTGTCCTTAGAATCTTTTCATTTGTTTAAGACAGCGTGCCTTCGATTTTTTTTTGTCTCTTTCTTCTTATATTCCATTTTTAACCCAAAATGCAGAGATAGTTTTTCTTGTAAATAAAAAAATGCATTGAAGTGCATATCTTCAGTTCCATAATAAAGCGTACAGAAAAACTAAAGTGAACTAGCTCTAAAACATTCACTCTTACATTAATTCATTTGAGACCATTTTGAAGAACCAGTTCACTTACAAAACAAAAAAGGTTAAAAGCAAAAGTAATCTTAACCTGGCCTGAAATCAAACTCTCCCCAGCCCTCGCCTGGACCACTCTGACATCAGTGTTCCCTCATAGAGCTCAGTTCAGCTGCGGCGGAGCTCTGTGGTAGGTCCATGTTCACGTTTACAGCACTTTCCAATGTTTCAGCGCCACACAGGAATAAACTGTTTAAATCAGAAGGAGGAAACACACGTGCCTATTACTGCAAAGGTCAGGGGATAGTGACGTGATATTTGAATGAAGGCTGTTATACATGTCTATTTTACAAGTAGTAGTTTCAGTATACAGTTATATACTGTGTGCAGAGCCAGAATCTGAGTGTACCTTTTGATGTGTAAATGCTATATAGAGAGTTGAAACATGCACAATGTTTTTTATGGATTTGAATAAATGGATTTTACACATTGCAAGGCTGTACTCAGACACACTCACTATTGGAACAAAACTGGAGAATATCTGGAACTAAACCTGGAACAAACCAAGTCTCCATCAGAAGTCAATGAAACAAGGGACCACCTTACACTAGAACGGCTTTATTTAAAATTCCAACATGCTACTGGCCAGAACGGAAGCAAGCAAAAAAAAACAACGTTTTCCTCCAGTTTGAGCGTGCAGGTGAAGAAAAAAGTGTTGTTGGTTGGTCTGCTAGGAATAAAAAGTCTACCTTTTTGTTTGTTTGTTTTTGTCATCAGTGGGGTTGCTGGTTGCTGACATTTCTTGGTCAATTTATTTTTTTGGATTGGCGGCTGAGAAAAAAAAAATCTATCACACCAGACCAGTGTTTCCACAGCCCTTTTCTACGGCGCTGCCCTCTGTGTGTGGGTCTGGCCTTGTCCACAGTGCCGCTCTATGCATCAAGAGCTCGCTCTGTGAGAAACTCTGTAGAGATGTCACAGGATAAGGCATTCTTGTTTTACTTCTTTCATTCTGCCACTATCTTTGCCGTGGATGACTCACAGCCCCAAAAACATGCTACGCATATGTGCGTGGCATAAAGTCGCATAAAAAGGAAACAAATGTACTGCATTGCAACATTAGCCTGTATGCTTTTGATTAGTCAGATTTTTAATTATTTTTGGCAGAGGGGAACCATCACCAGAGTTGGAGCTGTGGCTCATCTCATTACTCAACAAAGACTTTCAGCACTTATAGTCTTGAGAATTAGAAGGTGTTTTATGTGTAGGCTATGTGGAGGAAACCAGTGGCGCGTGGTCAGGGAAATCAAGGAAATCTGCGATAGGTCGATAAAATCTAAAATTATCGTGTGTCACAACTATATATGAATTGTTCTAAAATCTACAAATAAGCCCGTTTTCCCCCTCACTTCTGCTGCTGAAGCTTGGCTGAAGTCACAGTGTTTTATAGTGGCCACTACAGGCCGCTGAGCATTACTGCGCAGGAAGCATAATTCTTATTTTGCCGCAGCGGCTCAGTCTGTGGCCGTGTTCAGAGGCCTTTGCCCTTCATGTGGGAGACTGGGCTGCAAATCCCCACTTTGCATATTAGCTTTCTTTTTTTTTTCACCTTTGTCTTATCCACTAAATATTGAACACCCCAAGTCTGCTTGCCCATCCATAAAAGTCACTGCACGCTACTGATTACAAAGTTCATTTATTTGACAACTTCACACAACCTTAATTTTGAGAACCAATGTGCTAGAGCCGAGTTCCAAAGGGATATGGTTCTTTTTGATATTTCTCTTAATCATTCATTCAGTCTAACTAAAATGCCACACTGTATGGCATTCCCCAAAGGTCATAGTGAGATTTTTTTAAAAATACTAATTTACAAAGGAATGCAATACTTTTGAGCGGGCCTGCAATATGTTTTGCTTGGGGACACACATTTATAATGTGTTGCTCTGCTGTCCATTGCCTGAAGCCGACATCAAATGCCAAAATGAACCCCCCTCTATGAAGAGCTAGGGTCCCGACTGATGGGGCAGTGAGCCCACACAAATTTGTCAGACCAGGCGAGAGAGGTAAAAGTGGCTTTAGGTGTGGGCAGGAGCGGGATTGATAAGCCAGTCTCGTGCTGGTGTCCACAGCAATGGACACCAGCTTTATTTATTCAAAAGCAAAAAAAAACCCCAAATATTATCAGCCCCATTGACAAAAAAAAAAGGTCTACTTTTTATTGTTTCTCACCGGCAAGCTCAAACTGGAGGAAACTTAGAAAATTGAGCACCATTATCTTTTTTTATGTGTATTTTCTATATAAATTCTGATATGGGCTATTGATTATTTTACTATTGAAGAGCAGTGTGCTTTAGCCTCATTTGTGTGTGATACAAATCAATGCTAAAACGTATGTAACGTTTTGCAGGTCTGACCATTTATATATCCAATACAATGTCAGACAACTATAATACATCAACATGTCTGTCCGTCTGGAAAATGAAAGCCCCACTGGCGGGGTTGGCAAGACTGAGCCAAAACTTAAACAACCCAACCAACCAAAAGAATCATTTTTCCTAGTCCTGCTTTCCTTCTTCACTTTGGGATATGAACTATACATTGCATTATGTTCAGGCTTATGTGTAGCCTTTGGGAAAGTGTCTCATTGCTCTCTGTCACGCTGTGAAGTTGACCAGATTTCTCTAAGTGGATTTTA